>LPNX010444883.1:153698-177120 GCA_001517045.1 Pseudotsuga menziesii
ACACACTTGAACTCATTTAACTAGAATAATATGATGAATAAAAAAAAATTCAAACTATCTTTCAATTCATCAGTGTCTCTCGACCATTTTATCTCTATGAATTGATCCAACCACAAACTATGTAGGTGTACTATTATATATAATTTTTCTTTGTTAGCCAAAACCAAGCTAACTAAACTTGAGTTTACCAATCAGTTAATATTAAAATTTAATTTTCACTTTTTCACGCCAACCTCTTTTTCTTTTTCACTTGTCGAGTGAAACTTGTCTATCTCCGGACTAGACAATTCTATCAACTTTGGTTGTTCTTAGACCTGAATGTTTTACTTTGACTTACTTGTCGGTTCTACCGACTGATTTTACCTCAACCACTTGTCACTTCAAAGTCGGATAAATCTACAGAGTATTTTTCTTAGTCTAAGAGACTTAAGAAATTACAAGTGATTTTCACCTGTGAGTAAGATAGAGTAAAATAAACACATTAACAAATCCAAATAACTTATATAACATATGCCCAAATATGTAGGAATACTTGAGTCTCCCAATGTTAACTTTCAGGCGGTGAAAATTTTATGGGTTCTTGTTCTTTCACTCAACTGTAATGGTAAAAGACATTTACACAAGTAAATCTGAAAATATTGAGCGGCCAAATAAACACATTCAAGTGTAAAATATTTCATATATATAACTTTTGCGGAAATAATAAAGTATTACAAACTTGTCGGTCCATACTTCTCGGCTCACGGACTGATCCTTTTACAAAGATTCGGCTCTTCGACTGAATCACTTACACATAAGCTTGAGCTTCAACTTCTCTTTTCTTACCCTGAGTTCCTATGTCTCTCTATTGTGTCTGTAAGAACTGATTTACAAATTTCTTCTTCTATTTATAAGCAACCTAGACAATGCTTCTACATGGGTCGACTAACTTACCATTAAAGACTGTAGTAACTATCTACCTAACAACTTAGCTTCATAAATAAATTCGAGTGGTTTACATTCCTAATCGTGGATTCTTCCCTCTTGTCAGACTGATCGACAAGATCTTAATTGGTACAGACTCTGATAGAGTCGGCTGAGAGTCAGGTATGGATCTGCAAGTAATTACATTTTCCAACACTCCCTTTTAATTATAAGTAGATCGGGATTTTTGAAACAAAATTTACAAAATGTTTCTGAGCTTAGACATGCTCTAATTATGACAGAGTTCATTATGGAGAACTTGTCATTCCAAGATAACTACGCAGATAGTGGAATGTGTCATTTGCCAATGGTTTCATAAAGATGTTTGCAAGTGGTCTTCAGACCTACAAAATTCCAAACAAATTTCCTTGTCGTTCACCAACTCTCTTATAAAATGAAACCTTGTGTCGATCTGCTTGGTTCTCTTGTGAAACACATGATCCTTTGATAATGCTATGGCTGAATTGTTGTCGCAAAAGATTGTTGTCAGTTCTTGATGGTTATGTGACAAGTCTTTTAAGACTCTCCTCATCCAGAAAGCTTGACATGTAGCACTTGTCGCTGCAACATACTCTACTTCAGCTAAAGACAAAGTTACAATGGGTTGTTTCTTTGAAGCCCATGAAACAACATGTGTACAAAAATGAAAGGTGTACCCAGATGTGCTTTTCCTGTCATCTATGTTGCCTCCATTGTCACTGTCAGTGTAACCAATGAGTTTAAAATTTTCTGAGGTTGAATACATAATACCAAGGTCTTTTGTGCCACTTACATACCTCAGAATTCTTTTACCTGCTTGCCAATGTGAATCTTTCGGTGACTCCATGAACCTTGAGATTAGACATACTCCATACATAATGTCTGTTCTCATCGTTGTCAAATACATAAGGCTACCAACAAGCATTTTGAACAACCTAGGATCGACAGTGGATCTTTCATCATCCTTTCCCAATTTTAAACCTGTTATTGTTGTTGTTGGGTCTGTCTTGCAATTAGACATGTTAAGTCTTTTTAAAACTTCACTTGCATACTTTGTCTGTGATATAAAGATACCAATTTCAGACTGTTGAACTTCAATGCCTAGAAAAAAATTCATAAGGCCCAGATCGGTCATTTCAAATTCACTTTCCATGAGTACTTTAAAATATTCTATGCCATAATCACCAATAAATATTAAATCATCTACATACAAGAATAAAATTAACATCTTACCTTGCTCATCAACTTTGGTGAACAAGGTTGGTTCACTTTCACTTATGTGAAATCCATTTTCAGTAAGATAGGAATTAGTTCGGCTGTATCAAGCTCTAGGAGCTTGCTTCAAATCATATAATTCCCTTTTCAACCTGTACACTTTATGCTCTCACCTTGGAACTTCATACCCTTGTGGCTGTTCCACATATACTTCCTCTTCTAGATAGTCATTTAAGAACGTTGACTTGAAATCCATTTGATGAACATGCCATTTGTTTTGTGCGGCAACGGCCGAAACTGTTCTGACGATATCCATACGTGCAACAGGTACAAACATTTCATTGAAGTCTATGCCGGGTTGTTGTGTGAACCCTCTTGCTACCATTCTTGCTTTGTGCTTTTGCACATTCCCATCAGCATCTTGCTTTATCTTGTAAATCCATTTTACACTGATTACATCTTTGTTTGTTGGAACGTCAACCAGTTTCCATGTTTGGTTTTTCTCAATGCATTCTATTTCTTCATCCATGGCTTGTGCCCATACTTCTTCTTCAATAGCTTCTTCAAATGTTAGTGGATCATATATAGGAGAAAATAATGCAAAGAGAGAGAATGAATTTGGTGTACTACCTTCATATATCTCTCGTACATTTATTGTCTTCACCGGTTCTGTCGATGTCGACCTTGACGAAATGCTTGATGGAGTCTACTTTCCTCTTGGTGTGCTTGTCGATGCAGCATGAAATTCTACTTGTGTCAATGGTCCTTGTGCTTAACCATGTCTTGGTGTCATGGGAGTCGATGGTGGTGCGACCGGTTGACTTACATGTGGTATTTGAACCACTTCCTCTTCCATATCATCATTCTCGACATTCGACACAATCTTGAAATTTATGTCAACAGTTCCATCCAATGATTCATTCTCGACAAATTGAACATCTCGACTAATTTTCACTTTCCTTGCGACAGGGTCATCCAACTTGTATGATTTTGTGTCTTCAGAATAGCTGACAAAAATACATTTTTGTCCCTTCTTATCTAGCTTCCTTTTCAGCTGATCTTGAACATGAGCATATGCAACACAACCAAAAACTTTTAAATGAGAAACACTATGATTCATACCTATCCATGCTTTTTGGGGAACTTTGTTCTTCACACTCTTTGTCAGATATTGGTTCATAATGTATACAGTAGTTGCGACTGCTTCTCCCCAATATTTATTTGGAAAATGCTTGGCTACTAACATGCTGCGTACCATCTCCATGATGGTTCTGTTATTTCTTTTGGCAATACCATTTTGCTGAGGTGTATACCGTGTAGTGAATTGTTTCTGTATGCCATGGGTCTTGCAAAAACTTAGAAATTCATTTGAAAGATATTCACCACCTCTATCTTTCCTTAAGATCTTGATGCGATGTCCACTCTAGTTCTCCATGAGTGCCTTGAACTGCTGAAAATAACTAAATGCATAATATTTATGTTTCAAAAAGTATACCCATGTTTTTCTTGAGTAGTCATCAATAAAAGCTAGAAAATATTTGCAGCCATTAATAGATGATGTCTGCATTGGACCACAAATGTCAGAGTGCACAATTTCAAGTGGTGTGTGTGCTCTATAGGACTTTTCGACTAGAAAAGTATCTATATGTTTCTTGCCAAAAATGGATCAAGGACAAACCCCAACTCAGGATAAGTGGATCACAACTAAAGTCTTACACAGAATGTTTCCTCACCTTCTCATGGAAGACGAAATGCTTCTAGATCTAACCAGGGAGGAATTGGGCAGCATGGAGAAGATGGAAAAAGGATAAATTGAGTTTATTAATTATTTATGTTTATTTATGCAAATAAAAAAGCTCCTCATTATATAAGAGGACACTCCCTAATGAAAAAAGGTCTTCTTTGTTTCTGTCGAAACACGTCTCTCTCTCTGTGTTTCCCTTTTTGCTTATTTGTCTTGTTTTTAGGGTTTAGTGTGAAGCAGCCAGAGTGCCTCATTCATGGCATCCTCTGGTCTTTCAATCCATCAATGATCACCTCCCATATAGAGAGCTATCCTTCCCCATAGGATTTCTCTCTCACTGGAGGTTTTCTTCTTCTTACCAAAATCTACTAAGCAAGTAGGAGTAGGCAAGACTCATGCTACACTCTTACTGAAATATTCCAACTTCATGGGCAAATGAGCATAGATCCTCCTTCATCATGCTATACTATCAGCACCTCCTCACATCCAGGGCACGTGTAGCTACACCTTGTGCGCACTCCCTTTCACCCCTGTGCATCTCCTAGAGCTGAGCATTGTCTTCAGCTGGAACAATGTCGGTTCAGCATGCACTTCATTGATCGCACCCTAGAAAAGAAGTGTGCGATAGATCAGAAATCCAACATGCAAGGATGTTTGGATTTGCCTAGCCTAGTATACCTAAACCATCTACCTAATTGACCTTAATTAAGAAGTGTCATTAAGTCTATGGATCATAGTATATGATGCCCAAAGACAAATGTTAACAAGTGTCATATCATTATGTACTCTATACATGGTAGGTATAAAGAGTCAAATATATTTATAGTATTAATGATGAAAGAAAGATAGAAAAATCTCCATCCATGGTTATGTACAAACTACATTACTTTAGACCTCCTATTATTGTTCACTTAGTCTGTATATACTCTACTCACATTCCATTTGTTAGTAGAGACATGTTATAAATTTAAATATATTAATATTAGAAGTAAGTTCTAAATACATTTAGGTATAACTTACCATCTATATAACCTAAGGTACTATCTACAAACTGAACTACTATGTTTATATATAAACATATATACACATCAAACATAAAAAAATCAAAATATTATCTATAAGAATTCTACATTAAGATCTAAGATGAGTAAACTATTAAAATACCTTTCAAGGTCTAGACATTAAATACCTGCTAAATAGCAAAACATTCCATTTAAAAATACATCATCACAAATAAATAAATAGAGTAAGCAATGTGACTATCCATTTGGTCCAAGATTGAATCTCTTTTCTCATATATAAAATCCACAGTCCTAACTAAACCATATCATAATCACATGCATTAATCTTTTAAAGGTCCCTCATAACTCTTTCTTATAAATTGACTAAGTAAACAATTAAAACAATTAAAGAACTCTGTAATTTTAAAACAAAGGTCACGATATCAACCATGTGGTTCACAAACCCAAGTTGCAGACCTCAATAAAACAACCATATCATATATGCATAAATATTAACCAATTACATAACAAGCATTCCATTCCATATAACAAATTAAAAACCATATCACACACAAGAATTGTTTCATGTATAAACCATATTGAAATCATATTACAAACCATAAAAATTACAAAGGTGAGGACGAATAGAATCCTGTGGGTACTTGAGCCCCAAATCACTTCCATATTAAATTTACAACTTGTTACATCAAACCACTAACAGAGTCGAACTCTCAGGGTTTCATTACATTTAAATTATGGCCACACCTACAACGTATACAAGATACATACTATAATAACCACCATATTTATTACAATAACAAACCATTAATCTACAGCTAATTCGTCAGAGTAAAGCTATGCCTCTGCACAATAAGTTACAGCCTTGGCCAAACCAAAATACATAGTTATATAAACAAGCAATGAGAACTGACAACGTTTTTCCCGGCAACGAAGAAAGCAAAAGTGGGTTTGTACCCATGGCTCCATTTATATATATATATATATATATATATATATAAATAAACTCTAAATATTATAATAAGTTGTATAATGTTGAGTTGTGAAAATATTCATTTTAAAATTTTTTTTAACAGTTACATAAATTTACAATGACTAATTAATATATACACTCATCTTCTTCATTAAGTGTGCAATGTTTAATTTCCTCTTTAATTAAGTTTATTAAGTTTTACTTGGTAGGTATGGTATTGAATACATTTCTAGCTATGCTTTATGATCATGCACCCAAATTTCATAATAATTAAAATATTGAGTTTGAGGGATACAAATAATTGCATTGTAATTTAATGTAGTCCAATAATGTTGGAGATGTTGTCAATTAATCTAAAACAAAATAAGATATCTTTAATTTTTTTTTTGGTTCATAAAATAAAAAGGTAAAAAATTGCATCTCAAGAAATTAGATTTCTCTGAGATCATGGTTTTTTGGGCCTATGCTATTTGGTAGCTCATGGTAATGACCCACTATATTTCTTGTAAAAAAACATATTTAAAGGTTTTCACATAAACTTTCTTTGTCCTTATGTGTTTGTTTCCTTAAATCATTCTAGTTTTTTTAATGTGTATTTTTTTAAATTATATTTTTGTAAAATCAACTATTATTATTACACTTAAAATTAAGATTTAAACATCAAAAGAAAGGCATGGTTAAAATTAAGACGTCATATAAAATGTTTTTGATGAACAAGGTTTGACATCAAATTTAAACATTGGACCGACCAACCCCTCAGCCATCGAACCAACCAATGGCGTTTTGAAACAAGAGGTGTAATGTAATGTCCCTCTCGCAAAAACCCAAATGATTCCAATGTTATTGTATTCGTCTTCTGGTGAGGAGCTCAAGGCAAAGGCCCCACCAGAAATGAGATCTGTATGTATATTTATTGCCTAAGCAATAAAGCTTAAGAGACTGATGATCACGACACACCCTAATCGAAAGATAACTGAATCCACCACGGGAAAACAAAATACATATATGTACATTTATATATAGTAATATGTCTTCTCATTCGACCGTAGGGTGGAGAACCTATCATATTCTCTTTTTGATATATACGTCATACCAGTCATTAGTCGAATCATATAGACTCTAATGGATGGTGAAGGTATTATATATATATATATATATATATATATATATATATATTTATACATATATCCCACCTTAGTAGGATGTCTTTTATCACCAACCACGCATAGCTATATAGGTAGTTGGGACACACGACCTGTTTGTGGAAGGAAATAATACATTATATTTAAACTATATTAAAAACGAGAATTATAGCCATGCCAACAAACTCCGTGCAATAAAGGGAGAATTATAAAAGGAGGAGTCACTTTTTGGTATTAATTTTTGGACAGCATAGATTGAGGAAGCATTATTATTTTGGCAAAAGTCACGGAAGCGTTTTAGTGTAGCTGCCCGCATAGGTTATGGGGGACGTTAATCCCTGATTTTCACAGCCACTAATTGAGGGGGCGTTACAGGTCAGGGGAAGAGAACTGTTTTAGGAAGGGTTAATTAGGTTTTGTTTTGGCAAGTTTTTGGAATAAAAGGGAGAGATATTTCCTTTTCAACGGCTGGAGGGAGGGCCACCATTGGTTTGTCGAGGAAAATGTCACCCATTGAGATGGCCAAGTCTTGGGTGCACCTAGCATTGAATGCCTCTGTGAAAGAGGAGGGATTGTCATTATATTTTTTCCCTTCTACGTAGTGCTGGGATGGTAGGCAGCCTAGTGTTAACAGATACAAACAAAGGTGTTCTTACAGCAGTGATCTTTGTTTCCGTTCCGATTGTGACTCAGGTAATCCTTTTTATTATTTTTTTTCCAGATCTCATTTTTTGCATTCGAACATAGATCTGAGATTATTTACCAACCCAAGTTGAGGGTTGCGATTTGCTTGAAGTCTAAAGGATCTAGAATTGCATTTCTGAGGTGTTTTCTAGCTGAGGGTACGATTTGCCCAAAAATCTAAAAGATATGGATTTAAATGTTTTTATTTAACTTATGGCTAGGGTTTGCGTCTTGTTCTTTTGTAATGCCAAAGTAAACCTTACCCTATCTGATCTGTACCAACCTCCATGACTCGGTGAACTGATGGTAGTAATTGTTTTAAAAGCCAGATTCGTGGATCTATGAGTATCTTCCTTTTCTATGTTGATTGAATAATGAAATTATGACAGCGATTTTGGAATATCGCGTACCCAAATGCATGCCTACACTTTGCATTGAAGGTTGAGGACCCGTGAACCTCTTATTCTAAGTCTGCGTGATTCATCTTTATTTATTTTGAAACGCCATTCTATTTTTGTCTAGCGAACTTGCAGAGGGGAAGTATTATATAACTGTGTATTGATTAGGGTATCATCCCTTCATGTTTTCTAAAACCCATGCGGCACAGTCGGCTCAGCAAAACTGAGTCATCATGGATTTTGTGAAGGCACGGTACAGAAAATAAAACTTACAAGTAGGTGCGTTTTTTAAAATACCGGTCCTCTCTTATGTCAATCCACACAGTATGAAATGTGTGCACCTACCATCTGCAAATTTCGCTTAGCATTTTATATAAACTACGTAATCAGTTCTTCTAAGAGGCACATTGGACATCCATGTGGAAATGGCGCCCTGACTTTAACCTCTCGAATGATGGACAATTTGCATAGTTGGATCTTAGAACAAAAGCAAAGTAGATGCCAAGATTTATGCACTAATGTACATGACCATTTTATCTAAGTAAAGCCAAAATATGTAATAGATGGTAGATGCAGCAATCGTTGTTCCGCCCCCTAGGACGAATCATTCCTTATATGAAAGTCGCAATTTATTTTGATACACAGTCGTGTAGTGTAAAGGGGTAGAAAGGAAATTTTTTGCTTATTTGATCATCTCCCAGATCCCAATTTATGAATTGCTGGTTATCCATGCCACGTTCATGCCCAATTTACGAATCTGCTCCATGTCTTTCTTTATGTATTTTTCTCTAAAACTGAGACTTCTTACTCTACTGATTTTAATGTGCTGATGATCATCAAAAAAATGAACTCATTAGTGATTATGTGGCATTCTTCCATTTATGATGATTTCTTCTCTGTGGATTCACGCAGTTATGGTAAGGATGAATGACCTATGTTTTGACAATCTTCATGACATAGAAAAAGATTACTTTAATCCATTTAAGAGAGCTGTCTTCATTTAATAACTATCACATTCCATCCTTCACGTGTCACTTTTCACCATCAATGATCCTTGCTGTCATCGGCATGATTTATGAGAAGCCGATGTTTCACCTATAAGATGGCATATCCTTCTTTTAACGCAGCTTGTGCTCAGTTCATTAGGCTGACTCGTGTCATGGATTCTTCTAAACGTGGAAAGGTGGCTTTGCCTGGACTAGTTTTTATTTAACTGTAAAACATTATGATTATGATTATGTTCATAGCTTGTTGCTGCATGTTTTTGTGTAGACCCAACTTGTGTAGTTTGGGTAATGCCTTGTAAAGTAAAAAAAATGAATCCGAGTTTGTCTTAAAAGAGGCTCATTAGAACAGAATGAGATGTCAACATCTGATAAAATACTCTCTCAGGAGGGAAAGCTGTGAATTATAACAGAAATGTATGGCCAGAGCTTTTGTGGCTACAAATTGAGATCCTCTAATAAAATAGATGTCACAGGACGTGACAGTTTGGTGGACGTAACCCCGAGTTTGGGGCGAACCACGTACATTGACGTTTCTCTGTTCTTTTTGTGTCTACATGTGTTTAATTGTCTCATATTATTCTCTACTCCCATACATATTATTTTGATAACTTGTCCATCGGTTTGTTGCTCAAAAGGATAATCATGCCAGGATATGGTTACCCCAATGACTTTGAATTATTTAAAGAACATATCAATAATGAATGCATCACTTAAATTACAAATGATACTGTGTTAAACTGACTAGTATAAGGTGATGGATGGTGGTCAAGTTGTGTTAAGAATATGCTTGGAAGTATGCCTCGTTTGTTTTGTGAAATTAAGGAATTGGAATGTGTACACCCAAAAGCGATAGTTATAAGTGGTTCCTTTTATGATCATAAATGTAATCAGATCACAAGGTCCTATGATTTTTTTTTAAGAATTGCATAGTAAGCTTAAATGTATCAGAATCCTTTCATTGGAAATCTATTATAAGGACTCCTAGGAGATCATGATGTATAACAGACACTGCCATAGATTTGAATTGCTGCATACAAATGAAATGTGTATTATGATTAACTGACATGGTTGTAGGTACTCCCGGAGCAATAACACAGTGCCTTACACAGTGCCTTTTTTTTTCTTTTATATATTTCGAAAATAATAATTTTACCCCTTTTCCGCAGATTCTGGCATCAAGGTATAAGAGGGACATTACATATGGTATCAGAGCGAGAGTTGAACGCTTGGGCCTATTGGGCTTAAAATGTTGTTGCATACTTTGTTTTAGTTAATGATTGAGTTTTGCCTATGATAACAGAAAATCAACATGTATCCATTGTTCGGCCAATCGAGGTACCTTGAGTTGTACCCAACGGAAATGTTTATTGACCTTGTAGTTGTGCAGGAGAAGGAGAAACCTCTGGATTGGATCAAAAAGATGGTAATTATTTCTTTTGCACTTCCATGTATACCGACGACAATAAGTACAGAGGTATTTGGTTAATTCCTTGAATTTTCTTTTGAAAGGAAGTGTGAATGGTTAATATGATTGTTTGTGTCTGTATTTTTTTTTTAACTGCACAATAAAATTATTGGTGAGATATAAGTGTCTTCGTAGACAAACTGCTGGCCGGTGAAAGTATCTTCTAATAGTGGGGAATTAAATTATTGTTTTTTTTTTTGTAAATAAAATTTTTATTACTGTACAGAAACCATATTACAGAGCTAACAGAGGCCTATGGCCAGTCCCAAAACAGGAAACCTTGAACCGGGCCGTGGACAGCCCCACTTGGACAGAACCAAAACTAGTCGGCCAGAAGGATACAGAGTCTTCCCATTTCCTATTTCCCCTCCAGTACTAACTACTGCTGAATCATAAACGGAACAAGTTACATGGAATTCCCACCCACAAAAATGCGAAATGCTGATTTTGTCACCATACTTATCGCTGGAATAGATATACTGCCAGAGGCCAGTTCGGCTAAGTCTAAAGAGACCAAAATACATCAACAAGGATAAGGACCAAAAAGACACAACAAAAACTGACTGCCCGCCCCCTAGCTAACAGGGAGGACGGGGCTGAGACAGCAAGTGCTGGCCATCGATGGAGCTGGTGCATTGGCGCAGAGTTTCAGTAGAAAGAGTCCAAGCCACTGGGGGCTGCATACCTGGAAACGGAGGTGGCAGGGGAGACCTTGGACCAGTTGGTTGACGAACAGTTTCTGCAGTTCCGTTTCTTTCCTGGGCGCAGCGATCTATTTTCTCCCGGGGTCTGGCGGTCTCGAGAGCCCGATGGTCCGCAGGATGGAAGGGGAACCCCAGGCGAGCAGCAAGGACATCCAACTTGTGGTGCATAGCATGACATTCGGCATGGTGATCCTTCCAGAAGGGAATTGGGACCGCGTCCCCCTCCTGCTTGGCGTCCCTTATAGAGGCAGAGAGCTTGACCAATCTAACCGTGACCCAGTAAGTAAGGATCATTCTGTCGTACGCGGAAGCCCTGCCAGTAGTGGATCCGGGGTCTAAGACCCAGTCGACAACCTCATCGTGCAATATTTCCTTGGGCATAGCTTTAGCTTCCTCCCAAAGCTCCTCCACCATCCTGTCCACCTCCAGACGGATTTTTAGAGGGACGTGCTCCTTATAGCGATCAGCCTCTTCCTGGGCTAGGAGCTGGACACGCGTCGCCTGGCGAGTCTGGCATTTGGACGAACTCCCGGATGCCCTTTTATGGCCAGGGATAGCCATTTCCTCGGCCACCGTCCTGGTCTTCCTTTTGGCGGCCATGGCAGGAAGCACCGAAGGGAAGAACAATCTCACAGAGTTGCAGGGGACCTTTGAGGAGGAGCCACTCTCAAGAACCGGAGGCTTAACAGAGGGCAGCGAGACCAACCCACTATACACAGCAAAAAATTTGGTGGTTCCATCCCCCAGGCAGCCCGGATTTAACGGGTAATCGTTCGTTAACTCATACCCGACCTTACAGTGAGCCTGCGTCATGATCATCATGGTTCTATGATCGGCCATCCCAGATTGATTATCTCTGTCCGGACCATTACCTCGACTATCAAAGCCGATCATGGGAGAGCTAGAGCCGTAGGTCACAATAACGAGGGGGGGCTTGGCCCGGCACCTGCAGGCTCTGTCGCCACGCGTGATTATCTGCATTCGATTTGATGCCTACGGACGTGCTCGCGTCTCCTCGTACCACTTGGTCGCCTGTCCTGACTCTCCTCTACCTGGGCCGGATCATTAAAATCATTGATGTCCAGCTGACGGCAATGCTGGGCCCATCCCTCCACATCAAAGGCCTCCAGTTGGTCACATCGTATGCCAGCTCCGCATTCCAATCCAGCGTTAGCCAAGCAGTTAGCTGCCCTGTTTGCGTCATGCCTGACATGGACAAAGGAGGTGGCAGGATGGGCCCGGATGATGACTCGAAGGCGCTCCAGACGTGAAGCGAGACGCCAACTCAACGAGATTTTCTCCATTCTCTGACCGCTTAGGAGACGATTGGCCACCGAAATAAGGACACTGGAATATCCTTCAACGATTGTAGGCAGAAAATCCTCCATGATCACGGTTTCCAACCCGCGTAAGAGGCCTTCTAACTCAGCAGAGTTGTTGGTGTCTTCCCCAATAGCTCCCATGAACACAATTCAGATATGACCATCATGGTCGCGGACCAGCCCTCCGAACCCTGCCTATCCAAGATTGCCGCGAGAAGCGCCATCAAAGTTTAGTTTAAACACTCCAGGAGGGGGAGCCACCCATGAGGACGGACTGGTCGGGGAGCATCTTTTATCCCGGAGTAGCAAGGAAACGAAGGCCAGTTTGGGAAAGCCCCAGTTCTACGCGACGTGAAGCTCCGCCTTCGGAGGGACCATGTCCTATTCAGACCACTGCATGCATTTGATGGATGCGAGCACATTATCATGCACAATATTCCAGATATCCTCCGAGTTTTTGCTTAGGCCCCTGAAAATTCTCGCGTTTCGCTCTTTCCATATGCATCACATGGCCATGCCCGGAAAAGCATTCCATATGGTGCTGAGGATGGGGTTGGAGAAGGCCCGCTGGTTCCAGTCCTTGATGGTTTGAGAGGGGAATCCTCGGACTCGGTCGCTCCTTCTAAACATAATCGCCCCCCTATCCCATATGGAGGCCGCGAAGGGGAAACTGTCCAAGATATGTCCCATTGTGTCCTCTGCATGGAGGCATAGGCAGCATTGAGATGGGCCAATTATTCCCCTTTACCGCAAGTTTTCACCTGTGAGAATCCTTTTTCTGACCACCGTCCGGCCCAAGCGCTTTCCCAAGGGCCATTTGGTTTACCGCCTCCTCCAGTTCTTGCATCTCTATAGGCCTAACCAGCATTTCATTGTTCTCCGCAGAGATCATATTTGGGATTAGGCTGGTTATTTGATTAATCTCCCTGCTTCTGTCTCCCACCTCTTCCCTAAGGATCTCCGAAAAGTATTGCGTGAGTTCAGATTCTATTTCTCTCCTGGTCTCCACTCTTTCACCATTTCTGGCTTTGAGGTGTCGGATTCTGGTACTGTTTCTGTTCTGGATCACTGAGTTATGAAAGAACTTGGTGTTTCTTTCCCCTTCCTTCAACCATTTAACCCGGGCCTTCTGCTGCCAATAAAGGCCTTCTTGTCTTTCCCGAGCTTCAAGTTGCTCCATAAGATCCCTTTCCTTGTTTTTCATTTCCTCGCTCCATCCTTTCTCCATTCCTTGTCTGTTGATGCCTTCCAGCTCCATCAGAAGGTGTTTCTTATCCTCGAAGATGTTTCCAAATTCCTCCCGGTTCCATTTTCGGATTTTCATCTTCAAGGCTTTAAGTTTCTGTTGGAATCTGAACGTAATGGTTCCTGGGGGGGGGACAAACTCCTGCCACCACTGCCCCACCAAGTCCTTGAAATTTTTGTGTTCCATCCAGAAGCTTTCAAATCTAAAGGGTTTGCCTCTTGGGGGTCCAGATCCATCCCAGAGGAGACTGATGGGCCAGTGATCAGAACCATTAGCCGGGAGGACAGAAGCCAAGATATCCCCCGTACTATTCATAATGGCTTCAGAGACCAGGAATCGGTCCAAACGTGAGGCCACCAGATTTCCCCCCCCCACTCTTGTTGTTCCATGTGTACCATCCATCCCCCGTTTCCACGTCAACCAAAGGACCACGGGCCAAGCATTCACTGAAGGCTTCCTGGAAGGTGTCCAAAACACGTCGACCTCTCTTCTTCTCTTCTAAATTGGCGATAAGGTTGAAGTCCCCTCCAAGAACCCAGGGTTCCTGAGACGCTAAGGCCTGGATCCACTAGAGGAAGTCCAGGAAGGATCGTTTGGATTGGAAGTTGTTGGGTCCATAGATGTTTCCCATCGAGCCTCTCACTCCCGTATCTGGGAAGTAGAATTCTTCCATGAGGGAAAACTTATTGTCTCTCTAGTTCGAGAGCTCCACCGTTCGCGGGTGCCATAGGATAGCAATGCCCCCAGATTGGCCTGTGGCATCAATGGCCATAACCTCGCTACCCTTCCAGATCTTATCTTTGATTGTCTGCATATGTTCCAAGCTGCATTTTGTCTCCAGAAGGAACAAAATGTCTGGGGATTCCTGTCGGACTTTTCGACCTAAGGTCTTCCACTTCCTAGGGTTACAGCACCCTCTGATATTCCAGGAGATGAGCTTCATTGACAAAACTTCTTGGCTTCAGAAAAGGCTGCCTGGATCGTGGGGTACTGTCCAGATTCGATCAGCCGGACTCCCACCGCAGCTATACGCTGCTTGTTGGTCTTCCTTCCTCATCGCATTTCTTCTTCCGGAGATTTCCTCTTGCTTCCCTTCGGGGCATTTGGGTCGATTCCCAGACATTCCACTGCTCCCAATTTGATGATCGCTTCCTGGAGGAGTTCAAGTTGACGATGGGAGACATATCCTTGCTCTTTCTTTCTACACTCTTCTTCGATGGCATCCAGGTCCAGTTCGCCCAGCTCCATGTCGTCACCCTCATCCTCCACAACTCCATCCATCTGCTGGTCATCCTTTGGACCAGGGGGGGAGGGGGGGTCACTAGGCTAGGAGTGAGGCTGATTCCCATCTTTCTCTTCCACTGACGCTAAGACATCGAACGCGTTCCCTTGGGGTATCTCGGTAGTCGACTGGTCTGGACGAGTCAGGTTTTTTCCACCCCCTTTACCGCGGTGTTTGTTCTTGACCACCGTGAACCCCTCCATGCCTGCCTCAGTGGGGGACACTGGGGCCATAGGACTCGGCCTGGGGGAGGCGTTGGGGCAGTTCCGCCTGAAATGGCCATATTCATGGCAAAGCCTGCATCTGAAAGGAAGCTGCTCATAGTCTAAGGGTTGGATCCATTCCTCATCTTCCCAATTTAAGCTGATGGCTTCTGGAAGTTCCCGAGACAGGTCCATATAGACACAGATCCTAGCGAACGCTGTGTACCGCTGGAGCCTTGTCTGTTCTGCAACCTTTATGAACTCGCCCAGACTGTTGCCTATGTCTCGAAGGGTTTCTAGGTCCCAATATTCACCCGGGAGGGAGAAAAGGCGAATCCAAACTGGGGCCACCGTCATATCTTCCGTTTCGGGGTTGAAGCGTTCCTTCCACGGCCGTAGGAAGAGACCTGCCGAGAAGAAGAAGTAGGGGCCCCCTTCCATGATTTTGTCCCTGTCTTCCTGGTTAAAGAAGATTATCGTGAAAAATCCTTTTGACCCCAGCTGAAGGTCGTAGTGCCCCTTTGGTTTCCAAACCCCATTAATCCATTTGATTAAGTCCCTCTCCTTGGGCCATATTCCCACGAATTTCCCAATGGGAGATTTTTCCTTCCAAGCCCCGATCTTCTCCCTTACTGCCTCAGACCTTATTTGGACCGAGGGGATAGAAGAGGTTCGAGGGAGAAATCCCCCCGAGTTAACTCGGTTACCCTTCTGAGAGAATGGAAGACTTCTCTCCTGCCCGCCAACAGATCTAGGGTTTCTGCTAGGGCCAGGAGCCTCCTGGGAGTGAGCAGGCGTCCCCAAATCAGGAGAGGCCATGGCCCCCGCCGGGATGCCCACTCAGCTTGGCCTGGAAGTCGGCCTTCGACCACTCGAGAATGCTAGCCGCCGACCCAGGTACCTCCGCATCCGTATGATTTTCCACTTTCAAGCGATCTGTTCCTATTCATCCGGGGAATTAAATTATTGTTAATGACGTAATGTATAATATAATTCTTAGAGTTCCACGGGGAAGTGTGATAGGTTACATTGTAACACTCAGTAATTACTGTTGTTAGGAGTAGCATTAAAGAGTTACCTAATTTCCTACAGACCTAAAGAGTCTCATCCTCTGCTTTTGCAATTATTCTATGATCCTAATACTCTAGTTAAAATAATTTGATGGACAACCAAAATGCAAGTATCATGGATTATGCTACTGACATGAACATTGGTCACTTGATTTACTGATCATAACATTCAGGTGGATTGATGACAACTTTGCCTCACATCTAAAAATTAGGCTTGTCTTACCTTGAAAGTTTTGCTCCCTATGTAAACTCTTTAGACATTAATACTGTTGAAGAATTCCTATCATCGAGTATATGAATCTAGAAGGTGAATGCCATCAGCCCTCCGACAACTTTTCACTTAGCATTGAGTTCATTGTCCTTGGAAATTGAACGGATAACAAGGACAACAAACATTGACCTTGTTGGGTAGCCGACATTGACCCTCGCTGGTTGAATTTTTTTTTTTAAATTAAAAAAATGATATAAATTCAAATCAGATTATTTGATGAGCTTCCTCTTGACACTTATGCTTAAGGAAGGTTTGACACATTACTTGACTTGGTAGAAAAATGAAGGGATGAAGGTTGATAACGACCTTTTATTTTCTTTGGTTAAGACCATTAATAAAAGTAATGAAGTTTTGTAGTTCAAACTTATTACTTGGTCACTAAAGAGACCTATATTTATGCAAGTTAAACACCATTTCCTTAGGTTCATGATAATGCTAGATTGAGCATCCTTAAAAATATAGATTCACGAATTGTTTCTTGATATCAATGAACGGTGTGTACATACCTGAAAATCTTGTATAGCCACAAAAATACCAGCTTCATACTTGTTAAGAAAATAGAAGCATGCTCCTTTTAGTGAAATGTTCTAGAAAGGGTTCCTTGTGCTTAGATTATAGTTTTGAACTATCTTATGCTTGAATTAACTCATGGATGGTATTTTCATTTTGGCTAGCCGAATAGACTAATTGTTGGAATGAATACTTATTTATATCCTATGTCTATTGGTAGAGTTTGGTAAGGACCCTAGAGTGGATTCTAGTGCTCTTGTTGGTAGTCTTGGGAATTGAATCCATTGAGAATTCAATAACATTGTTGTTTCTTGGGTTGCATTGAGATTGGTATTTTTTATTTTTTATTTTATTTTTTTAGAGCTTATAGTCATTGAAGGCAAGTAAGTTTGATGATGGCTGTATAATGTTATATGCTAACCTGGCAGGATGTGCCCAAAACACTATCGTTCGGAATAGTTTGATGATGGATGTATAATGTTATATGCTAACCTGGAAGGACGTGACCAGAACACTATTGGTCGGAATAGTTTGATGATGGCTGTATAATGTTATATGCTAACCTCACAGGATGTGTCCGTAACACGATCGATCAGAATTGACTGATAGGAAAAATGATTACTACTGCAGATAATCAGGTTTAATATGGGTGTTGTTTTCACCTATTACAATTGACAAATGTCACGTTTTTGTGGATGATGTCTACATACTAACCTTGCAGGCTTCACCGATATCATGACAATTGCTACAATTGACATACATTATGGTATATAAATTCTGCCTGTGTATGTAAGTTGTGCTCATAAAAGAGTAATGAGTAATTTTCTATGACTTACAAGGTTACATAACTCAGGGATGGCAAATTAGAACCAATGCAAATCAGGAAACTCTAATAATTAATTACTTTTGGGGTCATCCACAATATGATAAACTGACACCTATAGAGTGCTTGCAGGCATGGGATATTATGGCCATAAGAAAACGGCTAAAATCTCCAGGACTATGATGAGAGAGATCTCATGTGTATGAATTTGTCACCATGAGGGAGTGGTGGTGGAGGTAGTGGTTGAAAGCTACCTTGTTTTCCCCGGGCCTGCGAGGGGCCACTATGCATTCTGGGGACGCCTAGATATAAGACATTTTGGTTAAGACTCGTTTTGCACACAGTAGAGGACTGTCACATGAGTGGGGAACTCTGTGAAGAGAATAAACTCTAGGCGATGTGGGGGTGTGCGAGAACGGAGTGCCTCGGCTTGGTGAAGCACCCTGAATAGCACAAAGAGGAGATACGCCTAAGGGTGGGTATCGTCCTTGTGTTGGGTGGCTTGAATTAGTACTGGAAGTACTATTAGCACTTGAAGTGCTGGGATGGAGGAACATCCAAACAAAAGAATAATGATGAAGCGCCCTGAATAGCACAAGAAAGAGATACGCCTAAGGAAGGGTATCGTCCTTGTGTTGGGTGACTTGGATTAGTAATCGGAGTACTGTTAGCACTTGGAGTGCTAGGATGGAGGACATCCAGAAAGAGAATAATGCGAGAAAAGGTAAGTGCATTATAGGTAAAACTTGTACCTATGAGGTAATATGTTCACTTATTGACAAACTGAACTAACAGGTATATTGGAACCAATGAAGATCATCAAAACTGAATGGTGTTTGGTTTCTACGTTGCCTCAATGTAAATGCTAGTAATCATGTAGTATTGGTGTACCAATTGTATTATGAAAACAATTGAGTTTTATGTCACCAATGAACATTGGAAAATTATAGATGGTTACAATGCAAAAGAATCTATGGCTAATGTTTAAGTTGAAATATAAATTTTGTATGTGATGTACTGAACAAAAATTGTGCTAGACCTAAACATGTTGCAAGGAAACTGCAGGTTTTGGACGATAGCAACTAGAGAAGATACGAAAAGATCATAAAGGAATGCGGATGAAGAGGACAGAGATGAAAAAAAATCGAAGGAGAAAATTGTTGGAAAACAGGAACACCGAGGATGGTGTTAATTTTAAGGGGGAGAGGATGTAATATCCCTCTCGCAAAAACCCAAAAGATTCCAATGTTATTGTATTCGTCTTCTGGTGAGGAGCTCAAGGCAAAGGCCCCACCAGAAATGAGATCTGTATGTATATTTATTGCCTAAGCAGTAAAGCTTAAGAGACTGACGATCACGACACACCCTAATCGAAAGATAACTGAATCCACCGCGGGAAAACAAAATACATATATGTACATTTATATATAGTAATATGTCTTCTCATTCGACCGTAGGGTGGAGAACCTATCATATTCTCTTTTTGATATATACGTCATACCAGTCATTAGTCGAATCATATAGACTCTAATGGATGGTGAAGGTATTATATATATATATATATATATTTATATATATATCCCACCTTAGTAGGATGTCTTTTATCACCAACCACGCATATCTATATAGGTATCTGGGACACACGACTTGTGTGTGGAAGGAAACAATACATTATATTTAAACTATATTAAAAATGAGAATTATAGCCATGCCAACAAACTCCATGCAATAAAGGGAGAATTATAAAAGGAGGAGTCACTTTTTGGTATTAATTTTTGGACAGCATAGATTGAGGAAGCATTATTATTTTGGCAAAAGTCACGGAAGCGTTTTAGTGTAGCAGCCGGCATAGGTTATGGGGGACGTTAGTCCCTGATTTTCACAGCCACTAATTGAGGGGGCGTTACAGGTCAGGGGAAGAGCACTGTTTTAGGAAGGGTTAATTAGGTTTTGTTTTGGCAAGCTTTTTGAATAAAAGGGAGAGATATTTCCTTTCCAACGGCTGGAGGGAGGGCCACCATTGGTTTGTCGAGGAAAATGTCACCCATTGAGATGGCCAAGTCTTGGGCACACCTGGCATTGAATGCCTCTGTGAAAGAGGAGGGATTGTCATTATATTTTTTCCCTTCTGCGTAGTGCTGGGATGGTAGGAAGCCTAGTGTTAACAGATGCAAACAAAGGTGTTCTTATAGCAGTGATCTTTGTTTCCGTTCTGATTGTGACTCAGGTAATCCTTTTTATTATTTTTTTTCCAGATCTCATTTTTTGCATTCGAACATAGATCTGAGATTATTTACCAACCCAAGTTGAGGGTTGCGATTTGCTTGAAGTCTAAAGGATCTAGAATTGCATTTCTGAGGTGTTTTCTAGCTGAGGGTACGATTTGCCCAAAAATCTAAAATATCTGGATTTAAATGTTTTTATTTAACTTATGGCTGGGGTTTGTGTCTTGTTCTTTTGTAATGCCAAAGTAAACCTTACCCTATCTGATTCGTACCAACCTCCACGAATCGGTGAACTGATGGTAGTAATTGTTTTAAAAGCCAGATTCGTGGATCTCTGAGTATCTTCCTTTTCTATTTTGATTGAATAATGAAATTATGACAGCGATTTTGGAATATCGCGTACCCAAATGCATGCCTACACTTTGCATTGAAGGTTGAGGACCCGTGAACCTCTTATTCTAAGTCTGCGTGATTCATCTTTATTTATTTTGAAACGCCATTCTATTTTTGTCTAGCGAACTTGCAGAGGGGAAGTACTATATGACTGTGTATTGATTAGGGTATAAGCCCTTCATGTTTTCTAAAACCCATGCGGCACAGTCGGCTGAGCAAAACTAAGTCATCATGGATTTTGCGAAGGCACGGTACATAAAATAAAACTTACAAGTAGGTGCGTTTTTTAAAATACCGGTCCTCTCTTATGTCAATCCACACAGTATGAAATGTGTGCACCTACCATCTGCAACTTTCGCTTAGTATTTTATATAAACTACGTAATCAATTCTTCTAAGAGGCACATTGGACATCCATGTGGAAATGGCGCCCTGACTTTAACCTCTCGACTGATGGACAATTTGCATAGTTGGATCTTAGAACAAAAGCAAAGTAGATGCCAAGATTTATGCACTAATGTACATGACCGTTTTATCTAAGTAAAGCCAAAATATGTAATAGATGGTAGATACAGCAATCGTTGTTCCCCCCCCTAGGCCGAATCATTCCTTATATGAAAGTCGCAATTTATTTTGATACACAGTCGTGTAGTGTAAAGGGGTAGAAAGGAAAGTTTTTGCTTATTTGATCATCTCCCGGAGCCCAACTTATGAATTGCTGGTTATCCATGCCACGTTCATGCCCAATTTACGAATCTGCTCCATGTCTTTCTTTATGTATTTTTCTCTAAAACTGAGACTTCTTACTCTACTGATTTTAATGTGCTGATGATCATCAAAAAAATGAACTGATTAGTGATTATGTGGCATTCTTCCATTCATGATGATTTCTTCTCTGTGGATTCACGTAGTTATGGTAAGGATGAATGACCTATGTTTTGACAATCTTCATGACATAGAAAAAGATTACTTTAATCCATTTAAGAGAGCTGTCTTCATTTAATAACTATCACATTCCATCCTTCACGTGTCACTTTTCACCATCAATGATCCTTGCTGTCATCGGTATGATTTATGAAAAGTTGATGTTTCACCTATAAGATGGCATATCCTTCTTTTAACGCAGCTTGTGCTCAATTCATTAGGCTGACTCGTGTCATGGATTCTTCTAAACGTGGAAAGGTGGCTTTGCCTGGACTAGTTTTTATTTAACTGTAAAAGATTATGATTATGATTATGTTCATAGCTTGTTGCTGCATGTTTTTGTGTAGACCCAACTTGTGTAGTTTGGGTAATGCCTTGTAAAGTAAAAAAAATGAATCCTAGTTTGTCTTAAAAGCGGCTCATTAGAACAGAATGAGATGTCAACATCTGATAAAATACTCTCTCAGGAGGGAAAGCTGTGAATTATAACAGAAATGTATGGCCAGAGCTTTTGTGGCTGCAAATTGAGATCCTCTAATAAAATAGATGTCACAGGACGTGACAGTTTGGTGGACGTAACCCCGAGTTTGGGGCGAACCACGTACATTGAAGTTTCTCTGTTCTTTTTGTGTCTACATGTGTTTAATTGTCTCATATTATTCTCTGCTCCCATACATATTATTTTGATAACTTGTCCATCAGTTTGTTGCTCAAAAGGATAATCATGCCAGGATATGGTTACCCCAATGACTTTGAATTATTTAAAGAACATATCAATAATGAATGCATCACTTAAATTACAAATGATACTGTGTTAAACTGACTAGCATAAGGTGATGGATGGTGGTCAAGTTGTGTTAAGAATATGCTTGGAGGTATGCCTCGTATGTTTTGTGAAGTTAAGGAATTGGAATGTGTACACCCAAAAGCGATAGTTATAAGTGGTTCCTTTTATGATCATAAATGTAATCAGATCACAAGGTCCTATGATTTTTTTTAAAGAATTGCATATTAAGCTTAAATGTATCATAATCCTTTCATTGGAAATCTATTATAAGGACTCCTAGGAGATCATGATGTATAACAGACACTGCCATAGATTTGAATTGCTGCATACAAATGAAATGTGTATTATGATTAACTGACATGGTTGTAGGTACTCCTGGAGCAATAACACAGTGCCTTACACAATGCCTTTTTTTTTCTTTTATATATTTCGAAAATAATAATTTTACCCCTTTTCCGCACATTCTGGCGTCAAGGTATAAGAGGGACATTACATGTAATACCTAGTGTGTTAAGACCTCGACATATCTAATTTGTAATTGTGTATTATTAAGGACCTAGAGACATTATTATTATTTTGTAAATAATTAATTAATCAAAACAACTGCCATGTCGAGGAACACTAAAAAAATATTGGAGTCCTAGATCCAAAATCTTAGGGGGAATGGGGACAATCCTATCACTTTAAAAATTGTTTGGTTGATCTTGGTTTATATTTATGTCTTGAAGGCTCCATTAGTTGATGATCACCCAAACATTGTACAACCTACCCAACAATTTATTATTTTAGCCTATCGTGAAATTATTGTGCCTAATCCATGATTTAGTGAGCCTCCTTTGTGTTTGGGTGGGTGCGAGTTGTTGATTGAGCCCCTTTGGTGTTTTTATTACTCCTTTATGGTGGTTACACTTGGTTTAGTAACTCCAATTTGCACAAGTGTTCCCTCAGTGGTTATTTTTATCCTTAACATCTTAGAAGTTGTGAAAATAAGTATGTAACTCCTATATAAGTATGTAACTCTTGTTTAAATCCTTGTGTAAATACATATGTAAACCTACGCAACACCCCCCCCCC
>LPNX010444883.1:177213-267347 GCA_001517045.1 Pseudotsuga menziesii
CATGAATTTGAGTGGAGTGGAGCGAGGTGAATTCGAGTCAATCTCCTTGAAATTTGAATTGCTTGAGTTGGATTAGAGTTAACTTATTTTGTTGAATTACCCCCCCCCGCTTGATTGACTCAAGTCAGATTACCTTAGTTTGGTTTGACCCCATCGAGTTAGAAATAACTTCTTTTGTATATAAATCCATGGTTGATATCGTTCGATTGGGGTTGTTTTTCATGGTTCTTTTGGATGGTTGTTTATTATGGTTATTCATACTTTTGATGGTGATATCTTGTGAAACCATGAATGCTCTATTGTGTGAATATACTTTATGCTTGAAGCATTGTGATCTTGTATGGTTTTTGTCGAAACTCAGGTGTAGTTCCTTGGTTTCCACTACTTGGTGCTATCTCGGACCTACACATAAATTCTTATGGTGAATGGTGATATCTTGAGGGCCTAAGTGGTCTAGATTACCGTTGCAACTAGTATTAGGGTTGAAGAGGAAACATGTTGTGAGGAATAGAATTTTGTCTTCTCAACTGGTACTTGAGATATTATTTAGTGCACCTTTATTGTGTATCTATGGTCTCATCTTAGGGGTGTCCTGTCAAATTGAGATCTAGCTTGGTAGTTCCAAAGGCTGGGTGGAATGTGGTCTCAATGATGTTAGTTGTGCATTAATAAGATAAGTGATTTATCTCATGTTTATTTCATTTAGTTGGATCTTATATGATTTATTGACGGATGCACATGATATTTTTGGTGAAACCTAAGAGTTATTTGTCGAATAAATTTCTCACAAAATTAAATCTATTTATGCAAGTAAATTTTATGAAGCAATTGGAAACTAGTTTTTGGGATTTTGTGCACAATTTGTTTGACAAAATAATTATTAGGAAACTATGATACACAAATAATATTTATTCCCATGTTCATTATATAATTTTTATTCTGATGGTACAATAACATAGGAATGGTTTAATCCATATCTCTTTCCTTCTTCTACCTTTTATTTGGAAACCAGTTCTTCAATCGAACTGTTTGGCATAGTTTGGAGACTTAGCACACGAAGTGTTTGTAAAAAATAATAAGTGTTCCTTTTATTCTTACATCTAATAAATAATATTTAAATATTTATGAGAATGAGAGGATAAATATTCTTGGTAGTGTTGGGGAAATGTCTATCGAAATTCTAGATCAATTTCCAATTTTTAGCTCGTTCAATGGAATTGTTTTGACTAGATTTGTGACTTTGCATGTTAATTGTTTGAAAAAATATTATAATGATATATACCTATTTTATTAGTGGTAAAACATGTTATTTATATTTGTAATTGCATTATAATTATTCTATGAGCTGTGGATTTAATTATTTTAGCGATTCCTAGGATTACTAGTCAATTCGAATGAGTAGAATTAACTTGTTTTGTGAGTTGTTTAATGAAGCGTATATGGGTTAAAATATACATCCATATGACTGTAAGTGTTATCCTTGATATGATTTCTATGAGATAAAACAATCATATATTTCTCTTCATTTGGCATTTGGAAAGTTAAATTGGAAACTAGGTACATTGCATTGAAATTGGGAAATAGTTAATGGATTCAAATCTCTATTTTTGGTAAAAGATGAATGCACATGCATATGCTATGGTATTGGTGATTTAATTATGTTTTATAATTATATTTTATAGATCTTTACCTTCACCTCTTTGTTCCTCATAAATTGGTACAAATGGTTTGATTAAATTCCTCAGAGCGTTTATTAACTAGTTGTACTAATTAAACTTGCAATATTCTTAGTTTAGGTACTTGGACATTTATATGAAAAAAAACACTTTATTTTGTTGTATGTGTAGTATTGAATATGTGTATAATGTTTGTTGGTTCACTTTTTCTTTCATTTGCATGGTTGTATGTCAATTTTTAACAAGAATAGTTGTTAGTGTTGAACGATTAGTTAACTAGTTCTAGTAGAATAATTTTCATAACTTCTATGTTTAATTAATTGGAAAATGGTAATTGTAACTGATTTACATGTTATCATGTGTTTATTAGCCATTGGAATTTATAAACAATGGTTAAGTCATAAACAAATTAAATTATATTAAGTACCATCAATTGTGCACTAAGTTTCGTTAAGTATCGAAACATTAATTACTAGTTAAGTTATTAATATGATAGAGTTTTATTATTATTAAATATTAATATGGTTTATTAAGTGGTATTTATAAGCTTACTCATACATTATGATTATTAATTGATAAGTAAATAATTTCGATTATAATCGTATGTACCATGTAAGATTATCAATATTAATTTAATGCTAAGTTATTAATATGATAGAGTTTTATTATTATTAAATATTAATATGGTTTATTAAGTGGTATTTATAAGCTATATGAATTTTGTATTTTCGATGGATGATATGTTTTTAGAGTCTTATTTATGTAAACATGGATGAGTAACTCGTTGGTTATTTTACGAATGTGACACTTGTCTAAATGGTGTTTCTCATTCTCCTTTTTATTTTATGAATTTAGTATAGTTTTATACTATCTATTAATTATAACTCTGTTAACTTATCTAATCAGTTAGTGGTAGAAATGCCACTTGGAGGTAAGCACAACTCTTGGTTATTTTTGTATTCTATTATTTAATTTATTTATTTTGAGGTTAGTGGTAACATTATTACTATTCTAGCTATCTCACTAATGTATTTATTGAGTGGATAAAATTAATCAGTTGTCCCTAATGGTTCATATTCTCTTTTATTTTGTTTAGTTTGCTTATGGAGATGTAACTCCTTAACTATTTTTGGAGGAAATGTAACTCTTTTATTTATTCGCTTAATATCATTTATTTTATTTTATAAGGGATATGTATAGTTGTTAAAAGTATATATATTTATAGATGCATTATTATATATATGAATGCTTGTATGTTTGTATATACTGTAATATGTATTTTATTATACATAATAGTTATTAGTAATACTTGTATGTAATACTATGAATTTACTATATGTATAGATGTTAACTTATGTAATGATGTAAGTCTAAAATTTGGAGGTGTTTGGAAGTTCTTGGAGGCATCTTGAGGTATTTGGAGGTGTTTGAAAATATGTGGAAGTATAGTGTGATCAAAAGTGTTATGTTAGTATATAAGTTATAATACGTATCTAATATGATAGTACTGGTTTATGCAATTATTGTTATAATTGTATGGATATTATGGTATAACATAATAATTATATGAGTATATTAAATATAGAATATAGGTTATTTGACTAATATGTTTTCTATATAATTAATAATAATATGAGATATGATTGAAGAATTATAATATGTATGTAAACAAAATGGGTGTATGTATATAAATAACACATAGCAATAGTAAGTATGGTATATGGTATGATTGTATGATAGTGTGTTGCAGAGCAAGTAATTATTTTATTGTAGAATATTAGAAGGTTTTGGTGGTAGGATGTTTGGTTGGTTAAGTTGACTATGTATTTACTTTTATTGATAAGTAATGAATTGCACATAAATAATTAGTAATGTACTCTATTGTTATATATATCGTCATGTGCTAATAATTCTATGTAAGTTTATGTTAAATAGTAACTAGACGATATGGTTTTTATAGTTGACGTATGTGGTTTGATATTATTGGTTGCTATTGGATGTTGTTGATGGAAATCAATTGATTAATGGTTGATGCATGTACGCCATTGTCATTACTGTATGTATGTCTATTATTTGTTGTCCTTGGTTGTTATGGTTATTACGTGTATGAATGATGCATTTCGGTTGATGTATTCTGGATGATGTATTTTGATTGATGTATTATGATCATTGTCTTCTGCTTGATGAATCCTAGTTGATGTGTTCTAATTGTGTATTCTAATTGATGTATTTTGATTAATGTATTCCAATTCATGTATGGGGGTTGATGTATTCTAATTTATGTTTTACGATCATTGTCTTCTACTTGATGAATCTTTGTTGATGTATTTTTATTATGTATTCTAATTTATTTATTTTGACTTATGTATTCCATTTAATGTGTGTTGATTGATGTATTATGGTTGATATGTTTTAATTGATGCGCTATGATTGATGCTTTTATGGTTGGTTGATGCATGTATGGTATTCCTTGGGTTACATTACATGATCGATATATTATTGATATGTTAGAATTTTGATGATTATAAAATATCTAAAAAAAATTTAGCATAAAAATATCATAACCATAAGCAAAGGGTCATTGAAATAAAGACAAGAAAAACCACAAAAAAGAACATGAATATTTAGGTTGGGAAACTATCATGGGGGGAAAACCCCAACAAAAATTCCTCTATATAGAATTCAACCAATTACAATGTAAAACCCAAAGAACAAGAATAGCATCTCCCATTCTATTGTAGCCTAACCTAATTATATTCATCAGGCGAGTGAATCAAATAACTAACTAGGTCTGTGAGGTTCTCTAATTAGGGTCCTCGTACCTAGGAAGACTTAAAGTAACATTTATAAAATACTTTTCTGGCTACTATTGCCTCATCTTACAATGAAGGTTTTACCTCATCAATTTTACATGACCAATTACATCAAGCACATCTATGAATGGAGGAATAACATATTTGCAGGAGGAATACAAAAAAATCACAATAGAATATTTTCCAAAGTTACATTTCTTTTAACAATCCCTCTTAACTAAGAAGGTATTCTTAATAGGAAGAAACCACCACCACAACTCTACATATGAATGGTGAGTCTCTGTATGTCATAGGAAGTTTTGGAGAAACATCATTCATCTTCAACATCAATTTGGAATTCCATCATCATCATCTTGGAACTTCTAAGGAATCATCTACATCAACATCATTAGTGTGTGGATACTAGGACATCATCATATGAAACATCAACATGTGAATACTAGATCACCATCCACAACATGAGTATGTGAATACTGAATCATCTTCTGTAACATTTGTCTATGAATATTGGATCATCTTCTACAACATCAATATGTGAATACTTAATAGTCTTCTACAATATTAGTATGTGAATACTAGATTATAATCTTCAATATCATTATGTGAATACTGGATCATCTTCTGCAACATCAGTATGTGAATAATGGATCCTTTTCTACAACATCGGCATGTGAATATTGAATCATCTTTTGTAACATCAGTACGTGAATACTGAATCATCTTCCACAACATTAACTATTTAGATACGAAAGAATAAACAACATCATGAGCATGTTAGCGACGAAACCTCATCATCAACAAATAAATGCTAGATCATTATTTTTATTATCGATATAGAAATATTGAAACCATATCATCACCATCAATATATAAATATTGAAAAAATATCATCAGCATCAGTATGGAAATACTAAAAGCACCTGATCACCATCATTATAGAAATGTTGAAACAACCTCATGATCAGCAGCATAGAAATGTTCATATCAAAATAAAGTGTTGTAATCTCATCGTCCTAATATTAGGACATGTACATCAGCATCACAACAGTTTCTTTGGTAGAGCCACTCAGTAATTTATATGACTTACTAACCATTTCCAACCAACAAGTCTAGTGAGACAGATGAATCTCCATGGGGACCAAACAAAGGCTTTTCTTACTTACTAATCCTTTCAATTCAAACAAGCCTAGCCATACATACTAATACCCTTAGGATGAAACAAGCCTCATGTCTAATTAATAACCCTTTTGGACCAATGAGCCTAGAAAGACATAATCTACCCTAGACTGAACTACCACACCATTGTAACAAAAAACCTACTACCTCTTCTTCACTCCCTCTGTCGAGGGAGGTCCTTTTGGACTACACCAAGATTGTCTCAAAAGTATTCAAACTTTACACAAGAGAGAGGCTTAGCCAACACATCTACCATTTGTTCCTCTGTAGGAACATACTTGAGCTTCAAAACTCCCTTATCCAACTTTTTCTTTATCGTTCTTCTCTTATACATCCAAAACTACATCGTACATTCGCAGCTTAATTATTTCTTCTCTTGTACATATGAAACTTTATCGTATATCTACAACTTCATCATTTCTTGTCTTGTACATATGAAACTTTATTGTACATCTCCAAATTCTTGATTTATTCTCTTGTACATTTGCAACTTTATCGTACATCTGCAACTTCATCATTTCTTCTATTGCAACTTGATCGTGCATCCACAACTTCATAATTTCTTCTCTTGTACATCTACACCTTTATCCTACATTTGTAACTACATCATTCTTATTTTGTACATCTGCAACTTCATCATTCATCTCTTGTAGGTGATCGCATAAAATCATTCCTACAAGTCAAATACAGTGGCATGATTAGAAAATTTTCATAACGTATTCATCATGAAAAATTCTTATGCATAAACATATATTTCATTTAATCATTCAACTATAATACAAAATTAATAATATCCCGTATACATATGGTAACTTTCTATATGTTTTCCATCTCTACCAAGACATTATTTATGAGTGTGGACTACTCCCAACATGTCAGCAAAGAGGTTTCACTCTAGATAAGTAGCAATGAAATGTTGTAAAAAAAAATAAGACACTTACCCATCTTATTCATAGTAGTAGTAAACTTTTTATAAATGCAAACATTCAAACATGCATAATATATTTCATAAATCTAGGAATATGTATATGTACACAAGTGAACAACTAGATATATAGGAAATGACAATTCAAATACTTATCTTTGTTTTTTGGTAGAATCCAGATTGATCTTTATATCCTTGCATTAATTACTGGAGTATTTGACAACGTGCTCTACTTCATCGTATCATTCTGAGGACTTGTTCCTATATTTATCATTATCATAAATATTAGTCAAGTATTCTTCCACCATAGATCACATAGAACTTTGTATTGGTGTTGAATATGTGTGTCCTACAAATGCATCCCTTGTTATCTAATGTTGAAATGGATAAAAGTATGATATTTGTATTTATAGGTAGAATTATTCTAGATAAAAGTACATATTACCCATCACTTGAGTAATCTTCCATTGCTTTCTTCTCAGCTTCAATATATTCATCCTTGTTTTCACTGAGGGCAACACTAGTCCTCTTTCTGCAACATGATGGGGTGATATTTCTATTTGTAACAATGTCAACCCAATCGAAGTCATCATCTCCCTATAGGAATATCCTCTGATCTCTCAAATATATGCATCCGTATTCAATTGTTCCCTTCAAGTACAACACCATGTTCTTTACCACAACCAGGTGAACACATCTCGGATCTACAAAGAAAGTAACGGCCTCATGTTTTTCAAGTACATAAACGAAGAAAGTAACGGCCTCATGTTCTCCTTATAGGTTGTGACATCAACTATTTATGAACTAAGATCACATATTGACTTCAATTTTTATTCCATTAGTGTACCCTAACATCTCAAACCTTATCTCGACCAAACATTTTCCTTGTCTAAGGAAAATGTACCTCTAATATCGAGAATCATGTTAAGATGATCAAAATTTGAGATCTACCATAGTCATTCCCTGTGAACTAGAGTACCATCCTTCTTGTACATCTTGAACTCTATGTATCAGGACATTTGAGTGGCATCTAGTCTCCTCTGCTATTAATATTCTGTGTCTCCGTCTATATAACCTCTGAAGGTCATTGGATATCAAGATCCTCCATCTTAAACTTTGTTGCAAGTTTCTCTTGCCCCAATCTATGAGCTTCTTTCCCTTTGTAGGATTATATATTAAACCTTAATGGTTGTATCTCTCCACAAGATCCTCAAGTAACTATATGTGCTATCCCATGGGTGCCTACTAAGATTTTACAAATCCTTCTACGCATTGGTGGTTCTCTATAGAGATTCTCAAATCTTAGAGGTTTCTTGATCTATTCTTATAATTCTATTACACCAAATTTTTATTGTAATATTCATCATTGAAGAGGTGCTTCTATCACATGATCGACTCCCTCTTTCTGAGAGAAACCAAAAATATCACTTTGTATCTCTTGATACTTCCATCTGTTGTATGCTTGATCTTGTAGATATACTTCAAAGATGTTACAAATATTCCCTATAGCTCTCCAAACATCATTCTATATGATCGAATGATACTTCTTGATCATATCATCCTTCCATTCTTTATTCTTGGCAAATTCTTTCGCAAGTTTTCCTTTCTCATCACAACTGAAACATCTGAGCTGTGAGAGGTCCTTAATCTCAAGGCCTTTTATTCTTGCAAGAATGTTGTTCCTTATTGTTCTTTCTCTTCTTGGCATGAGTTGTTAGGTATTTATTTTCATATTAATCCATATCTTCTTCTTTTTCCATCAATCGAGCTTCTTCTTTCATGCACTCCTCCATAGGTGAGATTCCTTATAGAACAAATTCCTTGAATGAGCTTGGGAGACCATTGAATGTCATAATATAAGCTTCTACGTATTCAACATTATCTCTATTGGATTATAGTTTCTCCTTTAGCTAAGATATCCTTCTGACGTAAGATTGAATTCTTTCTCACATTTGCATCTTCACATCCATGAATTGAGTTCTAAAGGTCATCTTCATGTTGATATTATTTCCTTCATACAATTTGGTCATTGTATTGAACATCTCCTAGGGAGTATTCAAGGATGATACATGGGAGATCCAATGGAGACAAAATAATCCTATTGTCTTCAACTAACTCCATTTTGTGCTTTATCTTAATCTCCCTATGGATCTGTAACTTCTTCTTTGACATTGTTCTCTGAGTCATGCCTCTTCATGTAGGAGAATCACTCTATACTTCCATGGTAATAATATTTTGGCACCTTCAAGTTTGTCTTCAATCTTGGTACTATTTGTCATCATGATAAAAATGACAACATCAAATGGAAATAGAGAGGATAAAACTTACCAATGAAATTGTTTCAACTTGATGCTTGCTTGAAATATTTTATAGAAGACTGCTTCTGCTTGACGAAACCATAATTTTCTATCTTAGGTAACTTTCATATCTAATTGGATAGAAATATGTTCCTAATCATGGAGATTTTTGTATCATGCTCATTTTCCCAAAACTGTGGATATAACTGCAAAATATCTAATGCCCTAGTTTTTCCCAGTGACATTTTTAGGTTGAAATTGAAAATTCAGAGAATAAGGAACTGATTCCATAGAAATATGCATCCTCCTAGGTTTATTTTTATGGTATTCCTTTTTCAGCTAATCGATGGAGGAAGGTTCCCATGGAATGAATCCCTAGTTTCTCCAATTTCTTCTATAGAATTCTCTAATCTTGATTTTGATGTATCTTCAAAATTCTTGCTTCTAAAGGTCTTAAACTTTGTTCTAAGATATTATGGTATCTATTATTTCTAATCTCATAGGTTAGAACATAATTCAATTCACCAAGTGGAACTTATGTTAATTTTCCTAGGGTGACCTGTTTGAGGACTAATCAATATAGCAAACTTGTATGGAATTCCACATGTCATTGTTAAACTTTGGGGTCTGAAACGCATACCACATAAACTATAGTCTGTTCCCTATTTGTATAATATTTTTAATTCTTAATTGGATATTCCTAGCCCGAGATATAGAAATTCTCCCTAGTCCACATGTTTAAGACTAAATTATGGAAGAGGTTGGATACCTAATTTGCAAGAATCGTATCTCTTAAATTATAGTGAATTTGAGGCTGCAAGTCACACAAATGGTACAAAAATATTTCATCTTCATATTATCCAAGTTTCAGGTCCTAAGAATTTGCCAAACTCGAGTTATTACCAAAATTCCAAGATGAATTTATTTTTACTTCTAGGGTTTTCAACCATGAAACCCTAATCTTCAGTAGTTGCAGTTGTAGTAGTGTTTCATCTACTCAAATACTTATTCCAGGGTGGCTTTGATACAATGTTATAATGTTTATGGTTATACAAGATCTAAAAAATTTAGCATCAAAAGATCATAACCATACAAAGATGATCAATGAAATAAGTACAAGCACATGCACACAAAAGAACACATATATTTATTCGAGGAAACCATCATGGGGGAGAAAATCCACAAAACTTCCTCAATATAGAATTCAACCAAGTACAATGTAAAACCCCAAGAACTAGAATATTAGCTCCCCTTCCATAGTTGTCTCTCTCTCTCTCTCTTTATCTCTCTTGTGTAATGCTTGAGTGAGAAGCGTGTATTAATGAGAGAGGTGGCTCAACTATTTACATTTGTTGCACATGAAAATATCACACTCCCTAGTCATCCTTCAAAAGACTTTCTTATTTCCTGTCAACCTCCCAAAAAAGTCTGATTTGGATCATCTTGGCCATTTTTTCACTGCCCTAGAAGGGACGACGCTCTTTTGTATTTCCCACAAAGCATCATCAATGCCTCCTCTAATTGAGAAAAAGGAGTCGTTGCCTCATTTTAGTGGAAAAAATACGAGATCAACGATCTGTCCAGTTTAGCAAAAGGCATCGATGGTCAGTGGAAAGGGAAAAAAAGAAGTTTCTAGAAGATTTCTTATGGATTCCTTCATGAAATTAGTTCCTATGTGCCCCGCAAATGTGGAATTCTCCTCCCTCACCTATAAGTATCTCATTTTCTTTTTTTTGTCAAGTCATCCTATGGGTTCTTGGCCTATGAATGTAGCCTCCATGAAGAGAATGGGAGAGGCTAGAAAAAAGCATCCTTATGTTTCTATTTTGAAGTCTGAATAGAGGCAAAGTAGAGGTAGCTTGTAGCTAGAGAGGTCTTGATAGGAGAACGTAGTCATTCTTGTTAAGACATAAACTATCAACATCAAGGATTTTTGGTTGTACTTCTTCATCATCCATATATTAATACAAACACATTTACCTTTCCTATATTTGATTGTTGTGTTTATGATTAAATATTATTGGAATCCTTGATTACTAATATGGATAGTTGATTATCATGATCCTCTCATACTTTTGTTTGTCTTGTAATCCATTTTGTAGGTATTGAGCCATCTCAAGGACTTTATGGAGAGAATATAAGCAGATATATGATTTAGGTATATCGTGTGTTATGTTATTAATAATAGGAGCCATCATTATTTTTCCACACTACATCCTGGGACTCGTGCGGTTCTTTCATGTATTGTCGGTATATCGAACGCCCTTTCACATACATTTGAGGTATAGGGAAAGGTACTTCACATACTGTATTGTATATCAAAAGGCCCCTTGTGAATGGTTGTTCCTTAGACAACACTACTACCGATTTGAGCTCCCACGTACCTTGAGTATATCGAGAGACCCCACTAGGATACAATGACCACTTATGAAAAGCCCTTTGGTTGTCTTTTGTGGAGCAGTACATCGAAAGCAACATTCATGAAGACTACTACACACATACCCCTAAGGTATATCACAAGTTGCACCCACTTGATAATCCTAGTGAGAGACCAACTATTTTGAACCCGTTCTATCACTTAAGTTTGCTTGTGACCTTTAGCTTTGTGTAGATTTTGTTTGTGTGTTTTTACTCCCTTTTTTACCTAGACTAGGAAACTTTGGCCACCACCATGGTTGAGAAATTTGTGAGATGCCAAGATCGTAGATTGCAGGGTTTATCTCCTCACTCTCCTCCTACCATGGAAGGAGAACAAAGAGTAACCGTGGAACAACCAGATTCTGCTAATGTTCCCGTAGGAACCACCTTAGCTAGTGAAAGCAGAGAATATTTTACTATTTACACGAATCCTTTGGTTCAATTGACTCCTATAACCGATTTTTCTATACATCTTCCATTGGAAGTCTATGCTGATAGTATTGCCCCACCAAATTATGGCTTGGATGCTCCTTTTTGGAGGACTTCTATGGGCCAAGCTATTTCAGAATTCAGGGTTATTAGAAATTCACCAGGGAACCCTTCTTTAGGGGAGGAAGAACATAGAAGAATTAACGCATCTTTTGATCGAGCTAGTAACTTTTTAGAGAGAGTAGAAAGAATTATTCCCCCAACTATGTCTTGTTATGAAACTTTACCAAAACGAATACCCCGTAATATAGACCCTTGGCCAAAAGATGAAATTAAACCTTCTTCAATTGCCCATCCAACTTATGGTGAGAATTCTCGTAATCCATGGCCTGAAGGATATCATTCACTAGCTCGAGTGTTAGGACCTATTGAATAAATTCCTTTTCAAGGTAATCCAAGTATAAACCACAACCCTATAGTGTCACATCGTGGACCCTTTACTAGAACTTCCATACCTATCATGGTTGGGGGGCAATCCTCAAATCAAGCAATGTCAGTAAACTCTCACGCCGAAGGGCAACCCCTGGTGTGAGTTACATCATATGTAAGTGGAATTATTTCTAGTTCAGGAAAAGTTGCAGCTGTAGGACAACTTGTAGTAGTTATACCTCCTACTAATATCAATATTCCCCCCCGCCCCCAACCTCGGCCCCCACCGATCTAGTACAGGACATCCCTTAGGGCCACAACCTATCAATAATACAACTTCTTGGGGATATACTTATCCATGAACTCAACCTCCTATGGTTAATCAAGTTTACCAACAACCAGCACTAGCAGCTATGTACCCTAGAATGCCTTACCCTTGAAATGATTTTGTACCTTGGGGAAAACAAAATTGGTCAAATATCTCATAATATGGAGGATATTTTGTTAATACTGTCGGAGGATATGGTGAGCCTTCCCCCCGAGGACCACCATCAGGACCCAAAGGACCTCGAGGCCCTGGAGACCCTAGAGGTGGAGGGCCACCCTCATCACCTAAAGGAGTAAGCCCACCACCACCACCTGGAGGTGGAGAACCACCCCAACACCTAGAGGAGGAGACCCACTACCACCACCTGAAGGAGGAGGACCACCACCACCACCAGCGCCGCCACCTTCTGGAGGACCCCCCCACTTGAGGGGCCCACCTCCCCACGGAAATTTCAGAAACCAACAACATTTTCGACAAGGTTCATGAGAATCATCTATACCCGTCTATCAATCTGCATATGGTCCTACTAGTCAGCGAATGCCCTATCAGTATTACTAGTATCCGCAACCAAACAAACAATTACCATTTTTGGCCACTTTAGATTTGCAAGATTTGTCAAGATTGATAAATTACCCAATTCATCATGACCCTTATTGGGTCGCCATTCCTGTAAAGATGCCTTTCGATATACCAAAGTTTGATGGTCAACACAGCGAAGACCCAAAAAACCACCTGATGACATTTCACTTGTGGTGTTCATCAAATTCTTTGATGGACGGTTCAATCTGTCTGTGCCTTTTTCAAATAACCCTCACTGGTATTTCCACAAAATGGTACATCGAGTTACCACAACACTCTTTTTGGAATATTAATGCCGTAGAAATGGCCTTATTGACACACTTTCAACTGCCAATCTGATATGAAACATGTATAGACATTTTAACCTCGCTTTTCCAAACCACATCTACTCATATCTCTCATCATATTCATGAATAGAAAATAAGATGAAGGTATATTAAGGCCCCTTTTCCTGATCAGTTGTTAGCTGAATGGTTTATAAAGTCTTTACTACCACATATTGCTAGAGATGTCACCATGGGAGGTGCTATGACTGAGGAGCAAGATATTAGCCATGCTCAATACCTAGACTTGGTTTATTCCTAGTGAGGTACTTTGTATGACCTGATTCCACATGCTCCTTGGCCTACAACTGATCCATCTAGGCCTGCAACTGAACCACATACTAATGGCATACCTGGTTTAGTTCTAACACAAACAATGGCTAAATATTCTAATAAACAAACTGCCACTCCATCCAATCAATCAGCACCACTTGCCAAAAATACATCCTCTCCTGTTGATCTTGATTAAGACTAAATGGAATTTTGAGGTGGAATTTGTTTTTGAAATGGATTGGAATGGATATTTGATGTTTCTATAAGGTGTCAGTAATCATTCTAATTCTCGGCCCCTTTATCAGATGTTGGAATAGTTATTGAATTTATTTTAATTTTTTGGTAATTAAAGGGACTTTGTCATGATTAAGTCCTAAAAAATGAAATTTAATATTTTTTTAAATAATCCAATGTGCTAAAATTATATAATTATACTTATAGATCCAATGATATGTCCCTAACACCCCTTTATATCCTCGCGGGCATTACAATAGGTTAGCCACAAAAAACCATTAAATTTTAATTTTATAATTCTATTTCTTCTTCTTTTTAGTAATTTCAATTTAATTTTTATCAATCCATAGATTTTATGATTTTTTAAAAATAAATTGCATGAAAATATAATTAGAGTTAGTTTATCTCAAATTTTGATAACCATAAACCCGAAACTAGCGACCACAAGCCCTAAATCAACAACGTTTATTCTCTTGGTTTTATTTTCAAGTGTTTCTATGAGCAGAAATCATGTCGATAAGTTAAACTTGTATTCAAAATAAAATCGACAACATAAGCATTCCCAATTTGTTTTCAATATATTTCCATGTACACATTATTTAAATCAAACTGAAATTGAACCAAACGAGCCTTGGAATTAACAATGGATGAAGCTTGGATATACTTAATAAAGCACTTATGCAAAATTTGCTAATTAATTCTAACATGAATGATGGATAATTGGTATGGTTCTAATTAAATACATAAGATTTTATAAAATATTGTGGCCTATATAAAGTTGAGCTTGAACCTTGGATATACTTTATAAAGCATTTATGCAAAAGTTGTTAATTAAGTCTAATTTCAATGATGGAGTATTGGAATAGAAGAGCCTTGGAATTAACACTAGATGAACCTTGGATATACTTAATAAAGCACTTATGCAAAATTCGCTAATTAATTCTAACATGAATGAGCGATTATAGGTATGGTTCTAATTAAATAAATAAGATTTTATAAAATATTGTGGCCTATAGAAAGTTGAGCTTGAACCTTGGATATACTTTGTAAAGCATTTATGCAAAAAACGTTAATTAAGTCTAATTTGAATGATGGAGTATTGGTATGGTTCTAATTAAATACATAATCTTTTATAAAATATTGTGGCCCATAAAAAGTTTTTAATTGTGTAACCTTTTTCAAAAAATGTGCATGCATTGATGTTGTAATAAATAGACCTAAGGTCCCTCTAGGTATTTTATAGGGACCTATCATGAAACTAATTCCACAAAATGAGGAAGAAACTTCTACAAAAATCATAGGTTTACAAGAAAAACTTGTATTATACAAGAATATATTGTATGACACTTGATATAGGTATTTTTCCTATGATGAATATATTTGTCATTGGTCTCTTATATCACACAAAGTTGGATATTCAAAGTAATGAAGAACTTGGACAATTTATGTGTTCATATATATTTTGACATTTTATTGACTTGACCATAATTTATACCATTCGAAGACAAGTAATTTGTAGGAAAATATAAAGAATCCTGGAAAGTATTTAACTAATATGACTAATCTCTTTACATCTTAAAGTAATAGTACAAATTCGGTGTTTGTTCTCTATAGTATGCATGAGATTAAAAACCATTTGTAAGGGGAATATATCCATTAATATAAAAAAGTTGATTACTGTAATATCCCTATGATGTAACCTTAAGTTATTGTAATGTTGATTGTTTACTGTACTTATTTGCTGATGAGGAGCTGAAGGCCAAGGCCCCACCAGCAAAACCTTGTATGTTAGGTGAGTAAGTTTTCTAGGTTATAGACATAGGAGACTTAATAGTGTGACATTACTCAACGACGGGAAAAATGAAAAACAAACCTCTAAAGGAAAACGTAAAAAGAAATAATAGACATATATAACCTTGAGAAAAATATATGTAAAGAAAAAAAACCATCCTAATGTATATACATTACCATAATAAAACATCCTATACTCATTGAAGTACATTGAAAATACATCTAAGATGGAGACAAAACCTCTTTACTATGGGTATACATAACAAGTACGATATATATATATACATGTTGTAATAAGAATGTATATAAATGTATACATATACCGCTAGCATGGAATGCTTACAAAAATACACGTGGAGAACTTTAAGTAAAAAACATTATAAAAAGGAAATAAGTGGGTAAAGTCTTCACCCTGTCCCCTCTCGGGAAACCCAGTGGATAGTATTTAAATAATTCCCATTATTGAATGAGGATGGCGGCATGAGATAAGGAAAACCTTGGGCACGAGTGACTGTTTCTTTTCTGCATTTCCGCATGCAATGGGCATGGACCTTTTGTTTTGGGTAAAAGCATGAATGTTGGAATACCTGCATGCCTCATGGTGGTTAATTACTACCTAAATTTAGGAAAACCTGCCTCGTTATTAGAAAACAACAAAATTACTCCCTTAAGTGGTGGGGGACTCAGTGCGCCAGGAGGAGAAAGGCTTTTCGTTCTTGTTATTTATTAAGTTATGAAAGGATTTTTAAAGGGAGAGCTCGACAACAGTTTTGGGGGATTTGATTTTCGTGGGTTTCAGAAGAAATGGGTTGCCTGGTAGAATGAGATAATATTTCGGTGGGAACCGTAACCTCTAGCCAAGAGATTCCTTAGGGAACGCCAAGAGATTCCTTAGGGAACCCTTGCGTCGTCCATGGGCAGCGATCTCTGTTCTTAAATGGAGCCACGATTTACACCACAAGGCATGATGTTCATGCCGAACCACGATTGAGGATATTTCATCTTGCCGAGGTTAGATCAGGGTCTGCAACCAAATACATCAGAGCAATTTCGGTAATCTTTGTATCCGTGGCATCTCTTGGAGATTCATATCAGATCGTGCTAATTCTGTTGTGCTATGGACTGATCACATCTTAGTTCGAAGGTATGCGGTTGATATACTATGGTATGCGATGTCTTTTCTGCAGAAAGATCAAATTATACACCACACAGAGATCAAATGGTTGGGGTTTGATTATACACTGGTACAGCCTAAAATGTTTGTGATTTCCATAAAAGGATCTGTAGTCATTTATAAATTGTAGACGTTGAATCTATTGCTATTTAAATCGTTGCCCCCTTTTTTAGTTACAGTCAGATCTACACGATCTGATGCAATTACGGTTTTTAACTTCACAAATAGCTTCTGATAACCCTTAGTAAAACCTGAAAATGGTATTGCATTCAATGTTGAATTATCAACAGAGTGCTAATAAGGGGATCGGCCCATCTCCCAGATCTGTGATAGGGGGTTGGTGCTTGATTGTAGGAAAAATCTTATCAGTAGTCGAAAACATTGATTTAGGTATTACCCATCGCTATTATGTGTTTATCCTCGATCACCTTAGATCTGACCTTCGATCTTTGACCACCTTAGTTATGTCTCTTCTTATTTCATTTATGGTTTGGGTGGAATATGAACCATATTGGTTGGATGCGCCTTGGGCATATTCTGAATCGTAAATCTTTTGGGATGGAGTAAGTGGTTGATTCCTAGCTAGTGTGTGCAGTATATTGCGGATCGATTTTATTTTGAACCCCTTAGTTTTGTTTCTAAAACCGCCTCTGTCATATATTAGGATTTCACTTGGACATGAACCCTATCGTTTCTTCTATTCCAACCTGCATGTGTGGTTTGTGTGGAGCTATTTGGATCGGAACTCTAGGTTTTGATTATGGAGTGTGCTTTTGGTTCGTGTGCATTGTTTGAAGCTAAAACTCATAGGTGAAATAATTTGTGCCAATATAAGGATGAAACTTATATGATAATAATATATACAAATATAACGATGAGCCTATAAGTGAATCATATTTACATGTTAATTACACATGTGGAACTTAGGTTATATGTATTATATATGTGAAATATATAAATTCTTGTGAATCAGGAGTCGATGCCCCCATTATTGAATAGACATAAAGTTAACTCCTAGGAAGCTACTTTCACTAGGGTGGATTAAAATAATTCATGGTGGTACAACACGAGAGTTACTTTTAAAGATAACAGTTACATAGTACAACTATGGATAGAGTCAGTTTATGTAGGGTGGCTCTTAGTTTGTAAAGGTTATAGAGAAAAATTTGAGCCTCCTTGATCATGTTATAAGGTAAGTGCTAACAAACGAAAGCATAACCCTTAGCCCTAGATAGAGTTGTAAATAAAAAGGAACTAAAGAACAGTTTCCAGTATTGGGACTTAAGGAACTTGGTTACAAACATTTATTTCATTATTATGTTGCATAAAGAATTGATGATCGACCTATGTGGAATTCAATACCCAGAACCTTCTAGTTTCATGTTAGAGATACTCTCAGTGAGAGAGATTGCAAGAAGAGTAGAAAGAAAAATATGGCAACATTGATGTTGTGGATTGTAACCTTTCAAAGAAATAAATGTCACAGGATGTGACCATTTTGTGGACGTAACCCATGGACTGGGTGAACCACGTACAATGGTGTCTCTCTTTTGTTGTATCATTATTGTTTATCATCCATTTTATTGTTTTTGAATTTTATATTGATGTTGATTGGTGTAGGATTTTCCATGAAATAGTATCTTATCTGCTGTAATTGATTAGAATAAAGAATGACTATTTTTATGCATTATGAGAAGGCTTGTGCACTCAGTTAATAAAATGATGCATTAGAGGAAATTTGGGGTCTAAAATGGGCCTTATAAGAAAACGTGTCAAAATAAGTTTATGTGAGTTGGAATTCAAGAACCAATAGAATTTCAATAAAATAAGTCAACCATAATGGTTAAATTGACATATTTGTCATTAAAAAAAACTACTTTTTTTGTTCGTATTTTCGACATATCTCATTGTGTTTTTACTCAAATTTTGATCAGGAGAGCTTGTTGGATGCGGAATTCGATTCTACATCCAACGAGTACTCACACTGCATACTTTTGACGAACCCCACTACCACAAAAACAAGAAATACCTGAAAAAATGTGATGATGATGTCATCATCACATTTTTCAGGTATTTCTTGTTTTTGGGGTAGCAGAGTCCATCAAAAGTATGGAGTGTGAGTACTCATTGGATGTGGAATCAAATTCTGCATCCAACGAGCTCTCCCGATTGAAATTTGAGTAAAAACGCTGGGAGATATGTCGAAAATACGAACACAAAAAGTAGTTTTTTTCTTTCTTCCTCCAAAATTAATCAATATTATTTTATTATTTTAACTATTATTTTATTATTTTCCTTAGGAGGCCCATTTTAGACCCCAAAATTCCTCTAATGGATATTGGGTTTTAAAATCCTTTACGAATTTTGCATAAAGCACATGTTATATGAATAAAGAATTATGGAAAGCAACTGCCACAATAAGTATACCTTTTTCCTTTCTATGTTGGAACTTAAAAATGAATGTTAGGTGATACGATTAAATTGTAATGCCATGTGAATTTTCATACTACTGTGTTCGAGTTAAATAGATGGGAACATAGTGCTTAAATTTTTCCTTTACTGGAGATAAGTAAGGTTAAAATTTTCACGTACAGAAGCAATTCTCTTATCAGTTTCTTAGTTACCAAATAAACTCCTACATGGGCTCAAATACTTATTAAAGAATGGTCTCGTATATGAGAAGCGTTTTACATATTTTACATATGGTAGAGTTACAATGATCAAATTTAATACACTTGATTTATGATGCTACAAAATGATTTATAAGGTGTTTTAGTCTTATATTATCATTCTTAATCATAAAGGATAAATGTTCATAATTAGTCGTTCAAAGAAGATTTCTCTGTTCTTGCTGAAATTGGTATGTGACAATTACATCGATAATGTTCCATTAAAAATGTCATTTACAACTCTTTAATTCTTTACACTTGTAAGTACAACCACAAATTATCAATGCTTCATAGTCAAGTTGTTGATTGTCTCCATAGTATACCTTTGTATCTACTACTTTGCTATTAGAAGAAAGAGATTAAAAAAACATTAATTAACTTTTAAAAATGTTGTCTAGATAGGTCCTTTTAAAGTATTAAATTTATGTTTTTTGACATTTAAAAGACAAATTCAAAACTTCCTTATTAATATTTGAAAATAAGAATTTCAAATTTTAAAATTAGTCATTTATATGATGGTAAAACATTGATATATTTGGAATCATTCACTTTGATATTATGATATTAGATATTTATTTTATATATTGTAAAATTATTATCAAATTGGTGTAGTATATATTCTAATTGAAAATTTCAAATTATAGTATCAAAAATGTAATTTTGTTTCATATAAATTTATTTGACCATATTTTTATTTCACTTTATTTAATATAAGATTTGCTATCCCATTAAAAAAGAACTAATATATATCTTCTTTGTTTCATTTCCTTCCATACATTGATTCAAAAGGACTTACTTTCAAAGAAGAGTGATGACCATCATTATAAGAAGATTCCACAAGATGCAAATAATTATCCCATTTAGTAGGATGATCCATTATACATTCTTAACATGTCTTCAGTAACCTCGTTAACCCTTTATGTATGTTTATTTGTTTGAGGATGATGTGAAGTAATCATATTCAAATATATTCCAAAACCTTCAAACAAACATTTCCAAAAATGAACTATGAATTTTGAATTCATGTCTCACATAATTACTTTTGAAATACCATGCAATCTAGCTACCTATTTCATATAAATATCTGCTATTTATGTTTCTTTATGTGTAGTCTTACTTGGTATAAAGTGAGATGTTTTAGTTAATTTGTCTACCAGTACCATAATATTATCATGTTCTGACCTTTTCTTATGTGATTTAATTATTAAATCCATACTCACTAAATCCCATTTCTATTATGGTATCTGTAAAGGTTGTAACAAACCTGTTGGGTGTCTATATTCAAATTTCACTTTCTACCATTCTAATCATCTAGGTATGTAATTTGCAATTTCCTTTTTTAATTCTCGCCAATAATAATCCTTCTTAACTCTTGTTATTGTCTTTTGGAAATCATAGTGACTTGCATACGATACATCATGCATTTCTTTTAAAACCAATTTCTTTACGTTTTCTGAGTTAGAAATGTAAACCTTTTTCTTATACTTAAGTATTCCATATTCTAATTTATAGTTTTGAAACTTATATGTTGTTCCCTATTGCTGCGAACATGCTTCTACCTATTGGAACAATTCATTTGTATTGTTGGTCTCTTTTATTCTATCCTATAAACTTGAAGTGCTAGTAGTGATAGTTACGTGCATCACATGCATTATCCTATTGAGTTCATCTGCCACTTTATTTTCTTTCCCTTTTATGATTTTAATGTCAAAATAATATTCACGTAGTAGTTCCATGCATCTTCTTTGTATTGCATTTAGATTAGGTTTTTTGAACACGAAGCATCTTCTTAATTCAAATTTCCTTCCCATTAAGTAGTGTCTCAATATCTTTAAAGCATGTAGTACTACTGCTAATTCCAAGTAATGAGTAGCATATTTCTGTTCATGTTAATTTAACTTCCTACACTCATAGCAAATAACATCTCCATTTTGAATCAACATGCCACCTATTCCCTGTTGATATGTATTTGTACATACCACAAAATTTTCATTTGGATTCACAATTTTAATAACTGGTGCACAAGTAAGCATCTCTTTAAGCTTCTAAAAACTTGTTTCACATTTAAATGTCCAATCAAACTTCATACCTTTCTTTTGTAAAGAATTTATTGGACGTGCAATCTTAGGCTTGTCTTCATACTCTCAAAAAAACTCCTTTCTCTCTGAGTTGTCCTCATTGGGTGAATCCTTCCAATGGATGAAGTACTCATGTCTTAGGTTATTATTGTTTCAAGCCACTCTTTGATCCAATGCATTCTAAACTCTATGGTTGGGTCAATATAACATGGTATTGTATTACTATAATCCTCTTCATTGAATTTGCACATATATCAATGTCTAACATGAAACATTGAGTGCAAGGAAGCCATTATGCAACCTCTCCCATTGTAATGTCCCCATAAATTGAAAAAACAAATTATAGGCTAGTCAAAACTACCTGAAGGGGATCATTATTACTCATGTGGAATTACATGCGCTACTTAAACTTTTCATCTCTTCGGAAACTGCTCATACTGTCTTGCTAACCTCTTATCCATTCATTGATTATTAGTTCGTTTACTTCCTATGTCTTAATTATGTTATTTAACCTATTTGTACATCTTAGTTATTACTATTGGTGAATTAATGAATTGTATAGTTCATTGTTTTACTCCTACACATGTGTACTCTATTTATTTAAATATAAACTAACTTAACTTTGTTGATGGGAATAAAGTGGTGGAGTGGCGGGACTTGTTCTCCCATGACGATATGAGAGGTAACGTATTACTTGGTTACGCATGCTTACTTAGTTCAATCGAACTAAGGCACCTTTATATTTTACTTACACAATTCATTACTTTGCGATGGGATCGGGTTTAAAGTGTGTTTGACCATCTTAATCCTAGAGGACCCATTGTTAGTTGTTATGCTGCTTGTTGACTTGGATTTATAACTTGGTAAGTGTCGTTATTGTCAATTTAACTATTACCGCTAAATTTCGTGTACATTGATTATTCTTCATTATGGTTTTAAAATCGTCATTCTAGATGTCATTAATATCTTTTTCATGCTATGTATATTTTTACTATACTTTTTAACATCTCTTATGTTCTTTTATTGGCAGGTTATTATGTTGGTTTGAAGGGCAGACTTTTTGATTTTTATAGTCATAGAGGTTATCATGGCATACTTTGTATGCCATGACATTTAAGCCTAAACACCTTCTTACTGAGGTAATTAAAACCCTAAGCTCTAAACCTATGGACATATGAAATATTGAAATGCTATCGTAAGCAAACTTTGTAATAAGGTAATGTGTGATAGCATTTGGGTGGCGTTATATCATATTGTATAACCATGCCATAGCAGGGTTTAAAGATTTTAGCATGGTGACTAAAATCCCACGATATTGCAATGTCGTTGAACAATGGAGAGTGGGTTTGGAAAAATCAAAGTGCTTACCAGCTGGTGTATTTATCGTTCCTCAAATTTATGGCAACCCCAAAGCTTAGGGCTTGGCTCATGATTCAATTTGGTCATTTTGCTATGGTCTATGGGGAAAAGGGGGTCTTGGCTCTGTCCTGCGAAGGAGATGAATGTAATCTTCCTTTGTCTCATGTCTTCATTCTATTCTTGGTTTCTTGGATCTTTCATCATTTACTCCTAAACTATGTCATGTTGGTTTGTGGTTTCAAGTAGCAGGCAAACGATGGTGGGATGGCTCCACTTCGTTGTAACTCCAACTCATTGCAAATGAGGAAAAGGTAAGCTTGCAATGTGGGATGGCTCCACTTCGTTGTGGGGAGAGCTAAGTTTCCACTGGTTGTTGGTTGGGGTTTTACGCTGTAGCGATTTTGATTTCTGTGTCCGGGCTTATGATTACAAACTTCCTGAAGCTCCTTTAATGGCTGAACCTACACACTTTTTAAGTAACTAACATTATTAATTTAACATAGATCTCACCTCTAATTTTGATGACCAAATCACTTCGGAACTAACACTTTCCTCCCAACCATGACCCAGAACCATTCCTGGTTCTAATCTGGATCCCCCCAAGATCGACTCCAACATGTAAGTAGGTTAGAGCTCCTAAGGTAGGGTTTCCTAACTAGTATTCATTTCTCAATCGGTCCTCTTTTCCTTGTAGGATAAAGTTCTCCAAGAAAACACTTGAGAGCAAAAGACGACAGAATAATAATTCTCCAAGAGAAAAATCAGAACCCCGAGGCCACTGCTTGGCTTGAGTCTTTATAGACATATTTTTCAGTCAAAGGGGTAGTTAAATAAATAAATCCTTGATGTCTTGATTTAATCCTTTTTAATTTACTAGGGTAATTTACAATTCTTAACCTCTTAATTTTTAACTAGTTCCTAGTTAGTCTTTCATAGATATTTCACTATTTATTAATTCTTTAATAATAAATAATAATTGGTGGAGCTTCTCTTCTTTCTTTATTCAATTATATAATTAATCATAATTAATTCTTTATATATACTATGTATAAAATACATAGTCTTAAAATACTTGTTAACATTTGTCTTTGGGCATCATATATCATGATCCCTAGACTTAACGACACTTCTTTATGAAGGTCAAGTAGATAGATGGCTTAGGTCTACTAGGCTAGGCAACTCTAAACATCATTGCATGGTGGATTTCCCTCATATAACGTGGTAGTTCTTCAGTACTTTGATGAGAATATAGAAATTTGAAATTTCATTTAATCTCTTATAAATAAGTATGATGATAATCAATATTTTTCTCGAGTCATTTTCACTCCAAAGTTATTAAATTATTTTCAGTAACCCCTAGTGCGTACGAAAGTTGATATTCAATGCCTATAGCAGGGAGTTAAAAACATTCAAGAAATTTTGAGGTCTAAAATGGGCCTCCTAAGGAAAATAATAAAATAATAGTTAAAATAATAAAATAATATTTATTAATTTTGGAGGAAGAAAGAAGAAAACAACTTTTTTGTGTTCATATTTTTGACATATCTCCCTATGTTTTTACTCAAATTTCGATCAAGAGAGCTTGTTGGATGCACAATTTGATTATGCATCCGGTGAGCACCTACATTGCATACTTTTGACATACCCCACTACCCCCAAAACAAGAAATACCTGAAAAATGTGATGATGATGTCATCGTCACATTTTTTTAGGTATTTGTAGTTTTTGGCGTAGCAAGATCAGTCAAAAGTATGCAATGTGGGTACTCATTGGATGCAGAATCAAATTCCACATCCAATGAGCTCTCCTAATCGAAATCTGAGTAACAACACATGGAGATATGTCGAAAATATGAACAAAAAAATTAGTTATTTTTAATGACAAATATGTCAATTCAACCATTATGTTTGACTCATTTTATTGAAATTCTATTGGTTCTTGAATCCCAACTAACAAGAACTTATTGTTGGCACATTTTCTTATAAGGCCCATTTTAAACCCTGAATTTCCTCTAATGCATAGTGCAATTTTAGAGCTTTCGCTCAACACTAAATGCTAGGATGTACTTGTACGATACACCTAGGGATACAATGGCCAAGGATCCGATGCTCCAAAGCTTATGCTCAACATCAACATGGAATGCTCTAGGGCTTATGCCCAACATTTGTAGTTATATTTTCATGTGATCCAGAGCTGTATGCTCAATTTAAATGTAAGTACTCATCTGCTCCAGAGCCTCTTGCTCAACACAAAAACATCTCATCAATCATGTGCTTCAGGGTCCATGCACAACACAACATTTCATCAATAATGTGCTTCAGGGTCCATGCCCAAGACAAATGGCATATATATATCCATATGTATCATCAGTAATTGGCTTATGCCCAATATAGAAAACAAATCATCATGTTCATACCCAGTGGGGTATTTGACCCAATATAAAATAAAACATCAATATAATCATCATGATTAATCGGCTCATGCCTATAAAAGGCCAGTCCAAAAATTTTGAATATTACATCCCTCCCCGCTTAGTACAACACCATACCTGGTGTTCTAAGGACTCTGAATGATATCAAGAAATAAGGCGGGTAAGCCTTTCTCATAATGGGCTCATTCTCCCAGGTAGACTCATCTACCTCAAAGTGCTTCCAATACACTTTTAATTGGAGTACAGTGCACTTCTGAAGTTGCACTTCTCTCTTTTCCAATATATGCAAAGGCTCCAGGAAAAATTCCCCCTCAGGTTCCACCTGTAATAAGGACCAATCAATGACATCCTTAGTGTCATAAACATATTTCTTTAATAATGATGCATAGAAAACATTATGAACTCTTACGTGTGCTAGTCATGCTAATTCATAAGCCACTAGTCCTTTCTTGGCCAAAATTTCAAAAGGTCCACAAAACCTAGGTGCTAACTTACCACACCTACCCAAGCTCAAGGAGTTTCGTTTTGCTTTCACTTTTAAGTAGACATGCTCACCTACTTGATAGTCTTTATCTTTTCTTTTCATATTCACATAACTTTTCTGATGGTCTTGTGCCTCTTTAAGGTTTCCCTGGACCTTGGTAACTAACTGTTCCAAGGCCAATAACAGTTCAATCCCTAACATGAGCCGATCCATCGAGTTGTCCCAAATAACTGGGGTCCTACACTTCCATCCATAGAGTGCCTCGAAACGAGTCATCTTGGCGGAAGCCTGATACTTGTTGTTATATCCAAACTCTGCAAGGTGTAGATAATCCTCCCACTTGGTGGGGTTATTCATGACATACATTTGAAGCATGTCTCCAACAATTTGGTTTACTCTTTGAGTCTACCCATCCATCTGCGGGTGATAAGCAGTGCTAAAGTTTAGCTGCATCTCTAATCCAGAGAATAAACATCTCCTATAGTTTCATATAAACTTAAGATCTCAATCTGAGATAATTACTTTGGGTATCCCATGTAATCTAAATATCTCTTTTAGGAAGATAGCGACAATGTTTACGACCTTGTAGGTCGATTTCACGGGGATTAAGTGTGCTTCCTTTGGCATCTTGTTAATGACTATGAAGATGGAATTATTTTGCTTCTTGTTTCTCGATAATACAGTAATAAAATCCATATTGATAACCTCCCACTTCCATTCTAGAATGGGCAAGGGCTGTAGCAATCTTCAAGGATGATGGTGCTGAGATTCAACTAACTGGCATTCATGACATTTCGCAATAAACATTGCAATGTTGTCCTTTAACTTAGGCAAAAAAAAAGTGTCTCTTGACAACAGATATGATCTTTTGATATCCTCGGTGCCCCGAATAGGGTTCCCTATGAAATTCTATGAGGATGTTAGACTGAATGTCCCCTCCATCTAGAACATACAATCTATCCTTAGACCATAGTAGTCTGGAGTCATCCACCTTGTATTCCTTCTGTTGTTGAAACAACTTGTCCTCTTGGACCTTCTTGAGTATTTCCACATAGAACGGGTCAACCTTGTTGGCCGTTCTAATCTTCTCATAAAAATTTGCATCGGTTTGACTCAAGGTCACCTCATATATCATATGATTTCATCGACTCAAATCATCAACAACTTTGTTATCTTTGCCCTTAATGTGCTTTAGTTCAAAATGATACTCAATCAGGAAAGCTAACCATATGGCTTTCCTTGCATTCAAATTGATTTGATCGAATAAATATTTTAGACTCATATTTTCTGTCTTTAGAAGGAACTTCCTCCCCATGAGGTAGTGCCTCCACATCTTAAGAGAGTGGATACTGGCCGCTAGCTCAAGATCATGCATGGGATAATTTTGCCCATGCTTTTTCAGCTTCCGCGATTCATAACAGATCACATGATCATCCTGCAAGAGGACTCTTCCAAGTCCTTATTTTATTGCATCCATGCAAACAACGAAATCCCCATCGGGATCCGTAATCTGCAACACTAGTGTGGTCATGAAAAGCTTCTTAAGCTTCTGAAAACTTTCTTCATACTTGTTAGTCCATAAGAACTTGTTTTCTTTCTTCTACAACGCCATCATGGGGTAAGTGATTCTCGAGAAGTTCTCAATGAACTTTCGATAATACCTAGCTAAACCCAAGAAGGACCTAATGTTAGTGACACTAATTGGGGTAGTCCAATCCTTTATGGCTTGAATATTTTCTGGGTCCACAACTATTCCTCCCTCGGATATGATGTGACTGAGGTACTATATTTTTTGTTTGTAAAAATTACATTTACTAAACTTAGGGTAGAGCTGGTGTTCTCTCAACACTTGAATTAATATGCGAAGGTGTTCCTTGTGGTCCTCTTTATTCTTGGAATAAACCAGAATGTTATCAATAAAGACTAGTAGAAACATATCCACATATTTACTGAATATGATGTTCATCATACACATGAATTTTGTGGGTGCATTGGTCAATTCGAACGGCATCACTACAAACGCGTAGTTCATGTACCTCGTACGAAAGGAGGTATTGGGAATATCTTAGTCTCAGATCCGTACGTGATGGTACGCAGATCGCAGGTCAATATTTAAAAATATTTTGGCTTTTCCGACCTGGTCAAAAAAATCATCAATCCTAGGGAGAGGGTAACAGTTCTTTATAGTCATTTTGTTCAATTCACGGTAATCAATGCACATCTGTATCGTACCGTCCTTCTTCTTTACAAAAAAAAATGGTGCTCTCTAAGAGGACACACTAGGTCAAATGTACCCTTTCTCTATCAACTCCTGCAACTGTAGTTTGAGTTCCACCAATTCTGTGCACTCATGCAGTAAGGGGCTTTGGAGGCCAAAAATGATCCTCGGGTCAGTTCAATGGAAAATTCTAGGTCTTGTTTTGGAGGTAATCCAAGGATTTCCTCGAGAAACACATCCTTGAATTCGTCAAGAACAGGGAATTCTTCTATGTGTTGTTCTCTATCTGACTCTATGTCTCGGATGTTCACTACAAACAACTTGCATCCCTTCCTACCACACTTCTTCGCTTGTAAGGCAAAGATTTGTCTCACAGAAACTTTCTTTGGGATGCCTTGGACCTTTACTTGGTTCCCTTGGCTATCAGTACACAACATAGACTTGTGTAAACAATCGAGCATGACATGGTGTTGTTCCAACTAATCTATGCTGATAAGAATATCATACGATCCTAAAGGTAGGATGTTCATGTTTACCTTAGTAACGAAACCATTCAGGTTTACTTCACATTATTTAAAAAATTCTGAAATCTTCCATTTCATACCGGTGGCTAACTATACCAGCCAAGGTTTAACATGCATTACTTTTCCTAACTTTCATAAATCCACAATCTTAGGTGCAACATAGCTCTGACAAGCACCGAGATCAATAAGTATTGAAATAGAGGTGTTCAAGATCTTACCTTCAATATCGACCATGGTAGTTTGATAGTCCATTTGTCGGCCATCTAATGCTGCATAGATTCGTGGGGTTCCTGCGCTATCTTCAATGGTAGGTTCTTCTTGCAGGCTATCCAAGACTCCATTGTTCTTGTTCTTACAATATCAGGCATAATGAGGCCCACTGCATTTCCAGCACTTGATTTGTAGCAGGGTAGCATTGTCTCCACTTTCTACTAGTTTGTTAACATTACCAGCTGGTACATAAGGCTTCATACCAGGTTTACTAAAGTTCTTGTTCGCTTGAAAGCTATTACTCTGCCTTTGGTATGGCTATGGGTTGGACCCAGGTTTGTGATTATCTGAGAAGTTCTTACAATTGTCTCTGTTTCAGTCCATGTTCTCCTGCCGTAACTTCCCATGCTCATAGCAGAGTTGGGCCTTGTGTAGTGCAGTATCCAGAGTCTTTGGCATGCCGAATTCAATCCTGTCCCGAAAAAAGGGAGGGAGATATCCTAGGAAATGCTTTATCTTCACCTTCTCTTCTTTGATATGAGGTACATAATGCAGCAGATCTAGAAATATGTTTATAAATGTGTCCATAGTCATGGACCCCATGCACAGTTCATGGAACTCTTTTTTTACCTTGAGTTCAAAGAACCTTTCTGACTTGTATTTTTATTAGCAAATATTTTGGAAGTTTTCTCAGCTTATTTCTCACAACTCATCTTTCTTGGTGTGCTTTAAATCTCCCCATCATCTTGTTTCCTTACCATTCAGGTTGTAGGTGGCGATCCTAGCTTGCATCACACTTAAATAGTTATGAACCTAGAAATGCTTACTCATTCCCAACAACCATTCTTCACCCTTTTCTCCTGTATTTAATTCAGCTTCATAGGTTAGGGCTCTTATTTTTCAAAATTCCCCATGAAGACTGTCATCATTTCTTTGCCTCTTTCTCCATAAAGAAAGTGAGTCATCACTAGCAGGACTGTGATGATCCCCTTTAGCTGTTCCAAGTGTACCTTGTTTCTCTGCTTCTCTTGGGCTTCTGGCCTGCTCATGGTGAGGTTGTATTTTGGATCTGTTGGTGGACTAGGTAGGTTTACCTTGCGAGCTCCGTCCCGTCATGTTACACAACAATGCTTCACTTATAGCTTGGTGTTCGTTTCTTTCATTTAGACTCTCTTCTCTAAGAAATTTCAGTTCATCTTAAAGACTGCAAATTTTTCACCACATTAGAGTTTAGCTCAGCCACCAAGTTCACTTCCCAAATGGGGGTGGTCATTTTTTCCTATCGGCTATTTTCTTCCCCAATATTCATAAACTGAATAGCGCTGTAAAAAATTTCCTGTAACACAAAATTTTTTAACAGGAGAAAAAATCTCTGTTAGTAACAAAAATTACTTATCACACATTTTTTTCTCTACGTGAATGCCTGGTGTGCCCATAAGTCTCTCAGTATTGACAATAGGATCTCATACCACTTATAATGTCCCCATAAATTGAAAAAAAAAATTTATAGGCTAGTAAAAACTACTCGAAGGGGATCATTATTACTCATGTGGAATTACATGCGCTACTTAAACTTTCAAACTCTTCAGAAACTGCTCATACTATCTTGTTAACCTCTTGTCCATTCAATTATTATTAGTTCGTTTACTTATTATGTCTTAATTCTATTATTTAAACTATTTGTACATCTTAGTTATTACTGTCGGTAAATTAATGAATTGTATAGTTCATTTTTTTACTCCTCCACATGTGTACTCTCTTTATTTAAATATAAACAAACTTAATTTTGTTGATGGGAATAAACTGGTGGAGTGGCGGGACTTGTTCTCCCATGATTATATGAGAGGTAAGGTATTACTTGGTTACACATGCTTACTTAGTTCAATCGAATTAAGGCACCCTTCTTTTTTACTTACGCATTTCATTAATTTGTGACGGGATCAGGTGTAAAGTGTTTTTGACAGTCTCGATCGTAGAGAACCCACTGCTAGTTATTATGCTACTTGTCGCCTTGGATTTATAACTTGGTAAGTGTCGTTATTGTTAACTTAGCTATTACGGCTAAATTTCCTGTACATTGATTATTCTTCATTATGGTTTTAAAATCGTCATTTTAGATGTCATTAATATCTTTTTCGTGCTATTTATAGTTTTACTATACTTTTTAACATCTCTTATGTTCTTTTATTGGCAATTTATTATGTTGGTTTGAAGGGAAAACCTTTGTATTTTTATAGTCATAGAGGTTATCATGGCATACTTTGTATGCCATGATGCTTAACCCTAAACACATTGTTAGTAAGGTAATTAAAAACCTAAGCTCTAAACCTATGGACAAATGAAATATTGAAATGCTATCCTAAGGAAACTTTGTAATAAGGTAATGTGTGATAGCGTTTGGGTGTCGTTATATCATACGGTATAACCATACCATAGCAGGGTTTAAATATTTTAGCACGGTTTCGTTGCTCTTTCATCGTTTACTCCTAAACTCTCTTGTGTTGGTTTGTGGTTGTAGGTAGCAGGGCCACGTTGGTGTGATGGCTCCACTTCGTTGTAACTCCAATGCGTTGCAAACGAGGCAAACATAAGCCTACAAATCAAGTTTATGCTTTTCATCTTTCATTCCTGTGGGCAGAGCTAAGTTTCAACTGGTTGTTGGTTGGGGTTTTATGCTGTAGCGATTTTGATTTAAGCCTTAGGGATTATGATTACAGACTTCGGTTTTTTTTTAGAGTTGAGGTGTTATGGCATAAATCGATTTGTAGGCCATTCGGCTCTGTGTAATTTCAATTTCAGTTATGTAAATCATTATTTTTTTTTTGGGGGGGCTTTATAGCCATCAACTGCACAATTTCTTGCAATGGTGCCATACCCCATTGGCAAGCCAGTGTAAACCTCATTCTCGGCCTTTAATAGCGACTATGTATCAGACTTGGGATCTTTGTGTAATAAGATGTATGTATGGTTTTTATAAAAATGGTAATGGTTAACCTTGATACATTATGTATACGGTTTCCTTCTGCGTTTTATTTAGCTCTATATTTAAATTGGGATTGGGGTTTTAATGTAGAGGCATTCACCTATCTGAAAACTCTGTGTGTAAAGCCATTGATTAGCTTGGATAATGTAATTAATTGGACAGCGTGGGTAAGGCCATGAGGTAAATGGCATGAGCCTCTCCCATAGTGATCCGTGTTTCCCACCTATTTCAACTAGGTGGAAACCTCATGTACATTGAAGACGTACATTATGTGCAGTTTGTACCATGGAAAAATTCTGGAGATTTTTCATTCAGCAGGGCAATTATGCCCCTCTTATACACAAAATGTCCGCTCTCCTGCGTGGGATAATTAATGTAACTTTATATGTCATCATGGGTCATTCCTCTAAGGATGTCACCATGGACTTTATTATCAGGGAAGTCCTCTTCACTGAGTGTTTTTTTTCCACTTCCAATTAATTTTGTTAATTAACAATTTTAATTGGTTGGATTTTTCACTCACCAATCCTCCAAAGTGGTGAATTGGTGTTCTGATAATCAAGCCCATGAGGTGGCTAAGGTTTCAATTTGTTTTCCATGACCATGCTAGCCATATCTTGTAGTGTTGCGGAATTTCCTTAGGATTTTAATTTCTATTTTGATTTTTTCTTAATTAATTAACCTTACCATTTGGTGGTTAATTAATTAAGTTTCGATGTAATAATGTAATTTTTTGAACCTTGGCATTTTGTAATAGGGGATGTGAATGCAAATGAAAAATCTATGACACCCCCTAATCCATTGGTTCAAGTCTCATGTCATTCTGACGAGGAGTTGGGAAGTTAGACCAATTTTGGTTAAGACAAGGTATTTTTTCCTAGGAAATTAATTTAATTTCCAAGGGTGAAAAATTAAATTATTTGATTTTGAAGGAAAAAATCAAATAAGGCCATGGTAATTAAGTTTGGGAGGTGGCTAATCATAGTTAATTTTTTAAAAAGCCCCCCATGGTCAAAATAAATTTTTGAAGATTTCCCAAGTGGGGTGCCCCTCTTGTCTTAATAAAAGATAAAAATAAAAGATTTAAATAAAAGATTAAAAATTTTAAAAAAAAAAGATTTAAAATAAAAGATGAAAAATAAAAGGTAAAATAAAAGATAAAAAATAAAATAATAAAAAGATAGAAATTATAAAAATAAAAAATAAAAAATAAAAGATTAAATAAAATATAAAAAAATAAAAGATAAAAAATAAAAACAATAAAAATTAAAATTTGAGTCAAAAGGGGGCCCCACTTGAGTCATGGAAACCCTAGATCTAAGGGTTAAGCTTCATTGTGACATGGATCTATCTTTTGACCATAGATTTGAAAAGACGCCCTTGCTTATGATTGGTGGATGGCTTGTAAAGTCAACAAACCTATATCTAAGGGTGGAGGAGAGCTATAGTTTAGATCTATGTTTTGGACCCTTGATTTGGGAGTGGGTTTAAGATCTTTTCAACTATAAACGAGAGGCCTCTCCTCTCATTTTATCATCATTCTTTGCAGCATGGTTATGCTGCCAAAAATACTCTCTTCTCCCTCTCTTCTCTATTCGTCTCTCTCAAGTTTTCTTTGGCTATTGTAATGTTGTTGTCCTATTGGGGTTTATAATATGTCAATATTTGGAGGATACATTTGTTGGTGCACCCATTTTATGGCTTGAAGAGTGAGGTAACTATTTATTGTTGGTTATTGAAGTGCATTATTTATCATAGAAGCTCTCCACAAAGGTTTTTGTGGAGAGACTTGTAGGTAGAAGTTTTTCTATTTGCACTTGTGATTAACATTGTAAGATTTTGCAAAGGTTTTTGCATGATTTATGGTGTTCTCATCTCTATGTGTGAGTTTTTCAGCTTTAGCTAAACTCTTTGTAGGGATCCAAGCTTGGAAAATTTCTCCCTCCAAGGCCCTAATCTCTAATCTTCTTTTCTCTTATAGGAACTAGTAGTTTTGGTATTGTTTAGTAGCAAAATCTAGTTTCCTTTAATAGATCCATGTTATATTTTTAAGATATATTTCAGATTTGATTTCTTACTGTGTTTTAGGTGGCTGGAAATGAAATTTTTAGCCCTCTAATATTCAATTTTCTAATATTTTAAAACCCAGATTTTTACAGTAAAATTTCTGTATTTTTATACTAACATTTTCTAACTTCCTTTTGAGTTTCCTGTCATTTTCCAACAAGATTTGCTTGTTGGTTTTTAGCAGGTTTTACAGTTTATAAGGGGATTTTATGCCCAAATCACATCTAAAACACCTCAACTTGCAACCGGTTTCAAAAGGGTTCAACCTCTTATCTTCTTACTCTATTTTCTAGCTATTTGTAAGCCTCGGGAGAGTCTCCTCGTGGGTATTCTCTAAAATATTTCAAAGTAATTCGTAATCATATTGTAATTAGGTAGGAAGTAGATCTAGGAAGTAGATAAGTAGTTGTGCTTTCATTTTCTAGTAGATCTAATATTTTTTCAGCCCTTTTTTTAACCCACCTTCTCTTTTAGGGAGATTGATGTGTGGTTAGTATATTTTGTTTAGATTAGTTTACTTTCAAGCATTTAATTTTCAAACAAAGCATTTAGTTAGATCTTTACTTTCTGTCACCCAGTTTACTGTTTTGAAGGAATATACAACCTAACATCCGTTCGTGTATCCTCTGCCCTCCGTTATCTCCCTTTAGGGAACTCGGATCAAGGGTATGAAAAACAGAGGGGTTTGGGGGCTTTAGTTTAATAGGCATCCATCTTGCTATTTTTTCGGTTGATTAAAAACAGTGACCTCGAAAGCTAGGTGGAGTAGAAGACTGTGGGGGGTCTCTAGGCGTTCTACGTCCTCCTTGTTGAGCATCGGGGCATTGGGGTTTGACCTGGGAGCTACAGGTGGACTTGTTTCCACTGTTTTGAGCGCACCAACATTCCCTCTTTGACTTGAGAAATACTAGATTGGAGTAGTCACTCCACCGGATCTAAAACTTAATGAAAGACTTCAAATTTAATAAAATTTATTAAAATGAACCAAGAGACATTGCAAAACATCTTACCCACATTTCAGTCTCTGTATTTGCTTCAAAGTCCTTGCTTTTCAAGGCTTTAATTTTACAAGTACATCTTGCAAGCATCTGAATTTCATTTCAGTACCTTACACTTTCAAGTATAATATCTTTAAAGTACTGTGGCATGCTTGAGTAAAACCTTGTTTAATCTTGTAACTTGAAAGAAATCTGTCGTTTGATCTTTGAGATAATAACTTGTTCATCCGGTGTATATGTTGTTTCTTTTCAGGTATCATTGTATATTTGTTTAACCATTGTTTAGCACTTGCTCATATTGTGTAATTCATTTACATTGTTCATATTGTTAATATTGTAGATCTTTCTTAGCTTAGACAACTGTGGATAATCATTGTTAATTCTTTTGTAAGTTTGTAACTTGTAATATTTTGAATCTATTTAATCTAGGCCCTGATCTTGTAATTTTGTAACCTTAATAAAATAAAATCCCTTTAACTAAATTGTTAATAAACCTTCCTGTAGGGACTACCCCCCTTGGCTCTGTTGGGATTTGGCCTAAACGGAGGAGTTGGTAGACTGTGGTGACAGTGGTCCCCAGCTCTAACTTGCCCCAAAGGACACACAAAGTAGGTTGGAGACTTCCCCGTGTCATAAAGTGTGTATTATGTAACAACACTCTGATAGCTTGTATTTTATTACTTATGGTATTCAACTATTATGTAAAATGGTTTATGCAAAACCATTGGGTTGGAAGCCACAATAGCGAACACTTACAGTAGGTTTATAAATTGATGGACTATGTATTAAAAAGGTTATTTGGCCGAGTTCGTGTTGTAGCTAGGGTCTTATGACCTCACTGCAAGCATATGCATTGTTAATTATGGCATTGATGTGTTTGTGAAATTACAGCTTGTAGGCTTAGTGTAAATCGTGGCCTGCGTAGCGATACAAATAATAGATTAATATAAGGATTGATTCCTGTTCAATTCGTTACGATATGGTTTCTATGGTTTTTCCATGGGTTTTCACATCCATGGGAATCGATGTCGTGACCTCTGTTGGCAACATGGTTCTAAAGTAATGTAATTAATGTATTTTAAATAAAAATAATCTTGGCTTGCATTCCCGCAGGATTCGATTCCTGTTATTAGTTGCAATATACATATTTATGATATGATTTTTATGGTGTTTTACTATGATATGATTTACCATATAATATATATTATTTAATTTGGGTATGGTAATGTTTGTTGAGTTATGTAATTTTGTTTATGGTTATGATCAACAAATAGTAAATGACCACATGGATGGTCACAATGCCTCCTCTAATTCTTTATAATAATGTTTCATTTATGTGGAGTATTTTTAATGTAAATTTGTAATATGAATACAAACCTTGAATGTAATATACCTAGTGATTACCTGAAAGCTTCAAGACATTCAACAAGTCTGCAAGAATAAAATTTTAGTAATCTTTCAACCATTAAAACATTTATAATGTGTTCATAACCACCATGTAAACAAAGAAATAATTCATCACAACAAAATGACACAAGTGAGACAAACATCTTTCATGTGGTTCTCCTCGTCCACGAGGCTACGTCCACCAACTTATTTGTTCTTTTATTTCTTTAGCAAAAATAAAGTGATTACAAAAATCACTGCTCATTCATGGCACATCCCTTGCCTACATTCTCCACTGAGAATACCTTCTAATTTCTTTTCTTCATTACTGGTTCCTCCTGGCACATTCTCAATGATACAAAATTATATACAAGCTCACAGATGTCACATAATTTAGTTAGGAGTATGACTACGATGACAAGCCAACAACCGTAGACATATGGGTGTAGGTCACATGATGCCGTAGGAGATGACAAATAGACTTCAACTTCGAGAGTTATGGCAGACACCTTTACATGATGTGGCAATTATAACTCTTTGCAACCAAAGTATCAATCGCATAACATCCATTTACAGGCTTCTACTCATAGACTTAAGGGGATACAATCGACATCTTTTCTTTTTACTTTTTAATGTAAGGCCAGAACGCCCAGCTCACAAGGCGATTTAATATTAACGTTACCTAAATTAACTTGGATGAGAATCGGTTCTACTTAATTGAAATTCGCCCAGCTCATCTTTTGACCACAATACAAAATATAAGGAATTCGACAAAAAGAAAAAAAATCAGTGGATTCGTTTTCAGGAAAAAGGGAAATTTTCCCCCTACTTATGATCCTCGCATAAGTACTTAACTAGAAGGAAAATACCCAGTTATCAAGGGGTCCAGAATGAGATTGCCTGGCTTCATTCGATTTAGATAAGACAAACATTTAAAAGTCACAGATGCTGCGCAATTGGCATGGGATAAGTTTCATCAACTGAATTTGCCCACCTTCATTAAATTCAAGGCAGATTGTGACGAGAGGGGAAAATGCTTAAGCATAAAACGGATATTTCTGATCCCACATAAAAAGAAACCATATAGAACAAAATCGTAGGGTAGAGCTCCACAACAGATCAGATCCTTCAAATCTGATATTCCTCTTCACACAAACCAGCACAAATCAAAGTCTAAGTACAAATCTAGACTATAAAACTTAGTATAGTTAACACGCATACTAGGTGGTCGGTGCTCCCATAGAGATTGGATAACCCTAGTCCCATCTATTTACTATGTTTTTCTTTCTTTTAAGAGGCAGTAGAGTTATCGTAAGCCCAACAAGGCTAAAAATAAGGATCCCAATCATTCATAATCCCCAATGAACTTAGGGTAAGCGAAAGTTTTTAACACCGGCCAAGTGGACCTCTACAGCTTATAATCATGAACCAAAAAAATAAACGTGGAAAACAACCCCAACAAAAATAAATGCCACATCGACGCCCCATTCAAGAAAGAACCTGCACTCTAGGGAAATATTTACTTAGCCAATGGCGCGACGAAAAATTAACCAACGGTAGTACACAATATCGGTCTTCCTCCTGTGCACTAAGGGCAATGCTTTTATAAGCGTTGCGTTTAGCAATTAAATTTGGTAAATCCCACCCTATAGCGATATTAGTAGTCATACTCAGCGAGATATAACTTCAGTTCTAAGATTAAAAAAAAAACATATCACAGACCCAATACTGTACAGCGAAAAAAGGAGATTTTACTGCGTGTACCTGCCTTCTTCCTAACGCAAATTCCAAGGGGGTGCATACTTGGATAAGTTAGCGATTACCTAGCATGCAAGACATGCTTAAAAATGCATTTTCACAGTCGGATCCTCTCTGTCTAACTCTTGGATTTTCTTTTTAACAGTCCCATCCAAACAACGCTTTTGCTCTCAGAGAGGCGTTCCCTCCCCTTCTCCTCCATCCGGTGGCGGTATAACTCTCCCCCCCCCTCCAAACGTAGTCAAATTATTAAATAAGGTCCGAGTTCAAAAAACGTTCAGTCACTACAACTGTCAAGGCTAATGGCCATTACTCTCTTTCGGAACCTCGCCTTAATTCATGCCAAAAATTAGGGCACAAATTCAAGCGACTATTTCAGCCACTAAACGGTCACAACTGTCAAGGTTCAGGGAAGATTTTATTTCCCTCATTCAAGCTGAACCTCCCTTCTAATTATGCCAGGGTTAAATTCCGAAACATAAGGAGGATTTTAATATTATACTTTTCCTTCGTTCTGTCGTTATACTCTATGTTGTCTTAATTAATAATATTTTTCTTTTAAATTTTTCTTTGTGCTTATGATATGATTTATATCATAATGTCTTTTGTGTGAATGACCTTTTACCTAACTTTTGGGTTTTCCTCGGGTGGGGCCTTGGCACTTGAGCTCCTCACCCAGAAACCCTCATACAATAAATTACAAATGTTCTAGGGCATAGGGGAGGGATATTACATCCTTCCCCCCTAAAGGAATAACACTGTCCTCGGTGTTTTCTGGTTTCTAAAACTTTTATTCTTCTCTGGAGTCAACTTTTCTCGCCTTGCTCGGATCTCTCTTTCCTTTCTGATCCTTGTGGGTTCGTAGGCCCTGCAAAAATCGGGTCTACCCAAATTTCATCAATAAGAGTCAATTCATTATGCAACATACTTAGCAAGGCTCTTGCAGTATCATGTCTATAATTTAGTCCTTTCACTACTTCATGTTCAAATCACAATTTAAATATCAGCCACAGACTCTTTTGCAATCTGCAATTTTTCTAGGTGCCATATTACCCAATTATTTTCCATAATGCAATTGATACATCAATAAGAAAAACATGACTACAAGCATTGAAATCCCATTATATCAATAATGTCAATGCTAGAAATCCACATAATCAACAGATTACATGTCAGTTCTATCTGTCAAATAATCAACATATTACCTCATCGGTACAAGTTTACGTGCAATGCACATACCTTTTTCTGCATTGTTCCTTTCTTTGGATGTCCTCCATCCCAGCACGTCAAGTGCCAACAGTACTTCAAGTACCAATTCAAGCCACCCAACACAAGGACGATACCAACCCTTCATGTATCTCCTCTGTGCTATTCAGGGTGCTTGTCATTACTCTTTCTCTGGATGTTCCTTCATCCCACCCAACACAAGGACGATACCCTGTACCCCTCTTAGCGGTATCTCCTCTATGCTCTTCAGGGTGCTTCACCAAGCTGAGGCACTCCGTTCTCGCACACCTCCACAGCACCTAGAGGTTATTCTCTTCACAGAGTCCCCCAACTCATGTGACAGTCCTCTAATGTGTGCGGAACGAGTCTTAACCAAATGTCTTACATCTGGGCATCCCCAGAATGCATAATGGTCCCTCGCTGGCCCGAGGGAAAACAAGGTATATTTTAACCACTACCTCCATCACCGCTCCCTCTTCTGGTGATAACTTTATACACATGAGATTTAACTCATCATAGTCCTGGAGCTTTATCCTTTTCCATGGCCATAATTTTCCATGCCTACAAGCACTCTATGGGTGTTAGTTCATCATTTTATCAATTCAAAGAACATCAAAATCATAAGACATGCCTTACTTCATTTTTTTTCATTCATCCGATAAGAGCCTTTTATCGCCAGAATTGACAAGAAGGCATTTACAAGAAGCCACAAAATCTTTTCATTTTTCTTATACTAACACCACTTGCATAAAACTTGAGAATTTTGACAATGCAATTACTCATTAACTTCAGAAAAATTCACTCACATCTCCTATTTTATATATACTACATTTGAACTTTTCAAGTGCTTTGTTAATGCCATAATACCAACATTTAAACAACGTAAATTGCCTGCAATTAGACTCGCCACAATATGGTCAAAAAATCCCAATCGAAAAGACCAATTAAACAACTATCTTAGTTAAACTGTCCCTTCTACAATATCCATAATTAAAATAATTTCAACCACCGAGATGGGCATCCTGCTGATAAATAATTCAAACAAAACCTGAGATAATCATGGACATCACAAGTTGTAAGAAAACTTCAACAGCAGGGCTGTCTTCATGAAGTTGGTGTCTGGTAATACTATCAGCCATTTCCATCATAATGGTTGGCATGCTTAGCTATTCAAACCACCTTCAACTATGAGCAATTCACGAAGTAATACGGAAGGCATAAATGCCATAAACAGCTCAAATCAACAAAACCAAATTGCACAAAAAGGCTAAATTATTCAAATAAAACATACAATATTGCTTCTTGAATAAATAGATATTTTCCTACTAATTACTGCTACAAAACCAAGCATATAACCCCTTACCATTAGCTTGCATACTAATACCATAATTTGAACACCCTTCAAGCCCTTCTTACTCCTTTCCTCCAATATTTTCAGGAGGAAGTCATTCATTCTTGTGATACAACTTACACCTCTTATAAGAAAAAAACAATGAGCTCAGGGCTCAATATATGAATTTGTGTTGACCAAGTAAGCAACAATGGGTCGATTCTAACAAACATGAGCTTATCGATCGATCCCACACGAGATTTATCCACACCATAAGTTAGCATTAATACAAGGTATTACTATGACAAATTCATGAGATGCAGCTGAAAATATTTCATACTACTATACAAAGATCCACGTTAACTATATGCAACATATCGAGAATTTTCCAATAAAATTAATAACAAATTCATCAAATCCATATGTAATAAACCCATAAACCCCTTTGTAGAAAAAAAAAAGGATAATGACAAAATAATTTGTGAGGAGTATGGAATAATTACTCTAAGTTTAATGTGCACCATTTAATCATGTAAATCTCTTGAGCATAGAAAATAACGCCAATGAAAATAAATAAAATACCTTTCCTTTCTACAATGCCAGTAGAGTCCCACAATCATTGGAACTTGCAAATTTATAAAAAGCTTAGAAATCGTTTTCACCATATAGCTATAATCCAACAAACCCACAGGAATTTCGACAAGATCATTGTTTTCCATTTAAATAAGTATTGTTTTCTTAAACACGTTTCAATAGACTTGGTCTAATAAAATGATCAAAACACAGAAAAATAAATCTGCCATAAAAAATAATCAATGTAAGGGGGACTCTATTAATAATTTGATCTATTTTAAAAACCTCAGAACTAACTCTTCCATCAAACTTATTAACATCGAGATTAAAATGTCAGATCCATAACGTTTTCAAGACACACAATTGATTTCTGTTCTTATGGTGATCTTAGCCCTAGAAGAGGAAATTTAGCTATATGATTTGCCATGCAAATAAGGAAATCAAACCATAATTTGCAACATCCGGAAATAGCTATCTGTCCTTCCCTATGGAACTGTAAGAAATATAATATACATAATACAAGTTCATATCCAGAAAATAGTTTAGGTCTACCTTATTTTCCAATCCAAACTTGGATGGATTCTCTTGATTTTTTCAAATGCACAGCAACTGCAAAAAATTAAGGCTTTCAGAAAACAGCACATCTATTTCACCCAAATCGTTGCTTGATTTTTTTTAATCATGCATACGGCGACTTCTCCACCATTCACGATACACAACAAGGTAACAGTTCGGTGTTAATTCCTGAGCTATCAAGATCTAATACAATAAACAAAATATGTTTAATATATATATCAAGCAAAATAAAAGGAGGCAAGCCAATATCGTTTTATCAATAGGCAGAGCTAATCGCCAAATTTGGCGAAGCATGCAGACACATAAATACTGGGTTATCTATTCATCAACGCATTCCCCAGGAACGCAAATCATCTGCCCATTCTCCAAGCATACAAATAAATTCTAAGCTACCAATGCCATAAAACAATGCCCTACATGGCCCTATAATGACACAGGCGCCTTATTTATTACATCTGCGATAGCTGTTTGCAAATAACTTTTGAAAAGAACAATGTATGGGTGTAAGCTCATGGATCTAGGCTCAAGTGAAAAGCCCCATTGGGCATATATACCATCTTTTGACTGAACCTATCGGGATTTTTTTTTCAAGAGGCACGAGCTCGTAATGAGTTTGGAGGAAGATGTGTCACATAAAAAAGGAAAACTTCCCAAGAAAAACGCTCATTGGAAGCTTCAGGCATTATAAGGGCGAAAAATTTCACTTAATAAATGTTGTAACGTCCTTTAGCATACTACAGTCTGGAATGCGATTATTTGTTTGGTAAACAGGAAAGATTCCACTACGCAAATTCAAAGGAAGAAACCATAGACCACACTTGAGGCCAAGGATTCACGCTGAAGGGAGATACCACTCGAACTTACCCATTATCAGATCATGGGTCATGTTAGTTCTCATGCATCTCGATATATTAAAGCATTTTTTCCAAAATAGAAAATTCCTTGTCCACGGATCTGAGAAAACATAACTTTTACTCCAAATGAAATCAGCCAGAAAGATACATAAATCTTGTACCCATCATGCAACGTGAAGGAGAGGAAGACACTTAACCGGTCATCCATTCACCATTGATTCCTGCATGAGTGCTCTACGGAAAACGCAGAGACATACTCCTTCTAACTACCACTCGGAATCATCAATTGGGAGAATGCCAGCAAGTCCCGTTGCACTGGTAAGGTCGACTGGGAGAAATCCCTTCGCTAAAGACAAAAATTCCCCAATAGACTAGAAAGAGAACTCTTCCTATAGCTCAGCAGTTGATGCTCAAATTTTCAATATCCTCAAAGAACGAGGCTGCAATTTCATTCCCTTTTCTTCCAACTGTAATCCTACAAAACTATCATGTTAGCCCATTTCCAAGGGTCCATCGTTGTAGCTGGCTCTGATACCATATGTAATATACCCAGTGATTACCTGAAAGCTTCAAGACATTCAACAAGTCTGCAAGAATAAAATTTTAGTAATCTTTCACCCATTAAAAAATTTATAATGTGTTCATAACCACCATGTAAACAAAGAAATAATTCAGCACAACAAAATGACACAAGTGAGACAAACATCTTTCATGTGGTTCGCCTCGTCCACGAGTATACGTCCACCAACTTATTTGTTCTTTTATTTCTTTAGCAAAAATAAAGTGATTACAAAAATCACTGCTCATTCATGGCACATCGCTTGCCTACATCCTCCACTGAGAATACCTTCTAATTTCTTTCCTTCATTACTGGTTCCTCCTGGCACATTCTCAATGATACAAAATTATATACAAGCTCACAGATGTCACATAATTTAGTTAGGAGTATGACTACGATGACAAGCCAACAACCGCAGATATATGGGTGTAGGTCACATGATGCCGTAGGAGATGACAAATAGACTTCAACTTCGAGAGTTATGGCAGACACCTTTACATGATGTGGCAATTATAACTATTTGCAACCAAAGTATCAATCGCATAACATCCATTTACAGGCTTCTACACATAGACTTAAGGGGATACAATCGACATCTTTTCTTTTTACTTTTTAATGTAAAGCCAGAACGCCCAGCTCACAAGGCGATTTAATATTAACGTTACCTAAATTAACTTGGATGAGAATCAGTTCTACTTAATTGAAATTCGCCCAGCTCATCTTTTGACCACAATACAAAATATAAGGAATTCGGCAAAAACAAAAAAAAATCAGTGGATTCGTTTTCAGGAAAAAGGGAAATTTTCCCCCTACTTATGATCCTCGCATAAGTACTTAACTAGAAGGAAAATACCCAGTTATCAAGGGGTCCAGAATGAGATTGCCTGGCTTTATTAGATTTGGATAAGACAAACATTTAAAAGTCACAGATGCTGCACAATTGGCATGGGATAAGTTTCATCAACTGAATTTGCCCACCTTCATTAAATTCAAGGCAGATTGTGACGAGAGGGGAAAATGCTTAAGCATAAAACGGATATTTCTCATCCCACATAAAAAGAAACCATATAGAACAAAATCGTAGGGTAGAGCTCCACAACAGATCAGATCCTTCAAATCTGATATTCCTCTTCACACAAACCAGCACAAAGCAAAGTCTGAGTACAAATCTAGACTATAAAACTGAGTACAGTTAACACGCATACTAGGTGGTCGGTGCTCCCATAGAGATTGGATAACCCTAGTCCCATCTATTTACTATGTTTTTCTTTCTTTTAAGAGGCACCAGAGTTATCGTAATCCCAGCAAGGCTAAAAATAAGGATCCCAATCATTCATAATCCCCAATGAACTTAGGGTAAGCGAAAGTTTTTAACACCGGCCAAGTGGACCTCTACAGCTTATAATCATGAACCAAAAAAAATAACGTGGAAAACAACCCCAACAAAAATAAATGCCACATCGACGCCCCATTCAAGAAAGAACCTGCACTCTAGGGAAAGATTTACTTAGCCAATGGCGCGACGAAAAATTAACCAACGGTAGTACACAATATCGATCTTCCTCCTGTGCAGTAAGGGCAATGCTTTTATAAGCGTTGCGTTTGGCAATTAAATTTGGTAAATCCCACCCTATAGCGATATTAGCAGTCATACTCAGCGAGATATAACTTCAGTTCTAAGATAAAAAAAAAAAACATATCACAGACCCAATACTGTACAGCGAAAAAAGGAGATTTTACTGCGTGTACCTGCCTTCTTCATAACGCAAATTCCAAGGGGGTGCATACCTGGATAAGTTAACGATTACCTAGCATCCAAGACATGCTTAAAAATGCATTTTCACAGTCGGATCCTCTCTGTCTAACTCTTGGATTTTCTTTTTAACAGTCCCATCCAAACAACGCTTTTGCTCTCAGAGAGGCGTTCCCTCCCCTTCTCCTCCATCCGGTGGCGGTATAACTCTCCCTGCCCCCTCCAAACGCAGTCAAATTATTAAATAAGGTCCGAGTTCAAAAAAACGTTCAGTCACTACAACTGTCAAGGCTAATGGCCATTACTCTTTTTCGGAACCTCGCCTTAATTCATGCCAAAAATTAGGGCACAAATTCAAGCGATTGTTTCAGCCACTAAACGGTCACGACTGTCAAGGTTCAGGGAAGATTTTATTTCCCTCATTCAAGCTGAACCTCCCTTCTAATTATGCCAGGGTTAAATTCCGAAACATAAGGAGGATTTTAATATTATACTTTTCCTTCGTTCTGTCGTGATACTCTACGTTGTATTAATTAATAATATTTGTCTTTTAAATTTTTCTTTGTGCTTATGATATGATTTATATCATAATGTCTTTTGTGTGAATGACCTTTTACCTAACTTTTGGGTTTTCCTCGGGTGGGGCCTTGGCACTTGAGCTCCTCACCCAGAAACCCTCATACAATAAATTACAAATGTTCTAGGGCATAGGGGAGGGATATTACATTGAAAGGTCTTCGATGGGTTATTTAATGGTCTTATTTATATCTATATATAATTATCTTATAAAATCGTTCTTTTTGTAAATAATACCCTAAGGTATCTATATAGTATATTTATTTCTTTAAACTTACTCCTATGATTAAATATACCATAATATGAAACATGTCTCTAGTGACAAATGTAATATGTGAGTAGAGATATAAATAATGCGTTAACATTAAATATAAGGTCCATACTTACCTAGTTTACAATACTAATTTCTGAGTATTAAATGAATATAGAAATCAAACTTTAGAGATAGAAACCTCGCTATATATAGCCTATGAAAATATTTACCATCCTAGGAAGTATTGAAGAGAATAAAAATCCTAGCAAAATCTAGACAGACCATCAGTTACCTAGGGTTAGTAAATTCCTTGGAAACATTCAACTAACATATTCAATATATAGTCTAGAAAATAGCATTGACAGTCTAGTGTTAGATTTTAAGAAATGAAACCGTAGGAGATATGGACACAATCAATCAATTCTGGGGTTAATCATATATATAAAAGATTTTACATAAAACAACGAGCATTTACCCCTAGAAATGAACTTTGACATACTAAGAACTCATACGTGTAATTTATCTTCCTCAAGCTCATTTAATGGCTGAACCTACAAACTTTTTAAATAACCAACATTATCAATTTAAGGCAGATTTTACCTCTAATTATTATGACCAAATCACTTGGGAACTACCACATTGCTCCCAACCATGACCCATGACTGTTCCTGGTTCTAATCCGGATCCCCCCGAGCTCGACTCCAGCATGCAAGTAGCTTAGAGCTCCTAAGGTAGGGTTTCTTAACTGGTATTCAATTCTCAATCAGTCCTCTTTTCCTTGCACGAGAAAGTTCTCCAAGAAAACACTTGAGAGTAAAAACAAGCAGAATGATAATTTTCCAAGAGAAAAATCAGAATCCCCAAGCCTCTACTTGGCTTTAGTCTTTCTAGAGACACTTTTCAATCAAAGGGGCAGTTAAATCAAGAAATCATTGATTTCTTGATTTAACCCTTTTTAATTTACTGGGATAATTTTCAATTCTTAACCTAGGAACTTTTAACTAGTTCCTAGTTAGTCTTTCATAGATATTTCACTATTTTTTAATCCTTTAATAATAAATAATAATTGGTGGATCTTCTCTTCTTTCTTTATTCAATTATATAATTAGTCATAATTAATTCTTTATACATACTATGTATAAAATACAGAGTATTAAAATACTTGTTAACATTTGTCTTTGGGCATCATGTATCATGATCCCTAGACTCAATGACACTTCTTTATGAAGGTCAAGTAGATAGATGGATTAGGTCTACTAGGCTAGGCAACTCTAAACATCATTGCGTGTTGGATTTCTCTGGTATAAAGTGGTAGTTGTTCAGTAATTTGATGAGAATACATAAATTAAAATTTTCATTTAATCACTTATAAATAGGTATGATGATGATCAATATTTTTCTCGAGTTGTTTTCGCTCGAAAGTTATTAAATTCTTTTCAATAACCCCTAGCCCTTACGAGAGTTTATACTCAATGCCTAAAACAGGGAGTTACAAACATAGTGCAATTCCAGAGCTTTCGCTCAAGACTAAATGGTAGGATGTACTTGTACGATACACCTAGGAATACAATGGCCAAGGATCCGATGCTCCAGAGCTTATGCTCAACATCAACATGGAATGCTCCAGAGCTTATGCCCAACATTTCCAATTATATTTTCATGTTTTTCAGAGCTTTATGCTCAACACAAAAATATCTCATCAATCACGTGCTTTAGGGTCCATGCGCAACACAAAACATTTCATCAATCATGTGCTTCAGGTTCCACGCCCAACACAACCAACATATATATATCCATATGTATCATCAACAATTGGCTTACACCCAATATACAAAACAAATCATCATGTTCATATGCAGTGGGATCTTTGACCTAATATAAAATAAAACATCAATATAATCATCTTGATTAATAGGCTCATGCCTATAAATGGTTTGTCCAAAATTTTGGGATATTACACCCGTATTCTCAATAATCTTGAAGGGACCTTCATACCTCCATAGCAAGTTGTAACACATAATTTCCTTCTAGTAGTTTGAACAACCCCTTGTTGAGCTTGAGTAAGACCTTGTCACCTTCCTTGAGCTCCACATCTCTTCTATCTTAATTGTCCCAATGCTTCATCCTATATGCTTCCATATTAATTTGGATCCATGTCCTCTATAATCATTGTTACCACTCTTTTACGAAGTCATGTGTAGATGCGTTGCTCCCATAGAAGCCTTCAATCATAGTTTGTGGCGTCACTAGATAGTTCCCAGTGGCTAACTTAAATGGATTTATACCTTTTGACTAAAATCTTCAAGTTATAATAAAACTATATGGAGTCTACAATTTTGGCCAAATTGTTTTTATTTTCCCACACATAGTGTCACAAGTACTTCTCCAATAAATAATTGATCAAGTATGTCTTCTTATCGATTTTTGGGAGGTGACTTATGCTTATTAATATCTTAGTTCCCACATTCTTGAATGAGTTATTCCAAAATCACTTCAACCTTGTGTATTGATTCAAAATGATGTACAATAAAAACCTCCATAGCTTCACTATATGCTTGAAGAACAATCATGCAACATCTTCTACAAAGCAAGGCACCTTAGTGCGAACAAAAGGTTGGATACTTGGATAACTTGTTCACCACAACAAAGATCTTGTTGTAGCCTTGAGTCATCAACAATTGTGTCATGAAGTCCATTTATATGCCTACCCATGGCCTCTTCAGCATGAAAAAGGATTGAAGTGGTAATTCATTAACTTTGTGTAAATATTGTATTGTTAGCTAATCACACAAGTGTGCACATTCTCTTTGACATCCCTCTTCATGCCCTCCCAATACTAAACCCTCTCCAACGATGCAAGTTTGCGTTGAATGCCTAGGTTCCCTATCCAAATTTATTCATGAACTCTTTCAACAACTCCTTGGAAGGTTGTTACAATCAACAAATAAAGCCTTCTACTGAAGTACAACAATCCATCATTATCCCAAAATTTCCTAGTCTTTCTTTCCCTTTCCTACTTCATGATGCCCCATAAACCTAATTGACCTATAACCCTTCCTTGACATCGAAAAAGATTCACCCTCCTCTACTACTATAACACAAAAAGCCTTATGATTTATTTTGTCAAAAAACTTATTCAACCTACTAAGCTGATACTCTATCATCATATCAAACTTTGCCAATCAATCCTACCAACAAACCTCCTTCAATGACAACTTCAGTTACATCACAAAGTAGATCGTTGCATGTTGTTCGTCTTCAACATAAATGGTTTGCCGACTAGCTAATGTTTCCATGACTATAAACAATGCACTATACCACGCATCTTCTTTTCATAAACAAAGTACCTTTATTCCCTATCTTAGAGTTTCCTACTCTCATAATAAACCAAATGCCATTCTTCCATTAAAACTCCACTAATGTCGATAAAACCAGCATTCTACACTTCAAACTTCTCAAAATTGGGTGACTTAACCATCAGTGTAGATGAGAGCTTGTATTTCAGTTCATAGAATTCTACTTGACGTTTCCTCAACCAACCACATTGTTGGCTTTTTCGTTAACGACTCGCTAAGCGATGCCAAAATCTTGGAGTAACCTTCTACCAAAGTTTTTATATCAAATACCGTTTTACATAATGAAGCTCTTCATCTTTGTTTACAGCTCTATAAAAACAACTCCAACCCCAAACTATATATATATATAATATAAGATTCTGGTTGTATTTGATTTTTTTCAATATAAAAAAATATTTTTAATTGTTATATATATATAATTGGGATATGTCGATCCGCACGCTTCGGAAGACTAATCGATATCAACCAGAAACATACCGTCGGTCCACATACTTCCGCCTTGAAGACGAATCGATATCAACCAGACGGATATAAACTGTATATATATACATACAAGACGCCAATCAACCACGCTGGGTAAAATCTGGTCAGTTTGGAGAGCTAGGATGGCGAAACTTCTCAGTCAGGGCTTATAGAGAGGGTTATACGAATCTTATTCTTCTGTCCATCATTTACGCTCATATTTTGGAAAATGTGATATATATATATATTATATGGATATGGGATACTCATTTTTTGGAAAATCTGGATCCCAATACACTGTTTGAGGTAATAGAGGCTGCCAAAAACTTAGGTACATAAAATCTATAGATATTGCAGGCTGAGAGGGAATAATGATAAAGAGGTTCGTCACAGTTTCAACATTAATCCTGATAAAGAGGTTCGTCACAGGTTCGTCACAGTTTCTTGTAAACTCTATTCTCCGTTGATTTCGGGAATTACAACAGACCAGTTACAACGGAGAATTGGGAAGTTGGAGAACCACAACCATGGCAAGTACTATTGGAATCAGTGGAAGGAAAGCAGAACGATTATTAGATGAAGTTGAGGAGTTGATTTCGGGAATTACAACAGACCAGTTACAACGGAGAATTGGGGAAGTTGGAGAACCACAACCATGACAAGTACTATTGGAATCAGTGGAAGGAAAGCAGAACGATTATTAGATGAAGTTGAGGAGATTATATAAGGGTTTGGAAACCATGAACCTTGTAACTAACGAGAATTGAGAGTTTCCAATAAATTCCCTTTAATCTAATAATCTACTCCACTTCATCAAATAATCTTTTGTGATTTTCTTCCTTCTGATTCCAATAGCTCTTGCCATGGTTGTGGTTCTCGAAGTTCCCCAATTTTCCGTTGTAACTAGACCTTAAGATTCTTGGAAACTATTTACTCTCTATTCTTGGAAACATCAATCCTGATCATTCCCCAATTCTATGTTGTAATTTGGAAACTCTGTTTGAGTAATAGAGGCTGCCAACTTCTTGAATGTCAAGAATCTTTGGTACTTAAAATCTATAATTATTGCACGCAGGATGAGAGAGGGAATTATGATAAAGAGATTCGTCACAGTTTGAACATTAATCCTGGTGATTCGTGCAGGGAATTTCGATGGTACTTAAAATCTATAATTATTGCACGCAGGATGAGAGAGGGAATTATGATAAAGAGATTCGTCACAGTTTGAACATTAACCCTGATGATTAGTGCAGGGAATTTCGATGATGCAGAGAGTGGGTGCACTCGCTGTTGCTGTTGCGTGAATCTTTGTGTTGGTTAAAAGAGTCATGCAACAGCGACTAAGCCTACTCTGTAAATCATCGAAATGCCACAAATTATGAGGATTAATGTTGAAAGAGTGACGAATCTCTGTATCATAATTTTGGCAATAAATCTACATGCAGCTGGTAAGTCCCGAAAACTCTTGATACCCTCTGTGACTTCAAACAGAGTTTCGCGATCCAGAGCTTCCAGAAACTCCCTATCTCATATCACATGATCCATAGCTTCACCTTCAGATTCAGACTCTGCAGCAGGTATTATATTCTGGTGAGATTGGATGGACGCTCTAGATTTGCATGGTATGTACGGTATTGTATCACCTTTTCCAAAATCTGGTGTGTGGAAATGGTTGGCAGAGGAATGGGATTCTAAGTTCCAACGTTCCCTGCCACACTCTTCATAAACCCGGACTGAGATGCCACGGCCTCTTCAACCTCAAATATTTCGCCATAGAAACTCTCCAAACTGACCAGATTATTACTAGCCTCTGCCATACTTATCCTTATATATGAGTTCTGGATAATTTCAATAAAGATAGAATCGCTGAATAGTTCGACTGAATTTTCCGAGCGTCGTCGATCGAGCAAGGTAATATATATATATATATACATTATTAATTACTATGATAATACATTTATATTTGGATTATGTCTATCATGTCTATCAGATCAAATGGTTGAGAAATAGCAATAGAATGAAAAACTGTTTGAAACTGTTTTTCTCTATGGTATACTTTTTCATCTACCAATCAGGAGGATGAGACAAATGCAATCCTTCAAATTTCGAAATAAAAATTTATAAAAAAAGTGAATATAAAAAATAACTGTTAGTCATTAATGGATAACTTGTAGCTATGTATCTATAACTCATAGCTGATAAATGTATAAGCAACATTTCATGGCATATCATTATAAGAATGTGATACACACACACACACACTTGAACTCATTTAACTAGAATAATATGATGAATAAAAAAAATTTCAAACTATCAACCTCTTTGTCGGGTGAAACTTGTCTATCTCCCGACTAGACAATTCTATCAACTTTGGTTGATCTTAGACCTGACTGTTTTACTTCGACATTGATTTTACCTCAACCACTTGTCACTTCAAAGTATGATAAATCTACAGAGTATTTTTCTTAGTCTAAGAGACTTAAGAAATTACAAATGATTTTCACGTGTGAGTAAGATAGAGTAAAATAAACACATTAACAAATCCAAATAACTTATATAACATATGCCCAAATATGTAGGAAGACTTGAGTCGACCAATGTGTCGTAAAACCCTATAACTTTCACGCGGTGAGAAATTTATGGGTTCTTGTTCTTTCACTCAACTGTAATGGTAAAAGACATTTACACAAGTAAATCTAAAAATATTGGGCGGCCAAATAAACACATTCAACTGTAAACTATTTGATATATATAACTTATGCGGAAATAATAAAGTATTACAAACTCTTCGGTCCAGACTTCTCGGCTCACCGACTGATCCTTTTACAAAGATTCGGCTCTTCGACTGAATCACTTACACATAAGCTTGAGCTTCAACTTCTCTTTTCTCACCTTGAGTTCTTATGTCTCTCTATTGTGTCTATAAAAACTGATTTACAAATTTCTTCTTCTATTTATAGGCAACCTAGACATTGCTTCTACATGGGTCGACTGACTCACCATTAAAGACTGTAATAACTATTTACCTAACAACTTAGCTTCATAAATAAATTCGAGTCGTTTACATTGCCTAATCATGGACTCTTCCCACTTATCAGACTAATCGACAAGATCTTGACTGGTACAGACTCTGACAGAGTCGGCTGAGAGTCAGGTACGGATCTGCAAGTAATTAGATTTTCCAACACTCCCCCTTAATTATAAGTAGATGGGGATTTTTGAAACAAAATTTACAAAATGTTTCTGAGCTTATACATGCTCTATTTATGACAGAGTTCATTGTGGAGAACTTGTCATTCCAAGATAACTACGCAGATAGTGGAATGTGTCCTTTGCCAATGGTTTCATAAAGATGTCTGCAAGTGGTCTTCAGACCTACAAAATTCCAAACAAATTTCCTTGTCGTTCACCAACTCTCTTACAAAATGAATGCTTGTGTTGATCTGCTTGGTTCTCTTGTGAAACACATGATCTTTTGATAATGCTATGGCTGAATTGTTGTCGCAGAAGATTGTTGTCGATTCTTGATGGTTATGTGACAAGTATTTTAAGACTCTCCTCATTTAGACAGCTTGACATGCAACACTTATCGCTACAACATACTCTGCTTTAGCTAAAGACAAAGTTACAATGGGTTGTTTCTTTGAAGCCCATGAAACAACATGTGTACCAAAATGAAAGGTGTACCTATATGTGCTTTTCCTGTCATCTATGTCGCCTCCATTGTCACTGTTAGTAAAACCAATGAGTTTAAAATTTTCTGAGGTTGAATACATAATACCAAGGTCTTTTGTTCCACTTACATACCTCAGAATTCTTTTACTTGCTTGCCAATGTGAATCTTTTGGTGACCCCATGAACCTTGAGATTAGACTTACTCCATACATAATGTCTGGTCTCGTCGCTATCAAATACATAAGGCTACCAACAAGCATTTTGAACAACTTAGGATCAACAGTGGATCCTTCATCATCCTTGCCCAATTTTAAACCTGTTATTCTTGATGTTTTGGGATGTCTTGCAATTAGACATGTTAAGTCTTTTTAAAACTTCACTTGCATACTTTGTCTATGATATAAAGATACCAATTTCAGACTGTTGAACTTCAATGCCCAGAAAAAACTTCATAAGCCCCAGATCAGTCATTTCAAATTCACTTTCCATGACTACTTTAAAATATTCTATGCCATAATCACCAGTAAATATTAAATCATTTACATACAAGTAGAAAACTAACATCTTACCTTGCTCATCGACTTTGGTGTACAAAGTTGGTTCACTTTCACTTATGTTAAATCCATTTTCAGTAAGATAGGAATCAATTCGGCTGTATCAAGCTCTAGGAGCTTGCTTCAAACCATATAATTCCTTTTTCGACCTGTACACTTTATGCTCTCACCTTGGAACTTCATACCCTTGTGGCTGTTCCACATATACTTCCTCTTCTAGATAGCCATTTAAGAATGCTGACTTGACATCCATTTGATGAACATGCCATTTGTTTTGTGCAGCAATGGCCAAAACTGTTCTGACTATATCCATACATGCAATAGGTACAAACATTTCATTGAAGTCTATGCCGAGTTGCTGTGTGAACCCTCTTGCTACCATTCTTGCTTTGTGCTTTTGCAAATTCCCATCGCTATCTTGTTTTGTGTTGTAAATCCATTTTACACTGATTACATCTTTGTTTGTTGGTACATCAACCAGTTTCCATGTCTGGTTTTTCTCAATGCATTCTATTTCTTCATCCATGCCTTGTGCCCATACTTCTTCTTCAATAGCTTCTTTAAATATTAGTGGATCGTATATAGGAGAAAATAATGCAAAGAGAGAGAATGAATTTGGTGTACTAGCTTCATATATCTCTCGTAGATTTCTTGTCTTCACCGGTTCTGTCGATGTCGACCTTGACGAAATGCTTGATGGAGTCTACTTTCCTCTTGGTGTGCTTGTCGATGTAGCATGAGATGCTACTTGTGTCAATGGTCCTTGTGTTGAACCATCTCTTGGTGTCATGGGAGTCGATGGTGGTGTGACCGGTTGACTTACATGTGGTATTTGAACCACTTCCTCTTCCATATCATCATTGTCGACATTCGACACAATATTGAAATTTATGTCAATAGTTCCATCCCATGATTCATTCTCAACAAATTGAACATCTCGACTAATTATCACTTTCCTTGCGACAGGGTCATCCAACTTGTATGCTTTTGTGTCTTCGGAATAGCCGAAAAAAATACATTTCTGTCCCTTCTTGTCTAGCTTCCTTCTGAGCTCATCTCGAACATGAGCATATGCAACACAACCGAAAACTTTTAAATCAGAAACACTATGATTCATACCTATCCATGATTTTTGGGGAACTTTGTTCTTCACACTCTTTGTCAGATATTGGTTCATAATGTATACAGTAGTTGCGACTGCTGCTCCCCAATATTCATTTGGCAAATGCTTGGCTACCAACATGATGTGTGCCATCTCTGTGATGGTTCTTTTCTTTCTTTCGGCAATACCATTTTGTTGAGGTGTATACCGTGCAGTGAATTGTTTCTGTATGCCATGGGTCTTGCAAAAATTTAGAAATTCATTTGAAACATATTCACCACCTCTGTCTTTCCTTAAGATCTTGATGTGATGTCCGCTCTGGTTCTCCACGAGTGCCTTGAACTGCTGAAAATAACTAAATGCATCAGATTTATGTTTCAAAAAGTATACCCATGTTTTTCTTGAGTAGTCATTAATAAAAGATAGAAAATATTTGCAGCCATTAATAAATGATGTCTACATTGGACCACAAATGTGAGAATGCACAATTTCAAGTGGTGTGTGTGCTCTATAGGACTTTCCGACTGGAAAATTCTCTATATGCTGCTTGCCAAAAATGGATCAAGGACAAACCCCAACTCAGGCAAAGTGGATCACAACTGAAGTCTTACACAGAATGTTTCCTCACCTTCTCATGGAAGACGAAACGCTTCTAGATCTAAACAGGGTGGAATTGGACAGCGTGGAGAAGATGGAAAAATGATAAATTGAGTTTATTGATTAATTATGTTTATTTATGCAAATAAAAAATCTCCTCATTATATAAGAGGACGCTCCCTAACAAAAAAACGTCTTCTTTGTTTCTGTTGAAACACGTCTCTTTCTCTGTGTTTCCCTTTTTGCTTATTTGTGTTGTTTTTAGGGTTTAGTGTGAAGCAGCCAGAGTGCCTCATTCATGGCATCCTCTGGTCTTTCGATCCATCAGCGATCACCTCCCATATAGAGAGATATCCTTCCCCATAGGATTTCTCTCTCACTGGAGGTTTTCTTCTTCTTACCAAAATCTACTAAGCAAGTAGGAGTAGGAAAGACTCATGCTACGCTCTTGCTGAAATATTCCAACTTCATGGGAAAATGAGCATAGCTCCTCCTTCATCATGCTGTACTGTCAGCACCTCCTCACATCCAAGGCATGCGTAGCTACACCTTGTGCGCACTCCCTTTCACCCCTGTGCATCTCCTAGAGCTGAGCATTGTCTTCAGCTGGAACAATGCTGGTTCAGCATGCACTTCATTGATCGCACCCTAGGAAATAAGTGTTCGATAGATCAAAAATCCAACATGCAAGGATGTTTGGATTTGCCTATCCCAGTATACTTAAACCATCTACCTACTTGACCATAATGAAGAAGTGTCATTAAGTCTAGGGATCATGGTATATGATGCCCAAAGACAAATGTTAACAAGTGTCATATCATTATGTACTCTATACATGGTATGCATAAAGAGTCAAATATATTTATAATATTAATGATGAAAGAAAGAAAAAAAAAGCTCCATCCATGGTTATGTACAAACTGGGTTATTTAAGACCTCCTATTATTGTTCACTTAGTGTGTATATACTCTACTCACATTCCATTTGTGAGTAGAGACATGTTATAAATTTAAATATATTAATATTAAAAGTAAGTTCTAAATACATTTAGGTATAACTTACCATCTATATAACCTAAGGTACTCTCAAAACCCCAAAAATTCTGAAAAATTAAAAAATTTTAAAATAGCATATAACCTTATTAAATGGAGTCATTAACTATTTGATTAGTTTATGTTACGAGAATTGTAACTGAATGATCTTTTATTATACCTAACTTTAAATATGAGTTTCTTGTCAGTTACTGATTTTTTTCTATTTGCAACCACAAGGGGAATTGCCATGACAGAATGGGCTTACATAGCTTCCGAGCTAATGCAGCAGTTTTCTTTCTCTTACAGATATACAGGTAATGTTCGGGTCGCTGCTAACAAATATTTAAAGTATTAGATAACAATTTGCTGTACCAAATCATTCAGTAAAAGTATATGCATGCTAGCTAGGTTTATCAAGCTTTTAAAGGTAAATCTTTTCTTATAATCTCTTTAAGATCTTACTGATAGAAAGTTGGAAATTGCTAGAGAATAAGATAGCTATTTTCCTTTATAATATCAGAATTAAGTATCCTTATGGAGTACTGGGCCATTTGATGAGTTTACGGTAATGCAATATATAGAAGTAAATAATATTTCTTATCTAGCACAGTAAATATAACTGGGTTACCATATTCAGACCAATTTCTACTCATCCGTTGTTACTGCATCATGCCAAGTTTAAATTTAGAATATGTTTTGATTTACAATTACAATTGTAAAGGATCTGGAGTTAAAAAAATATCAATACAAAATTTTCTTACTTCCAGCAATTACAAGGTTTACTGCTTGGTACATGTCTTCTCTTAACATTTTAAGGGTTTGCATTGATTGGGAAACTATTTCTATTTTCGTGATCGACAATTGAATAAAATCTATAAGAACCTTTAGAATTAGTCCTAGATTATCATGATTAAACTCATTCATGAGTTTCCAGACTATACTATCAACAAGAATAGTTATAATAATTTACATAAACTGCCTAACATACACTCACTTACACAATCCTTGTAATTCTTTGAGCATGAAGGAATAAAAAAGTCTAATTGTTACCATAATGAATCTAAGACTATTAAGAGATTGTTATTATATTAGTAATAATAAGTAAAATGGATTAGAGTAACCCTACTCCAAATTTGTGGATTATATAGCTTGATTTCTACAAATTAAAGCCATATAAAAAGAGAATGACAAGTCTTTTACCATCAATGAAAAACTATAGCAATTGGCATTATAGTTGCAGAATTGTAAACAACTATACTTAACATTACTTCTTTATTTTATAGACTTAAAAGAAATGATATATCTATTGTCTTCACTTGAGACTAGGGTAGATGGCCATATGGTGGTAATTTTTATGAACAAACTATAACTTAACATTATACCCATATCCTTATAACTTTTATAATTAAAATCAAATCCTCTATGTCTAAATACTTCAAGACTTAATCTTGAATGATATTTATAATGCAAAGTTTTAATATATATAATGCAAAGTGTTAATATTTACAATGCATTATCTTAAGAGCATTATTCTAACGTTCATGATTGTGAATTATGTGGGAGGTGATACCATGGTATAGCATTCATAAGGGATCTCCACGCTATGATTTTGTTGGAAAAACAATCAATGGGAATCTCGCCGAGAACATTAGAACTCGGCCCACTGCATGCAACGTACTAAAACACTACGTGGTCACTCCTCAGCCATGCACTGGTGTTATAAAACCATTGACTCAACCCTAATTTGTCATTTCTCCTTCGCCTTCGGGCCTGGTCGCTCTGCAAACCCTCCTGGTCCATTTTTGTTGTTGCACTATTTGATAGCGGCTTGCATGCTGCTCCAGTCCTTCATGCTTGTCTACTGCACTGTCTGGGAGTCAATAGCTTGCTGTTGGCGGTTTAATGGTTTACTGTAACCTAGGGTTTTTCCCTTCGGCACCATTGTCGACCCTGTCATGACATGAGTGCAACTTTCGACTTGATACTGTCCATGCTCCCATTCTGAAAGGTATCCCTCGCTACAGCTAGCTCATTCTTCTTCATGACAAAGGAAGGGTTTATGCTTCCTCTGCTCGTGGTTATCAGTCTATTTGTGGTGGCTACACTTCTTTCAAACTTGCCGGTAAGTTACAGGTCATTCCCTTCTTTTTCCATTTCATGATTATAGCTTAACCAATATATGTTAAGGGTTTTCAAATTAATAAACTATCCCTTCGTAATGCAGGTTGGGTCTTATTCTTGAGGAGTGGGAAATGCAAGATCTCAACCGTGGTACCTCCCGGTAAGCCTGGTCCCGAACATGGCGTTCCCTCCTTGCTGGTTTTTAGGGCTGTTAGTGGTTGGCTTTGAGTGATGTGACTCTATGGTTACCTCATCTTTTTTCAGTCTTTTAACTGCATGTTAAAATGAATTCTTAACAGGTTAAACCCTGTGCTGTGCATGGGTGGTACGGCTTCGATCGATGTTGTAATTATTCATTTTTTTTTGTATTTAAGATTACTATAAAATAAATACTGTATAAAAATGGGCACTAGCCGTAAGCTTTCCCGTAGAAGAGGTTACAGCCTCGACATCCTGTTTCTCTTACTGTACTCTTAAATTATTCAGGGTTTTCACCCAGAGTTTTGTAATATGACTTATCATAAAGCTTTCTTGTATCTTTGGGTTTGTTTATCGCATACCTTTTTAATTCTATGCTCTGTACATGAAATAATAACATATGGGTTTTAAAACAACTTATACTATGAATTTATAATGCGGCCGTAGGTGAAAACATTGTGTTAACTCTTAGTATTTATTTTACTTGTATAAGCTGGACTTATAGGGTTCCACCCTAATTTTACAGTTGAGATTAAGTTCAGTTTCTTAATCTACCATTAAAATTATAACTTTGTTGGTAACTGTGAGTTAAATGAATGATATTAACCATAATGGTTAAGTTCATTGATTGAGCAAAATACTGTTTTGTTATTTCTTTTGTTTTTGAAATAGTAACTGGGTTATTTAACTATTCGTAAACTCTTTTTAATAATGTTTCTGTTAGGGTTAGGTACCTTGATTTATTTGTTATGTATTAACTTCTTAAACTATATATAGGGTTTATACCCTTATACCAATATCCTAGCTGTGGATACTATTTTCTTGCATTGTTATTGGTCATGTTATATTACTGTAATTTATTTTATTATAAAAGAGTTCTGTAGTTCAAGTACTCTCGAGTTTATTGTTAAATAGATTTATTGTTACGTTTCTATACACGCTTTATACCCTCACTTATATTTATTACAAACTGTAAATGCAATTGTAATCCTTTCAAATTAGGAAAGCCTGCTATACTCTTATTATATTTTACTATTTTCTTTAAGCATTGTTTATTGACTTTGTAATACATAGAGTATAAATAGTTTATACATAAACCTTATTTATTTATTCATCGAGTATAAATAGTCTAGGTTTATAATTGTAATAATAAATTATTACTTTAAGTGTTACTTTTATAAAGTATGTAATATAGATACATTATTAGTAATACAATAATGATATTACTTCTTACCAATGTTTCTATGATTATTATTTAATGTTATTATCCAACGCTTGGTTTGGTTTATTTATTTAGTTATAATGCCTGAGTATTTTTACCTAATACTCATTCAATATTTAAGTTTATTCTCATATACATATATATATAAATTCTTGTGTACATAATAACATTCATTTACCATGTGTGAAAATAGAATAAACAGTTTTGTAATCTGTTTAAGCTTAGCTGAAATAAAAGAAGATTCAGTAATTAAATAACTGCATTCATAATCAAAATACAAACTAACACCACTAGGTTTTAACTATAAAAATCAAATTAATAAGCAATTACATCCTACTGTCAATATTTTCTTTTTCAACATTTAGAGGTTAGATTCCTTCAAACTGGAAGATAACAATTATAAGATTTAAACAGCAGAAATACTTATTCTATATTTTCTTTATTACAACTAGCATTTACTGGAAACAAGATACAGTACTAGGAAGTAGTTTTTAAGACCATATGAAAATAACTTATGAATTTGTGAAACACTTATAGTTACTGAAATTAACTAAATAGGAAACTCGGTTCAAAATGATACTACTTCACAATACCGAGATACTGTGCTGGAGTACGGTCTGGTGATCCCAGATGTGGAAAAACATAGGGTGAATCCATGGACCTGGGTAACACTTTTTGGCAAGAGCATTTCGACAAAAACAAAAAAACGCACCTCGGTCAAGGGCTTAAAAAAACAGACTTATCCCTCATTCAAACAAATGGAAAAATTCCTGTGCCTTGCAGAGGTGTAAACCCTACCATTCCTAGCACATAACTGAGCGGAGTTGATACCGATAGATTCACCAACGAATCTTCTATCCATTGACGTGTCATACACACATTTTGGCATTCATATGATATTTATTTTTTAATGACTTCTAAAACTTATACTTAGAAAACCACACTGCAACTTCGAAGCAGCTCAAAGAAAAATACGCAGAGTTAAAAATACACATCCAAAAAATTCCTAAAAATTCCCACATCACATATCGACGTGTCCTCTTCAAAAGGGTATCTTTGGTTTTTCAATTTTTGAAAAAATACAAAAAATTCCTTTACGTGGACAAATATGTGTTTAAAACGATGCTGAAATCGAATGTGGTCACTTTCAAAAAATAATAAATAATTGTATAAAGCGAAAAAAGTTAACAAAAAAATATGCACATCACACTGCATTTTATGTAGATCATGCTCATATATTTTTTTTTTTTAAATTATTAATGCAAGATTGAATTACTCTACGTGGACACGAGCCACTTATTAGCTTCTTCAAATTTTTAAGGTCACACAGTTCATTAAATGCAAAAATTCACACATTAAATGACATCGGAATATTTTTAAAAAAATATCACTATGAAGCCAACATAATATTCTACAATTTGTTTTTTTACTGCAAGTCAAAATTCACATGGAATATATGTGTTTTGAGGGATTCTATCTAGCACATGAGTAAAAAATCAGGTTTTCATCGCCAAATTTGGCCAAAAAGTGTTACCCATCTTCATGGAATCACCCCATAGTAATTATTTAACTCAACAACAGATTTAACTACTAATATTCTGAGATACTCACATTACTAAACTAACTAACTCTTCAGATATATAATATAAACATAACATGCATCCATTCATACTCATTCAACATAAGAGATAAGTGACAGAACATGTTTAAATTGTGGACAACAACAACAATGGGAGGATGTTCCTCCCTACCAACTCCTGGAGAGCACTCAGAGAGCGACTCCTCAGGACCCCCGAGCTTGCTCTGGTCTCCCTTGCTGGAACTAGGTGCAGCAAGGTCAGATACCAGTCCTCAATCTCAGTATTAACTCAGAACTTTCAGTCAGTTCTCTCAGCCCAAAAAGCTATAATAAAATCAAGTTACTGCAGCAATCCTCTTAAAACAAATTCCTTACTATATTTCCCTCTTTCTCAATGGATTTCCGGAATAACATTCACCTGAATGAATTCTCTCTGGAAAATATCTGAGCAGCCTCAGCTCTTTTCATTGAGTACTTTCTAAAAGATTGCCGAGGTCTTTTTTGGGTTAACTGCCATTTAATGAGCCACCTTCTCTGATTCCACTTTCTTGGGGAATCATGACCCCAAATATAGGGAAGTTGCCACCTGCAACTTAGGAAGTGTTTGAGGATGCTGCCACTTGTCTTTTGTCTTTCCACCTAGTTCCATCCACCAGTTTGACCAGTAACCTCTTTTTAACAGCTCTCCCATGCTGTTGTCTCCACAATTTATTTATTAATAATAAAATATTCTGAATTACACTCCATTTTTGTTGACTCTGCTAAGTTATCAATCCCTACTTAGCATTAAATTTAACATAATGTCTCAGGAATATAATAAAACAATTTACATAATTTTACAAAATTGGGGTATGTGACATACACACCGCCTTAAAATGTAACATCGTCCTCGATGTTACTTATTCCTCATCCTCTGCAACCTCCTGGAACAGATTCGGGTATGCTTCCCACATCTTACTTTCCAGTTCCCAGGTAGCTTCTTCTGGACTAAGGTGCTTCCATTGCACCTTTAGTTGTCCAATTGTGCGGTTCCGCAGAGTAATTTTCCTCCTCCCGAGGATACAGTCCGATTCCACCAGAACTTCCCCTTCTGGTTCTACCTGTACAATGTTCCAATCAATCACATGAGTAGCATCATGAACATACTTTTTCAGAATAGAAATATGAAAAACATTGTGCACTTTTAAGTTAGGTGGTAACGCTAGTTGATATGCAACTTGACCAATTCTAGATAAAATTTCAAACGGACCACAGTAACGTGGCGCTAATTTTGCACAACTCCCCAGTATTATGGGAGCTCTTCTTTGGTCTTACCTTTATGAACACATGCTCACCCACCTGGAACTCTTTAGGAGTTCTTTTCAAATCTGCTTGACTCTTTGTCGATCTTGGGCAATCTTCAAATTCTCCTGCACTTGTTTCACAATCTGTTCCATTTCTTTTAATAATTCGGGTCCCAACACTAATCTATCTACTGGATTATTCCAGGAGATAGAAGTGTTACATTTACGCCCATACAGAATTTCAAAAGGACTGAACTTAGCTGATGATTGATAGTTGTTATTGTATGCAAATTCTGCTAAATGCAAGTAATCCTCCCACTTACCTGGTTGATGCTCAACGTACATTCTTAACAGATCTTCCAACACTTAATTAACTCTTTCAGTCTTTCTATCCGTCTGAGGATGGAAAGAGGTGCTGAAATTCAGTGTTGTGTTTAATCCCTTAAACAAGGATTTCTAGAAATTCCCTATGAATTTAGGATCCCTCTCTGAAATAATAACCTTCGGTACACCATGTAGCCGAAAAATATGCTTTAGAAATATGTCAGCTATGTTTGCAACCTTGTAAGTGGTTTTAAGAAGAATAAAATGTGTTGCTTTACTTAATTTATCTACTACCACCATAATTGAATCATTCTGATTTTGATTTCTGGGTAATCCAGTAATGAAATCTAAGCTGATTATTTCCCATTTCCAACTAGGAATAGGCAAAGGTTGCAGTAACCCAGCTGGATGTTGATGTTCTGTTTTCACTTGTTGACAGTCCAAACATCTAGCTATATACTCAGCTACTTCAGATTTCATATTAGGCCAGAAATAATCTTTTCTCAACATGGTGACAGTCTTCTAGTATCCTGGATGCCCAGAGTAAGGGGTTTTATGAACTTCATCCAGAATCAACAATTTAAACTTAGGCACATTAGGCACATACAGTCTGTCCTTAAACAATAAAAATCCATCTGTATTTAGACTATAACCCTTTATTAAACTGTCTGTAGGTTCTTCTTTAACTGTAGCTTGTAATTTTTGATAAATTTCATCCAATTTTATCCCTTCAGTCAGCTATTCATTTAAATCAGAAATATAAGTACTGATTGCTGTTGTAAAATTCATCTTTGTATTTCTGCTCAAAGCATCAGCCACCTTATTTTCCTTTCCTTTTAGGTGCTGAATTTCGAAATCATATTCACTTAAGAAGGATAACCATCTTGCTTGCCTTGCATTTAAGTTAGGCTGATCTAAAAGGTATTTTAAACCCTTATTATCAGTCATTAAAATAAACTTTCTGCCTATCAAGTGGTGTCACCACATTTTTAAGGCATGAATAACAGCAGCAAGCTCTAAATCATAAGTGGCATAATTCTTTTCATGGATCTTTAGCTTCCTGGACTCATAGGCAATGACATGCCCATCCTGAGTCAGCACTCCGCCTAGACCATCATTACAAGCATCGGTGCAAACCACACAATCCTTATTGGGATCTGCTATTCTTAGAATAGGGGCAGTTGTTAATAAAGTTTTTAATTTCTTAAAGCTCTCTTCGCATTTTAAGTTCCAATCGAATTTATTGCCTTTATTTTGCAAGGAAGTGATTGGGTTAGCTATTTTTGAAAATCCTTCAATGAATCTCCGGTAATAACCGGTAATTCCCATGAAGGACCTAACATCTGTTAAGTCTTTTGGTACTGGCTAATCTTCGATTTCCCGAATCTTTTCAGGATCAACTGAAATCCCTTCCTTATTCACCACGTGACCTAAGTACTGGATTTCATCCCTGAAGAAATCACACTTATTGAACTTCGCAAAGAGCTCTTGCTCTCGCCGTTCTTGTAAGACTATCCGTAAATGTTCCTTATGTTCCTCTTCATTTTTAGAATAGATTAAGATGTCATCGATGAATACGACAACAAATTTATCCAAATAATTATGCATTATGTTATTCATTAGACACATAAAGACGGATGGGGCATTAGTAAGCCCAAATGGAATTACGACAAATTCATAATGTCCATACCTTGTTCTGAAGGCTGTCTTGAAAATATCCTCTTCTTTAATTCTTACCTGATGATATCTTGATCTCAGGTCTATCTTAGAGAACCCCGTAGCTCCACACAGCTGATCAAATAGATCATCTATGTGGGGCAACGGATATCTGTTTTTAATTGTCATTTTATTTAGTTGACGGTAATCTATGCAAAGTCGCATAGTTCCGTCATTCTTTTTAACAAATATTACTGGTGCTCCCCAAGGGGACATACTAGGTCGAATGTATTTCTTATCTATTAATTCTTTTAACTGTGATTTTAATTCATTAAGTTCCAGAATATTTATACGATACGGAGCCTTCAAGCTGGGTACAACACCTGGTACTAGCTCAATTGTGAAATCCAGTTCCCTCCTTGGAGTTAATCCTGGAATTTCCTCCGGAAAAACATTAGTAAATTCATTTAACACAGGAATATCCTCTATTTTTATTTTATTTATTTCATATTTATTTACCTCATCTGTAATAGTTACAGCATAGGCTTTGCACCCTTTTCTGACTGGTCTTTTGAGTTGTAAGGCAGAAATCTACCTGATTACAGTTTTCGTAGGAATACCTTTAACTGTCATAGGCTTCTCACTATTATTCACACACGTAAAGGTTTTATCAAAACAGTTTAAAACTACCTTATGTTGTTCTAACCAGTCCATACCAATAAGTATGTCATACGAGCCAAGTGGCAAAACATTTAATTTAACAGTAGTTTTAAAATCATTCATATCTACAGCACATTCCTTAACATAACAGATTACCTTCCTTTTTGCCCCAGTGGCTAGTTGTACTAACCAAGAGTTATCAAACCTTTCAACAGTCATATTACACTTTTCTACTATCTGCGGTGAAATATAACTAAGGCTAGCACCTGGATCTATTAAAATAGTTACAGGGGTTTTGTTAACCATACCTTCTACTTCCACCATGGAAGTTTGATAATCAGTTTGGTGGTTCTCCAACGCTGCATTGATTCGGGGCATAGTCCTTGCAAAGTCTCCAACAGTCATTTCATCTTGTATAGTATGAATATTGTTGTTTGGCTTCTTCTAATTTGGGCAAACCGAAGCATAGTGTGGGCCATTGCACTCCCAACACTTAACAGGCTCCTTCCGTTCGAAATTCTTAGTGAAATTTCAATTATTGTTAGAAGCTTCCTTGCCCTTGAAGTTATTGGAATTATTAGAAGCACCATTTTTGCTTCCCTGGAAGTTCTTACCATTAGAATGGTTTCTGTTCTTGTTATTCTTGAAATTTTTCTGCGGTACAAACTCTTTTTTCTTGAAGTCAGGCTGATTACTGTTCTTTTTAGCCTTCCAGTCGGCTATTCCTTCTTTCTTTTTGTTATGATCAAAACAGATTCTAGCCTTCCACATGGCTTCTTCTAGGGTTTTGGGGTTATCATATTCGATTATGTCCTTTATATGATATGGCAGGTAGCTGAGAAACTGCTGTACTTTAGGTTTCTCATCAACTAAATACGGCACATATCTTAACAGACTTAAGAACTTACTGTTTAAGTCCTTCATAGTCATGGATCCTAGCTTTAACTCATAAAATTCCTTAGCCCTTTCTTCATAGTATTGTTCGGACAGAAATTTATTTTTGAAGTACCTTTTAAAGGTACTCCAATTGACCTCTTTTTCTTTGATCCCCTTGACCCTTTTCAAATCTTGCCACCATATATCTGTCTTTCGAGAAAGGTTATAGATGGCCATTCTCGCCTTCAACTGATTTGAATAGTTGTATATCTGAAAATATTTTTTCATCCCGGATAACCAGGATTCTTCCTCTTCTCCTTTTTCAGTTTCTCCATTGAAATTTGGGGGTTTTATTTTCTTTAACTCCCCAAAAATCTCTTCATAAGGCCTGTACTTTTTCTTTCTTTTATACAACTCAGCCTCACTACTGTCACTAGTAGTGTAATAGCTTTGTTGTTCCCTAATTCCTTCAGATGATGATCTTCTATCAGGTTTAGCTAGTTTCATCTTTTTAGAGCCTTTTTGATGGCTAGCTTCTTCAGATTCAGATCTTTTGCTTCTCCCTTCAGTCTGAAATTTTTCCATCAAAATTTGATTTAACTCCTCTTGAGTTTTCATAATCCTTTCATTGTCCTTCTTGACTGATTCTATTTTAGTCTTTAAACTCTTTATAGTCTGCATCAGCTATGAAGAGTGAGTAGTTACCTCCTCTATCACAGGTTCTCTAGACATATGTCTTCTCTCAGTGTTTGGAGATTCCTACTCAGCATATTCTCCTAGCTTCTCCATACCTGCCTGTTAGATTCAGAAAAAGAAATTTTCTGCCTTTCACATAAAACAAAACACAGGTTAGTATATTATTTTTACTATTTGGTAGAAACTAATTGGGCCACATCAAGGCCTAGTGTTTGAACCATGCTCTGATACCACATGTCAAAACCCCAAAAATTTTGAAAAATTTAAAATTTTTAAAATAGTATATAATCTTATTAAATGCAGTCATTAACTGTTTGATTAGTTTATGTAACCAGAATTATAACTGAATGATCTTTTATTATACTTAACTTTAAATATGAGTTTCTTGTGAGTTACTGATTGTTTTCTGTTTGCAACCACAAGGGGAATTGCCATGACATACTGGGCTTACTTAGCTTCCGAGCTAATGCAACAGCTTTCTTTCTCTTACAGATATATAGGTAATGTTCGGGTCGCTGCTAACAAATATTTAAAGTATTAGATAACAATTTGCTCTACCAAATCATTCAGTAAAAGTATATGCATGCTAGAGAGGTTTATCAAGCTTTTAAAGGTAAATCTTTTCCTATAATCTCCTTAAGATCTTACTGATAGAAAGTTGGAAATTACTAGAGAATAAGATAGCTATTTTTCTTTATAATATCAGAATTAAGTATCCTTATGGAGTACTGGACCATTTGATGAGTTTACGGTAATGCAATATATAGAAGTAAATAATATTTCTTTTCTAGCACAGTAAATATAACTGGGTTACCATATTCAGACCAATTTCTACTCATCCATTGTTACTACATCATGCCAAGTTTAAATTTAGAATATGTTTTGATTTACAATTACAATTGCAAAGAATCTGGAGTTAAAAAAATATCAATATAAACTTTTCTTACTTCTAGCAATTACAAGGTTTACTGTTTGATACATGTCTTCTCTTAACATTTTAAGGGTTTGCATTGATTGGAAAACTACTTCTATTTCCGTGATCGACAATTGAATAAAATCTATAAGCACCTTTAGAATTAGTCCTAGATTATCATGATTAAACTCATTTATGAGTTTCCAGACTATACTATCAACAAGAATAGTTGTAATAATTTACATAAACTGCGTAACATACACTCACTTACGCAATCCTTGTAATTCTTTGAGCATGAAGGATAACAAAAGTCTAATTGTTACCATAATGAATCTAAGACTATTAAGAGATAGTTATTATATTAGTAATAACAAGTAAAATGGATTAGAGTAACCCTACTCCAAATTTGTGGATTATATAGATTGATTTCTACAAATTAAAGTCATATAAAAAGAGAATGACAAGTATTTTACCATCAATGCAAAATTATAGCAATTGGCATTATAGTTGTAGAATTGTAAACAACTATACTTAACATTACTTCTTTATTTTATAGACTTAAAAGAAATGATATATCTATTGTCTTCACTTGAGACTAGGGTAGATGGCCATATGGTGGTAAGTTTTATGAACAAACTATAACTTAACATTATACCCATATCCTTATAACTTTTATAATTAAAATCAAATCCTCTATGTCTAAATACTTATATATATAATGCAAAGTTTTAATATATATAATGGAAAGTGTTAACATTTACAATGCATAATGTTAAGAGCATTATTATAACGTTCATGATTGTGAATTATGTGGCAGGTGATACCATGGTATAGCGTTCATAAGGGATCTGCACGCTATGATTTTGTTGGAAAAACAATCAATGGAAATCTCGTCGAGAACATTAGAACTCGACCCACTGCATGCAATGTATTAAAACACTACGTGGTCACTCATCAGCCATGCACTGGTGTTATAAAACCATTGACTCAACCCTAATTTGTCATTTCTCCTTCGTCTTTGGGCTTGGCCGCTCTGCAAACCCTCCTGGTCCATTTTTGTTGTTGCACTGTTTGATAGCAGCTTGCATGCTGCTCCAGTCCTTCGTGCTTGTCTACTGCACTATGTGGGACTCAATACCTTGCTGTTGGCGATTTAATGGTTTACTGTAACCTAGGGTTTTTCCCTTCGGCACCATTGTCGACCGTGTCACGGCGTGAGTGCAACTTTCGACTTGATACTGTCCATTCTCCCATTCTGAAAGGTATCCCTCGCTCCAGCTAGCTCGTTCTTCTTGGTGACAAAGGAAGGGTTTATGCTTCCTCTGCTCGTGGTTATCATTCTATTTGAGGTGGCTACACTTCTTTCAAACTCGCCGGTAAGTTACAGGTCATTCCCTTCTTTTTCAATTTCATGATTATAGCTTAACCAATATATGTTAAGGGTTTTTAAATTAATAAACTGTCCTTTCGTAATGCAGGTTGGGTCTTCTTCTTGAGGAGTGGGAAACAAAAGATCTCAACGGTGGTACCTCCCGGTAAGCCTGGTCCCGAACATGGCGTTCCCTCCTTGCTAGTTTTTAGGGCTGTTAGTGGTTGGTTTTGAGTGATGCGACTCTGTGGTTACCTCAGCTCTGTTCAGTCTTTTAACTGCATGTTAAAATGAATTCTTAACAGGTTAAACCCTGTGCTGTGCATGGGTGTTACGGCTTCGATCGATGTTGTAATTATTCATTTTTTTTTGTATTTAAGATTACTGTAAAAGAAATAATGTATAAAAATGGGCACTGGCTGTAAGCCTGCCTATAGAAGAGGTTACGGCCTCGACATCCTGTTTCTCTTACTGTACTCTTAAATTATTCACGGTTTTCACCCAGAGTTTTGTAATATGACTTATTATAAAGCTTTCCTATATCTTTGCATTTGTTTATCGCATACCTTTTTAATTCTATGCTCTATACAGGAAATAATAACATATGGGTTTTAAAACAACTTATACTGTGAATTTATAATGCGGTCGTATATGAAAATATTGTCTTAACTCTTAGTATTTATTTTACTTGTATAAACTAGACTTATAGGGTTCCACCCTACTTTTACAGTTGAGATTAAGTTCAGTTGCTCAATATGCCATTAAAATTATAACTTTGTTGGTAACTGTGAGTTAAATTAATGATATTAAGCATACTGGTTAAGCTCGTTGATTGAGCAAAATACTGTTCTGTTATTTCTTTTGTTTTTGAAATAATAACTGGGTTATTTAACTATTGGTAAACACTTTTTAATAATGTTGCTGCTAGGGTTATGTACCTTGATTTATTTGTTATGCATTAACTTCTTAAACTATATATAGGGTTTATACCCTTACACCAATATCCTAGTTGTGGATACTATTTTCTTCCATTGTTCTTGGTCATGTTATATTACTGTAATTTATTTTATTATAAAAGAGTTCTGTAGTTAAAGTACTCTCCAGCCTATTGTTAAATAGATTTGTTGTTAAGTTTCTATACAGGCTTTATACCCTGAGTTCTATTTATTAGAAACTGTAAATGCAAGTGTAATCCTTTCAAATTAGGAAAGCATGTTGTACTCTTATCATATTTTACTATTGTCGTTAAGCATTGTTTATTTACTTCGTAATACACAGAGTATAAATAGTTTATACATAAACCTTATTTATTTATTCATCGAGTATAAATAGTCTAGGTTTACAATTGTAATAATAAATTATTACTTTAAGTGTTACTTTTATAAAGTATGTAATATAGATACATTATTAGTGATACAATAATGATATTACTTCTTACCAATGTTTCTATGATTATTATTTAATGTTATTATCCAATGTTTGGTTTGGTTTATTTATTTAGTTATAATGCCTCAGTATTTTTACCTAATACTCATTCAATATTTAAGTTTATTCTCATATACATATATATATAAATTCTTGTGTACATAATAACATTCATTTACCATGTGTGAAAATAGAATAAACAGTTTTGTAATATGTTTAAGCTTAGCTGAAATAAAAGAAGATTCAGTAATTAAATAACTACATTCATAATCAAAATACAAACTAACACCACTAGGTTTTAACTATAAAAATCAAAATAATAAGTAATTACATCCTACTGTTAATATTGTCTTTTTCAACATTTAGAGGTTAGATTCTTTCAAACTAGAAGATAACAATTATAAGATTTAAACAATAGAAATACTTATTCTATCTTTTGTTTATTACAGCTAGCATTTACTGGAAACAAGATACAGTACTAGGAAGTAGTTTTTAAGACTATAAGAAAATTACTTATGAATTTGTGAAACACTTGTAGTTACTGAAAGTAACTAAATAGGAAACTCGGTTCAGAAGGATACTACTTCACAATACCGAGATACTATGCTGGAGTACGGTCTGGTGATCCCAGATGTGGAAAAACACAGTAATTCTTTAACTCAGCAACATATTTAACTACAAATATTCTGATATACTCACATTACTAAACTAACTAACTCTTCAGATATATAATATAAACATAACATGCATCCATTCATACTCATTCACCATAAGAGATAAGTGACAGAACCTGTTTAAACTGTGGACAACAACAACAATGGGAGGCCATTCCTCCCTACCAATTCCTGGAGAGTGCTCAGACAGGGACTCCTCAGGACCCCCGAGCTTTCTCTGGTCTCCTTAGCTGGAACTAGGTGCAGCAAGGTCAGATACCAGTCCTCAATATCAATATTAACTTAGAACTTTCAGCCAGTTCTCTCAGCACAAAAAGCTGTAATAAAATCAAGTTACTGCAGCAATCCTCTTAAAACAACTTCCTTACTGTATTTCCCTCTTCCTCAATGGATTTCCTGAATAACATTCACCTGAATGAATTCTCTCTGGAAAATATCTGAGCAGCCTCAGCTCTCTTCATTGAGTACTTTTTAAAAGATTGCCTAGGTCTTTTTTGGGTTAACTGTCATTTAATGAGCCACCTGCTCTGATTCCACTTTCTTGGGGAATCATGACCCCAAATATAGGGAAGTTGCCACCTACAACTTAGGAAGTGTTTGAGGATGCTTCCACTTGTCTTTTGGCTTTCCACCTAGTTCCATCCACCAGTTTGACCAGTAACCTCTTTTTAACAGCTCTCCCATGCTGTTGTCCACACAATTTATTTATTAATAATAAAATATTCTCAATTACACTCCATTTCTGTTCACTATGCTCAGTCATCAATCCCTACTTAGCATTAAATTTAACATAATGTCTCATGAATATAATAAAACAATTTACACAATTTTACAAAATTGGGGTATGTGACACGTACTATCTACAAACTGAACTACTATGTTTATATATAAACATATATAGACATCAAACATAAAAAAATCAAAATATTATCTATAGGAATTCTACATCAAGATCTAAGATGAGTAAACTATTAAAATACCTTTCAAGGTCTGCACATTAAATACCTGCTAAACAGTAAAACATTCCATTTAAAAATACATGATGATAAATAAATAAATAGAGTAAGCAATGTGACTCTCAATTTGGTCCAAGAATTGAATCTCTTTTCGCATATATAAAATCCACAGTCCTAACTAAACCATATCATAATCACATGCATTAATCTTTTAAAGGTTCATCATAACTCTTGCTTATAAATTGACTAAGTCAATAATTAGAACAATTAAAGAACTCTGTAATTTTAAAACAAAGGTCACGATATCGACCCTGTGGTTCACAAACCCAAGTTGCAGGCCTCAATAAAACAACCATATTATATATGCATAAATATTAACCAATTACATAACAAGCATTTCATTCTATATAACAAATTAAAAACTATATCACACACAAGAATTGTTTCATGTATAAACCATATTGAAATCATATTACAAACCAAAATAATTATAAAGGTGAAGACGAATAGAATCCTGTGGGTATTTGAGCCCCAAATCACTTCCATATTAAACTTACAACTTTTTACATCAAACCACGAATCGAGTCGAATTCTGAGGGTTTCATTACATTTAAATTACGGCCACACCTACAACATATGCACGATACATACTATAATAACCACCATATTTATTACAATAAAAAACCATTAATCTACAGCTAATTCGTAAGACTTAATCTATGCCTCAGCGCAATAAGTTACGGCCCTCGCCAAACCAAAATACATAGTTAGATGAACAAGCAATGAGAACTGTCAACGTTTTTCCCTACAACGAAGAAAGCAAAAGTGGGTTTGTACCCATGGCTCCGTTTAGATACATAGATGTGTTCCATATATATATCTATNAATAATTGCATTGTACTCTAATGTAGTCCAATAATGTTGGAGATAATGTTGGAGATGTTGTCATTTAATCTAAAACAAAATAAGATATCTTTAATTTTTTTTTATGTTGGTTCATAAAATAAAAAGGTAAAAAATTGCATCTGAAGAAATTAGATTTCTCTGAGATCATGGTTTTTTGGGCCTATGCTATTTGGTGGCTCATGGTAATGACCCACTATATTTCTTGTAAAAAAACCTATTGAAAGTTTTTCACATAAACTTTCTTTGTCCTTATGTGTTTGTTTCCTTAAATCATTCTAGATTTTTTTATGTGTATTTTTTTAAATTATATTTTTGTAAAATAAACTATTATTATTACACTTAAAATTAAGATTTAAACATCAAATGAAAGGCATGGTTAAAATTAAGACGTCATATAAAATGTTTTTGATGAACAAGGTTTTACATCATATTTAAACATTGGACCAACCAACCCCTCAACCATCGAACCAACCAATGGATTTTTGAAACAAGAGGTGAATACCTAGTGTGTTAAGACCTTGACATATCTAATTTGTAATTGTGTATTATTAAGGACCTAGAGACATTATTATTATTTTGTAAATAATTAATTAATCAAAACAATTGCCATGTCGAGGAACACTAAAAAAATATGGGAGGCCTAGATCCACAATCTTAGGGGGAATGGGGACAATCCTAGCACTTTAAAAATTGTTTGATTGATCTTGGCTTATATTTATGTCTTGATGGCTCCATTAGTTGATGATCACCCAAAAATTGTACAACCTAACCAACAATTTATTATTTTAGCCTATGGTGAAATTATTGTGCCTAATTCATGATTTAGTGTGCCTCCTTTGTTTTGGGGTGGGTGTGAGTTGTTGATTGAGCTCCTTTGGTGGTTTTATGACTCCTTTATGGAGGTTACACTTGGTTTAGTAACTCCAATTTGCACAAGTGTTCCCTCAGTGGTTATTTTTATCCTTAACATCTCAGAAGTTGTGAAAATAAGTATGTCACTCCTTGTTTAAATACTTTGTAATTCCTTGTATAACTCTTGTACTTGTGTAAATACATATGTAACCCCCCTCTTTTCTAGGTTTGGAAGTTTCCTTTACTTGTGTGACACCTCACCTCATTAATTTTTATTCCACTTCATGGATGATGTGTCTACACACGAATTTGAGTGGAGTGGAGTGAGGTAAATTTGAGTCAATCTCCTTGAAATTTGAATTGCTTGAGTTGGATTAGAGTTAACTTATGTTGTTGAATTATGCCCCCCCCCCCCATACTCTTTGATTGACTCAAGTTGGATTAGCTTGGTTTGGGTTGACCCCATTGATTTAGAAATAACTTCTTTTGTATATAAATCCATGTTTGATATCCTTTGATTGGGGTTGTTTTTCATGGTTCTTTTCGATGGTTGTTTATTATGGCTATTCATACTTTTAATGGTGATATCTTGTGAAAGCATGAATGCTCTATTGTGTGAATAGACTTTATGCTTGAAGCATTGTGATCTTGTATGGTGTTTTTCTAAACTCAGGTGTTGTTCCTTTGTTTCCACTACTTGGCGCTATCTCGGACCTGCACATAAATCCTTATGGTGAATGGTGATATCCTGAGGGCCTAAGGTGTCTAGATCACCATTGCAACTAGTATTAGGGTTGAAGAGGAAACATGTTGTGAGGAATAGAATTTTTCCTTCTCAAATGATACTTGAGATATTATTTAGTGAACCTTTATTGTGTATCTATGGTCTCATCTCACGGGTGTCCTGTCAAATTGAGATCTAGCTTGGTAGTTCCAAAGGCTGGGTGGAATGTGGTCTCAATGATGTTAGTTGTGCATTAATAAGATAAGTGATTTATATCATGTTTATTTCATTTAGTTGGTTCTTATATGATTTATTGATGGATGCACATGATATTTTTTGTGAAACCTAAGAGTTATTTGTTGAATAAATTTCTCACAAAATTAAATCTATTTATGCAAGTAAATTTTATGAAGGAATTGGAAACTAGTTTTTGGGATTTTGTGCACAATTTGTTTGACGAAATAATTATTAGGAAACTATGATATAAAACTAATATTTATTCCCTTGTTCATTATATCATTTTTATTCTGATGGTACAATAACATAGGAATGGTTTAATACATATCTCTTTGCTTCTTCTACCTTTTATTTGGAAACGAGTTCTTCGATCGAACTCTTTGGCATAGTTTGGAGACTTAGCACATGAAGTGTTTGTAAAAAATACTAAGTGTTCCTTTTATGCTTACATATAATAAATAATATTGAAATATTTATGAGAATGAGAGGATAAATATTCCTGGTAGTGTTGGGGAAATGTCTATCGAAATTCTAGATCAATTTCCAATTTTTAGATCGTTCAATGGAATTGTTTTGACTAGATTTGTGACTTTGCATGTTAATTGTTTGAAAAAATATTATATTGATATATACCTATTTTATTAGTGGTAAAACATTTTATTTATATTTTTAATTGCATTATAATGATTCTATGAGCTGTGGATTTAATTATTTTAGCGATTCCTAGGATTACTAGTCAATTTGAATGAGTAGAATTAACTTGTTTTGTGAGTTGTTTAATGGAGGGTATATGGGTCGAAATCTACAGCCATATGACTGTAAGTGTTACCCTTGATATGATTTCTATGAGATAAAACAATCATATATTTCCCTTCATTTGGAATTTGGAAAGTTAAATTGGAAACTAGGTACATTGCATTGAAATTGGGAAATAGTTAATGGATTCAAATCTCTATTTTTGGTAAAAGATGAATGCACATCCATATGCTATGGTATTGGTGATTTAATTATGTTGTATAATTATATTTTACAGATCTTTACCTTCACCTCTGTGTTCCTCATAAATTCGTACAAATGGTTTGATTAAAATCCTTAGAGCGTTTATTAACTAGTTGTACTAATTAAACTTGCAATATTCTTAGTTTAGGTACTTGGACATTTATATGAAAAAAAACACTTTATTTTGTTGTATGTGTAGGATTGGATATGTGTATAATGTTTGTCGGTTCACTTTTTCTTTCATTGGCATGGTTGTATGTCAATTTTTTACAAGAATAGTTGTTAGTATTGAACAATTAGTTAACTAGTTCTAGTAGAATAATTTTCATAACTTCTATGTTTAATTAATTGGAAAATTGTAATTAGGACTGATTTACATGTTATCATGTGTTTATTAGCCATTGGAATTTATAAACAATGGTTAATTCATAAACAAATTAATTTATATTAAGTACCATCAATTGTGCACTAAGTGTCGTTAAGTATCGAAACATTAATTACTAGTTAATCATGACTAAGATTAAATGGCCTTTAGGGGTGGAATTTTGTATGAATTGGATTGTAATGGATATTTTGTGTTGATATAAGGTATTAGTAATCCTTTTTGGACCTTGTATCATATGTTGGAGTAGTTATTGCATTTATTTTAATTTATTGGTAATTAAAGTGTCTTTGTCGTGAGTAAATCCTAAAAATAAAATTTAATATTTGTTTTATCTAATACACTCTGCTAAAATTATCTAATTATCCTTAGAGAGCTAATGATATGCCCCTCATATTCCTTTATATCCTTTTGGGACACTACAAGTGGTATTAGAGGTTGGGTTCCAACGCTGCAATTGTTGGGCCTTCTACAGAGTTATTATCTTCTACCTATGAAAATTTTGATTTTACAAATGTGCTTAGTATGATGTTATTAACTTCCCTTATGTTAATAAAGGAAAAAGAAGTCTCACTTCAAATATTAGTTCATTGTATGCTGTAGAATTAATTGATATTTCATATTTTTTGTTCAATAGATCTATTGGTTCCTACTGTGTGGTACATATCTAATAATTAAGAGACCTCATTGGTTTATGCTTGTGCATTGCATCTTTTAAAGGCCATTGAATTGTTAGTATTGAAATTATTCTTGTAGTATGACTTATTTTACGCATACATTATGATTATTAATTGATAAGTAAATAATTTCCATTATAATTGTATGTACTATGTACGATTATCAATACTAATTTAATGCTAAGTTATTAATATGATAGAGTTTTATTATTATTAAATATTAATATGGTTTATTAAGTGGTATTTATAAGCTTACTCATACATTATGATTATTAATTGATAAGTAAATAATTTCCATTATAATTGTATGTACTATGTAAGATTATCAATATTAATTTAATGCTAAGTTATTAATATGATAGAGTTTTATTATTATTAAATATTAATATGGTTTATTAAGTGGTATTTATAAGCTATATGAATTTTGTATTTTTGATGGATGATATGTTTTTAGAGTCTTGTTTATGTAAACATGGATGAGTAACTCGTTGGTTATTTTACGAATGTGACACTTGTCTAAATGGTGTTTCTCATTCTCCTTTTTATTTTATGAATTTGGTATGGTTTTATACTATCTATTAATTATAACTCTCTTAAGTTATCTAATTAGTTAGTCGTAGAAATGCCACTTGGAGGTAAGCACAACTCTTGGCTATTTTCGTATTCTATTATTTAATTTATTTATTTTGAGGTTAGTGGTAACATTATTACTATTCTAGCTATCTCACTAATGTATTTATTGAGTGGAGAAAATTAGTCAGTTGTCCCTAATGGTTCATATTCTCTTTTCTTTGTTTATTTTGCTTATGGAGATGTAACTCCTTAACTATTTTTGGAGGAGAAATGGTCACTTGTGTCTAATGATTCATATTCTCTTTTATTTTATTTATTTTACTTATGGAGATGGAACTCCTGGTATATTTTTGGAGGAAATCTAACTCTTTTATTTATTCGCTTAATATCATTTATTTTATTTTATAAGGGATATGTATAGTTGTTAAAAGTATATATATTTATAGATGCATTATTATATATATGAATAATTGTATGTTTGTATATATTGTAATAAGTATTTTATTATACATAATAGTTATTAGTAATACTTGTATGTAATATTATGAATATACTATATGTATAGAGGTTAACTTATGTAATGATGTAAGTCTAAAATTTGGAGGTGTTTGGAAGTTCTTGGAGGCATCTTGAGGTATTTGGAGGTGTTTGAAAATATGAGGAAGTATAGTGTGATCAAAAGTGTTATGTTAGTATATAAGTTGTAATATGTATCTAACATGATAGTACTGGTTTATGCAATTATTGTTATAATTTTATGGATAATATGGTATAACATATTAATTATATGAGTATATTAAATATAGAATATAGGTTATATGACTAATATGTTTTCTATATAATTAATAATAATATGAGATATGATTGAAGAATTATAATATGTATGTAAACAAAATGGGCGTATGTATATAAATAACACATAGCAATAGTAAGTATGGTATATGGTATGATTGTATGATAGTGTGTTGCACAGGAAGTAATTATTTTATTGTAGACTATTAGAAGGTTTTGGTGGTAGGATGTTTGGTTGGTTAAGCTGAATATGTATTTACTTTTATTCATAAGTAGTGAATTGCACATAAATAATTAGTAATGTACTCTATTATTATATATATCGTCATGTGCTAATAATTCTATGTAATTTTATGTTAAATAGTAACTAGACGATATGGTTTTTATAGTTGACGTATGCGGTTTGATATTAATGGTTTCTATTGGATGTTGTTGATGGAAATAAATTGATTAATGGTTGATGCATGTACGCCATTGTCATTACTGTATGTATGTCTATTATTTGTTGTCCTTGGTTGTTATTGTTATTGTGTGTATGAATGATGCATTTTGGTTCATGTATTCTGGATGATGTATTTTGATTGATGTATTATGATCATTGTCTTTTGCTTGATGAATCCTAGTTGATGTGTTCTAATTGTGTATTCTAATTGATGTATTTTGATTCATGTATTCCAATTAATGTATGTTGGTTGATGTATTCTAATTTATATTTTATGATCATTGTCTTCTACTTGATGAATCTTGGTTGATGTATTTTTATTATGTATTCTAATTGATTTATTTTGACTTATGTATTCCATTTGATGTATGTTGATTGATGTATTATGGTTGATATGTTTTAATGGATGCACTATGATTGATGCTTGTATGGTTAGTTGATGCATGTATGGTATTCCTTGGATTACATTACATGATCGATATATTATTGATATGTTAGAATTTTGATGGTTATAAAATATCTAAAAAAAAATTAGCATAAAAATATCATAACCATAAGCAAAGGGTCATTTAAAGAAAGAAAAGAAAAACCACAAAAAAGAACATGAAGACTTAGGTTGGGAAACTATCATGGGGGAAAACCCCAACAAAACTTCCTCTATATAGAATTCAACCAATTACAATGTAAAACCTGAAGAACACGAATAACATCTCCCATTCTGTTGTACTCTCTCTCTCTCTCTCTCTCTCTCTCTCTCTCTTATGCAATGACTGAGTGTGTAGTAATTATGAATGAGAGAGGTGCCCAACCTAATTATATTCATCATGTGAGTGAATCAAATAACTAACTAGGTTTGTGAGGTTCTCTAATTAGGGTCCTTGTACCTAGGAAGACTTAAAGTAACATTTATAAAATACTTTTATGGCTACTATTGCCCCTTCTTACAATGAAGGTTTTAGATCATCAATTTTACATGACCAATTACATCAAGTACATCTATCAATGGAGGAACAACATATTTGCAGGAGGAATACAAAAAAATCACAATAGAATATTTTCCAAAGTTACATTTCTTTTAACAATCCCTCTTAACTAAGAAGGTATTCTTAATAGGAAGAAACCACCACCACAACTCTACATATGAATGGTGAGTCTCTGTATGTCATAGGAAGTTTTGGAGAAACATCATTCATCTTCACCATCAATTTGGAATTCCATCATCATCATACTCATCATCATCATCTTGGAACTTCTAAGGCATCATCTACATCAACATCATTAGTATGTGGATACTAGGACATCATCATATGAAACATCAACAATGTGAATACTAGATCACCATCCACAACATGAGTATGTGAATACTAAATCATCTTCTGTAACATTTGTCTATGAATATTGGATCATCTTCTACAACATCAATATGTGAATACTGAATAGTCTTCTGCAATATTAGTATGTGAATACTAGATTATATTCTTCAATATCATTATGTGAATACTGGATCATCTTCTGGAACATTAGTATGTGAATAATGGATATTGTTCTGCAACATTAGCATGTGAATATTGAATCATCTTTTGTAACATTAGTATGTGAATACTGAATCATCTTTCGCAACATTAATATCTGGATACGAAAGAATAGACAACATCATAAACATGTTAGCGACGAAACCTCATCATCAACAAATAAATGCTAGATCAAATTATTTTTATTATCGATATAGAAATATTGAAACCACATCATCACCATCAATATATAAATATTGAAAAAATATCATCAGCATCAGTATAGAAATACTAAAACCACCTGATCACCACCATTATAGAAATGTTGAAGAAACCTCATGATCAATAGTATAGAAATGTTCATATCAACACAAAGTGTTGGAATCTCATCGTCCTGATCTTAGGACATCTAGATCAGCATCACAGCAAGTTCTTTGGTAGATTCACTCAGTAATTTATATGAATTACTAACCCTTTCCGACCAACAAGTCTAGTGAGACAGATGGATCTCCATGGGGACCAAACAAAGGCTTTTCTTGCTTACTAACCCTTTCAATTCAAACAAGCCTAGCCATACATACTAATACCCTTAGAATCAAACAAGCCTCAAGTCTAATTACTAACCCTTTTGGACCAACAAGCCTAGAAAGACATAATCTACCCGAGACTGAGCTACCACACCATTGTAACAAAAAACCTACTACCTCTTCTTCACTCCCTCTTTCAAGGGAGGTCCTTTTGGACTACAGCAAGATTGTCTCAAAAGTATTCAAACTTTAAACAAGAGAGAGGTTTAGCCAACACATCTACCACTTGTTCCTCTGTAGGAACATACTTGAGCTTCAAAACTCCCTTATCCAACTTTTTCTTTAACGTTCTTCTCTTGTACATCCAAAACTACATCATACATTCATAGTTAAATTATTTCTTCTCTTGTACATATGCAACTTTATCGTACATTTGCAACTTCATCATTTCTTCTCTTGTAGATATGAAACTTTATTGTACATCTCCAAATTCTTGATTTCTTCTCTTGTACATTTGCAACTTTATCGTACATCTGCAACTTCATCATTTCTTCTATTGCAACTTTATCGTGCATCCGCAACTTCATAATTTCTTCTCTTGTACATCTACACCTTTATCGTACATATGTAACTGCATCATTCTTCTTTTGTACATCTACAACTTCATCATTCTTCTCTTGTAGGTGATTGCACAAAATCATTCCTACAAGTAAAATACAGTGGCATGATTAGAAAATTTTCATAACATATTCATCATGACAAATTCTTATGCATAAACATATATTTCATTTAATCATTCAGCTATAATACAAAATTCATAATATCCCGTATACATATGGTAAATTTCTATATGTTTTTCATCTCTACCAAGACATTATTTATGAGTGTGGATTACTCCCAACATGTCAGCAAAGAGGTTTCACTCTAGATAAGTGGCAATGAAATGTTGTAAAACACCATAAGACACTTACCCATCTTATTCATAGTAGTAGTAAACTTTTTATAAATTCAAGCATTCAAAAATGCATAATATGCTTCATAAATATAGGAACATGTATATGTACACAAGTGAACAACTAGATATATAGGAAATGACAATTCAAATACTTATATTTGTTTTTTGGTAGAATCCATCTTGATCTTTATATCCTTGCATTAATTACTGGAGTATTTGACAATGTGCTCTACTTAATCGTATCATTCTGAGGACTTGTTCCTATATTTCTCATTATCATAAATATTAGTCAAGTATTCTTCCACCATAGATCTCATAGAACTTTGTATTGGTGTTGAATATGTGTGTCCTACGAATGCATCCCTTGTTATCTAATATTGAAATGGATAAAAGTATGATATTTGTATTTATAGGTAGAACTATTCTAGATAAAATTACATATTCCCCATCACTTGAGTAATATTCCCTTGATTTCTTCTCAGCTTCAATATATTCATCCTTGTTTTCACTGAGGGCAACACTAGTCCTCTTTCTGCAACATGATGGGGTGCTATTTCTGTTTGTAACAATGTTAACCCAATCGAAGTCATCATCTCCCTACAGGAATATCCTCTAGTCTCTCAAATATATGCGTCCGTATTGAATTGTTCCCTTCAAGTACAAAACCATGTTCTTTGCCACAACCAGGTGAACACATCTCGGCTCTACAAAGAAAATAACGGCCTCATGTTTGTCAAGTACATCAACAAAGAAGTATTCTCCTTATAGTTTGTGACATCAACTATTTATGAACTAAGATCACATATTGACTTCAATTTTGATTCCATTAGTGCACCCTAACATCTCAAACCTTATCTCGACAACACATTTTCCTTGTCTAAGGAAAATGTACCTCTCATATCGAGAATCATGTCAAGATGATCAAAATTTGAGATCTACCATAGTCAATCCATGTGAACTGGAGCATCATCCTTCTTGTACATTTTGTACTCTATGTATCAGGACATTTGAGTGGCATGTAGTCTCCTCTGCTATTAATATTCTGTGTCTCCATCTATATAACCTCTAAAGGTCATTGGATATCAAGATCCTCCATCTTGAACTTTGTTGCAAGTTTCTCTTGCGCCCATCTATGAGCTTCTTGTCCTTTGTAGGATTATATGTTCAACCTTAATGCTTGCATCTCCATCACTATAGGTTATCCACAAGATCCTCAAGTAAATATATGTGCTATCCCATGGGTGCCTACTAAGATTTTACAAATCCTTCTGTGCATAGGTAGTTCTCTGTAGAGATTCTCAAATCTTAGAGGTTTCTCAATCTATTCTTATACTTCTATTACACCAAATTTTTATTGCAATATTCATCGTTGAAGAGGTGCTTCTATCACATGCTCGACTCCCTCTTTCTGAGAGAAACCAAAATTATCGCTTTGTATCTCTTGATACTTCCATCTGTTGTATGCTTGATCTTGTAGATATACTTGGAAGATGTTACAAATATTCCCTATAGCTCTCCAAACATCATTCTATATGATCAATTGATACTTCTTGATCATATCATCCTTCCATTCTTTCTTCTTGGCACATTCTTTCGCAAGGTTTCCTTTCTCATCACAACTGAAACATCTGAGCTGTGAGAGGTCCTTATTCTCAAGGCCTTTTATTCTTGCAAGAATATGGTTCCTTCTTGTTCTTTCTTTTCTTGGCATGAGTTGTTAGGTATTTATTTTCATATTAATCCATATCTTCTTCTTTTTCCATCAATCGAGCTTCTTCTTTCATGCACTCCTCCATAGGTGAGATTCTTTATAGAACAAATTCCTTGAATGAGCTTGGGAGACCATTGAATGTCATAGTATAAGCTTCTACGTATTCTACATTATCTCTATTGGATTATAGTTTCTCCTTTAGCTAAGATATCCTTGTGAAGTAAGATTGAATTCGTTCTGACATTTGCATCTTCACATCCGTGAATTAAGTTCTAAAGGTCATCTTCATGTTGATATTATTTTCTTCATACAATTTGGTCATTGTATTGAACATCTCCTGGGGAGTATTCAAGGATAATACATGGGAGATCCAATGGAAACAAAATAATCCTATTGTCTTCAACTAACTCCATTTTGTGCTTTATCTTAATCTCCCTGTGGATCTGTAACTTCTTCTTTGACATAGTTCTCCAAGTCATGCCTCTTCATGTAGGAGAATCACTATATACTTCCATGGTAATTATATTTTGGCACCTTCAATTTTGTCTTAAATATTGGTACTATTTTTCATCATGATAAAAATGAAAACATTAAATGGAAATAGAGAGGATAAAACTTACCAATGAAATTGTTTCAACTTGATGCTTGCTTGAAATATTTTATAGAAGACTGCCTCTGCTCGACGAAACCATAATTTTGTACTTAGGAAACTTTAATATATAATTGGATGGAAATATGTTCCTCATCATGGAGAGTTTTGTATCATGCTCATTTTCCCAAAACTATGGATATAACTGCAAAATATCTAATGCCCTAGTTTTCCCCAGTCACATTTTTACGGTGAAATTGAAAATCTAGAGAATAAGAAACTCATTCCATAGAAATATGCATCCTCCTAGGTTTAGTTTTATGGTAGTTCTTTTTCAACTAATCGATGGAGGAAGGTTCCCATAGAATGAATCCGTAGTTTCTCCAATTTCTTCTATAGAATTCTCTAATCTTGATTCTGATGTATCTTCAAAATTCTTGCTTCTGAAGGTCTTAAAATTTGTCCTAAGATATTATGATATCTATTATTTCTAATCCCATAGGTTATAACATAATTGGATTCACCAAGTGGAACTTATGTTAATTTTCCTAGGGTTACCTATTTGAGGACTAATCAATATAGCGAACTTGTATGGAGTTCCACATGTCATTGTTAAAATTTGGGGTCTGAAATGCATACCACATAAACTACAGTTTGTTCCCTATTTTATAATATTTTTAATTCTTAATTGGATATTCCTATCCCAAGATATAGAAATTCTCCCTAGTTCACATGTTTAAGACTAAATTATGGAAGACGTTGGATACCTAATTTGCAATAATTGTATCTCTTAAATTATAGTGAATTTGAGGCTACAAGTCACACAAATGGTACAAAAATATTTCATCTTCAGATTATCCAAGTTTCGGCTCCTGAGAATTTACCAAACTCGAGTTATTACCAAAATTCCACAATGAATTTATTTTTACTTCTAGGGTTTTCAAGCATGAAACCCTAATCTTCAGTACTTGCAGTTGTAGCAGTCCTTCATCTCCTCAAATACTTATTCCAGGGTGGCTTTGATACAATGTTATAATGTTTATGGTTATACAAGATCTTAAAAATTTAGCATCAAAAGATCATAACCATACAAAGATGATCAATGAAATAAGTAGAAGCACATCCACACAAAAGAACACATAGATTTATTTGAGGAAACCATCACGTGAGAGAAAATCCACAAACTTCCTCAATATAGAATTCAACCAAGTACAATGTAAAACCCCAAGAACAAGAATATTAGCTCCCCTTCCATAGTTGTCTCTCTCTCTCTTTCTCTATCTTTATCTCTCTTGTGTAATGCTTGAGTGAGAAGCGTGTATTAATGAGAGAGGTGGCTCAACTATTTACATTTGTTGCGCATGAAAATATCACACTACCTAGTCAGTCTTCAAAAGAATTTGTTATTGCCTGTCAATCTCCCAAAAAATCCTGATTTGGATCATCTTGGCCATTTTTTCACTGACCTAGAAGGGACGACGCTCTTTTGCATTTCCCAAAAAGCATCATCGATTCCTCCTCTAATTGAGAAAAAGGAGTCACTGCATCTTTTTAGTGGAAAAAATACAAGATCGATGATCTATCAAGTTTAGCAAAAAGCATCGATGGTAAGTTGAAAGGGAAAAAAAAGAAGTTTGTAGAAGATTTCGTATGGAATCCTTCATGGCATTCTCCTCCCTTACCTATAGGTATCTAATTCTCTCTTTTTTTCAAGTCATCCTATGGGTTCTTGGCCTATGAATGTATCCTCCATGAAGGGAATGGGAGAGGCTAGAAAAAAGCATCCTTATGTTACTAGTTTGAAGTCTGAATAGAGGCAAAGTAGAGGTAGCTTGTAGCTAGAGAGGTCTTGATAGGAGAATGTATTCATTGTTGTTAAGACATTAACTATCAACATCAAGGCTTTTTGGTTGTACTTCTTCCTCATTCATATATTAATACAACACATTTCCCTTTCCTATATTTGATTGTTGTGTTTATGATTAAATATTATTGGATTCCTTGATTACTAATATGGATAGTTATTATCATGATGCTCTCATACTTTTGTTTGTCATGTAATCCATTTTGCAGGTATTCAGCCATCTCAAGGAATTTCTGGAGAGAATATAAGCAGATCTACAATTGAGGTATATCGTGTGTTATGTTAATTGATTTAACTATTCAAGGGAAGGATATGTTATTGTGTCTTTTTGTTCAATAGTTGTGTTTTGCATTACAGAGGAACAAGCAGTGTTAGCATTGGTTGATAATTCCTATCAACAAAATTGGTGATTCCACTAGGGATCTAGCCTAATCTAGTCAGACCTGGGGAAGATCTAGCCATATCTAGTGCAGATCTAGTTAGGTCTACAAATCATGATAACCACCCATTGATGAAGGTGATCTCTCTCTTTTTCAGTTGTTTCAGATGTAAGGTAGGTTATATACTTTATGCTCCTGGTATTTTGCCTCTGTTCTGTAACATCCCCAAGTAAGCAAAACATAATTCCAATGAAAGCTACTTATATTTTCTGGTAACAACCACACGCTAATGCATTCCTCTAGAGTTCAGTCTAACTACAGAGATTAGTCTGCAGTATTTTAATTATTCACGGCACATACATTTATATGAAACCATGGTCTAAAGTGAAAACCTTTCATATATTTTCATCTTTCGAGAATTCTAAATCCTTTGAATGAAAACTTTACCTTATAACTATAAGAGGATGTATCTTTATGAATGCTAATAAAAACAAAAACTCTGAAATCCATACATAGGATGCATATGAGTTCATTGTAACTATCTTCTCCTTGCAATAGAGGGATACTTATTAATTGACACAAATTTACTTTAGGCACAATTCAACATAAATGACTTGCTGACTTTAAAATACATAAGTCTATAAAGTCAGCCATATCAATCCATATGTAAAATACCCCAAATATATGGAAATGCAAAGAAGTTTTGAGTAAATGGTGTAACGACATAGTATAGTATTTATGAGTAAAAGTTCAACCAATTAAAATCAATCACCTAAGTGGCATACTTATACATTGCACTTTATAAATTTCACATAGCTATATTTCTTCACTAAAGAATGATACTTAGATGCAGCTTGAGTACCAACATTAGTCTCAATAGTTTACGTGGTATTGTAGATAAATGCAAATTCGTATCAAGGCTTTTGGGTTCCTTACACCACAAGTAGACGGATGCTTTGTACCTAGTGCCCATCATTTATGTAAAAATAACAACATACTTTTTCTTTAATTTGGCTCATACAATAAATGTACCACAGTTACATAGTTACTACATTAGGCGTGGAAAGAATATATATATTGAAAACATACAAGGATCACATTTTCTGGACTAAACTCTGGAGATAAAACAAAATACCATAAATAAAAGAGACACGATATACGTGGTTCACCCCAATCCTGGGGCTATGTCCACCAAACCGTTCAAAATTCTATTAAGTCATTCAACCAAAGAAATTACAATCCTCAACATCACTGTTTCCATGCAAGGGTGAACTTGATGGTTAAAAAAGATTTGGAGTAACTTATACTTATCTTCGTTATCAATACATACATGTAATCTCACACTTTATAATACACGTCTATTGGATCTGTACACTATGTAGTTGAAATTAAATATATATATATGTATTCAGACTCCATTATTTCAGGCCACGCATAGAAATCTGTATGCCTATATTAGAGAACTGAAACTATGCTTAATACCCATACAAGAAATGTGTTAATGCAGACAGGGGGTCTAGGGATTGAAACCCTACCCTTCCAAACTATGCATATACGATTTTTCATTTATTACACAACATAATTTAAAGCTATAGTTGTATTACCTACAGGTATGGGATCTATGCCTTTTAAAACTATGGCAATCGAGAGGAGTCCAGCCTTCCACTTCCAAAACAAGTGGTGTGGTAGACCTAATACCAAATTGATCATGGCTTTGGTAATATTCTCACATAGAAAGAGGTTACAGCCTTACCCTCTATATTGAAGATATTCGTGCAATAGGTACTCGCATGCACCTTTTAGTTTACTAACCTTTTCATAATATAATAGGTGCGGCCGTCTATGCAGCAAGGTGAATAATATAAAAATATACTTCCTTCTGGTCTAGAACTTGGATGAGAACTAAACAACAGATAACACCTGGATATAATATCATTATTCCAAAACCAGTCATGTATTAGTACCTAAAATCCACATGGTTGTAGTAAATCAATTTACAGGGTATGGTCTCAAGTGAATTCGTAAATAAGAAAACACAGAGAAATCCCACAATTGAGTTAGGAGAGGAATACAGAAATAAAACCAACTCTGACTTTGAGCCTGCACCTGAGTTTATTATCCTTTGTCACTTGTAGTTGTAAGGCCGGATGGCTAGTCCTATCAGCGAACTCTCCACGATTTTGTGCTCTCGAAATATGCAGTGAGGTTTCCCAGTTGCGTTCATCTCAAATATTAGTTATTGAAGCCCGCCTTCCGCCCCTTTTAGCTGAAAGAACTTCTTACTTTGCCACTACTGGACAAGATAAACTCGGCACAAAGGCCGAGTCTTTAGATGCATTTTCTATTCGGTTAAGACAGTAAAATGCTTGGTAATAGTAAGCATACTTGTCATATATAACTTAAAAATGGATCGTATATGGAGTACATGATCATAGGATGTGGACCAGCAAAATAAACAAATTGTTTGAAAACAACATAATTCCAATACTTGGAAGTTTGGTGAAAGACTGGGAAAATAGAGACAGACACAAAAAATAACAAGACATCGTGCTCGCACCATGAAAAGAGCCACAGTTCTACTGGGCTTCTGCTTTGGTGATACGTGGATTAAATGCATATTTCATCAAACAGAAAATCCGAACCAGTTTATGAATTTAATTTATGCACTTGAAAAAAAACCACTGTCATGACCAACAACTGTCACCAAGGTTATCAGAACTGGAACAGTCCAAGGTTAGACCCCTACCAAACTAGAACCAGCAAGAAAATGAGAATCAGGTAAAAAAAAATCAGCCAATAAGCTTCTTGGGTTAAAATGCAACATGGGTGCATTTCAGGTCCATGTAGAGAAGGACACTGGGATTAATAAACATGAAAAATATTTCAGTAGGCTGGAAGTCCCATAACTAACAATCAAAACAACCCTATCGATTAGAGGCAAATACCGAATGGCCACTTTATTTAAATTGAAAAACACAAAGAGCAATATCATACCATATTCGTAGCGTAAAATCCCACTTACACAATCTGCAACATGAATTTTTGGCCTAAAACCTAAAATGTTTGAGGAGGTGCGCCCTGTTCGAGTTCTTCCTCTCAAAAAAGGGCAAATCCTTCCCTTGACAATAGTGAAATCCTCTACAGCAAAAGGTAAAGATTTTTCTAGAAGAATGCAGGGTTCCCTTTCTTCTTTTTTTTCAATGGTTTTCTAGCCAAATATATCTTGGTAGAAACCTTAACATCTCCATAATTAATGATTATGGATTTCTGGTAAGGCCTCCTTAGTCGGCGACTATAATTCAGGGTAAAATAAAACCCCCATAATCAACTTCTCTCCATAGTCAAAGAAAAACGTAGAAATTAATTAATGACCTCAGTAATTAGTGGCAGTAATTCAAGTAAAGGTTTCCAAGTCAAAGAAAAACGTAGAAAGTAATTAATGACCTCCGTAATTAGTGGCCTTAATTCAAGTAATGTTTTTCAGACTCCTCGCCTACTTCCATAATCAAAGGAAATTCAATAATCAATAGATGATATATCGAATAGAGAA
>LPNX010444883.1:271026-306161 GCA_001517045.1 Pseudotsuga menziesii
CCCAAGAGCCCATAGTTCATTGTTCTTATGTTTAGTGTCTTTTGTTTTGGAGGCTTTCGTTAATATGATCCTATCATCTATACATGTATAATCATATCTAGAATCAAACAAGGATGAAAATTATTCCTTAATGTATTAGTAAAATTTATAGCCCAACTTCCTGTCTGTGTCTACACATGCAAGAACTACTCGCCTACTTTTGGCTTTAATCCATGGATAATATTGTAACATACCTTGTCATGATATTCATTTTTATCCTTTTTACATACCTTCTTCTATGCTCGAGGCCCATTTGGATGACTCAGTTCCCTCGTTCTTCATTGCCATGCATCTACAAAATCATTTTATTAGTTAGTTATAAACATGTTCATGCTATTCAACTTCATGTTGAGCCCAAATATGCCTGAGTATTGTCACTCTGACTCTGATACCATATGTAACATCCCCAAGTAAGCAAAACATAATTCCAATGAAAACTACTTATAGTTTCTTGTAACAACCACACACTAATGCATTCCTCTAGAGTTCAGTTTAACTACAGAGATAAGTCTACAGTATTTTAATTATTCACGACACATATATTTATATGCAACCATGGTCTAAAGTCAAAACCTTTCATATATTTTCATCTTTCGAGAAGTCTAAAGCCTTTCAATGAAAACTTTACCCTATAACTATAAGAGGATGTATCTTTATGAATGCTAATAAAAACAAAAACTTTGAAATCCATACATAGGATGCATATGAGTTCATTGTAACTATCTTATCCTTGCAATAGAGGGATACTTATTAATTGACACAAATTTCCTTTAGACACAATACAACATAAATGACTTGCTGACTATAAAATACATAAATCTATAAAGTCAGCCATTTCAATCCATATGTAAAATACCCCAAATATATGGAAATGCAAAGAAGTTTTCAGTAAACGGTGTAACGACATAGTATAGTATGTATGAGTGGTAAAAGTTCAACCAATTAAAATCAATCACCTAAGTGGCATACTTATACATTGCACTTTATACATTTCACATAGCTATATTTCTTCACCAAAGAATGATACTTAGGTCCAGCTTGAGTACCAACATTAGTCTCAATAGTTTACGTGGTATTGTAGATAAATGCAAATCCGTATCAAGGATTTTGGGTTCCTTATACCACAAGTAGATGGATGCTTTGTACCTAGTGTCCATCATTTATGTATAATAACAACATACTTTTACTTTAATTCGGCTCATAAAATAAATGTACCACAGTTACACAGTTACTACATTAGGTGTGGAAAGAATATATATATTGCAAACATACAAGGATCACATTTTCTGGACTAAACTCTGGAGATAAAACGAAATACCACAAATAAAAGAGACACCATATATGTGGTTCACCCAAATCCCGGGGTTACGTCCACCAAACCATTCGAAATTATATTAAGTCATTCAACCAAAGAAATTACAATCCTCAACATCACTGTTTCCATGCAAGGGTGAACTTGATGGTTAAAAAAGATTTGGAGTAACTTATCCTTAGCTTCGTTATCAATACATACATGTAATCTCACACTTTATAATACAGGTCTATTGGATCTATACAATGGGTAGCCGAAATTAGATATATATATGTATTCAGACTCCATTATTTCACGCCACGCATAGCAATCTTGATGCCTATATTATAGAACTAAAACTACGCTTAATACCCATACAAGAAATGTGTTAATGCAGGCAGGGGGTCTAGGGATTTAAACCCTACCCTTCCAAACTATGCATACGATTTTTCAATTATTACACAACATAATTTAAATCTATACTTGTATTACCTATAGGTATGGGATCTATTTCTTTTAAAAGTATGGAAACCAAGAGGAGTCGAGCCTTCCGCTTCCAAAATAAGTGGTGTGGTAGACCTAATACCAAATTGATCATGGATTTGGTAATATTCTCACATAGAGAGAGGTTACAGCCTTACCCTCTATATTGAAGATATTCGTGCAATAGGTACTCGCGTGCACCTTTTAGTTTACTAACCTTTTCATAACAGAATAGGTGTGGCCATTTATGCAGCAAGGTGAAAAATATACAAATATACTTCCCTCTGGTCTAGAACTTGGACGAAAACTGAACAACGGATAACACCTAGATATAATATCTTAATTCCAAAAGCGGTCACGTATTAATACCTAAAATCCACAGGGTTGTAGTAAATAAGTTTACAGGGTCTCATCTCAAGTGAATTCGTAAATAATAAAACAAAGAGAAATCCCACAATTGAGTTAGGAGAGGAATACAGAAAATCAAACCAACTCTGACTTTGAGCCTGTGCCTGAGTCTATTATCCTTTGTCACTCACGGCTGTAAGGATGGATGGATAGCCCTATCAGCGACCTCTCCATGATTTCGTTCTCTTGAAATATGCAGTGAGGTTTCCTAGCTGCGTTCATCTCAAGTATTAGTTATTGAAGCTCTCCTTCCGCGCCTTTTGGCTAAAAGAACTTCTTACTTTGCAACTACTGGACAAGATAAACTCGATAGAAAGGCCAAGTCTTTAGATACATTTTCTATTCAGTTAAGACAGTAAAATGCTAGGTAATAGTAAGCATACTTGTCATATATAACTTAAAAATGGATCGTATATGGAGTACATGATCATAGGATCTGGACCAGCGAAATAAACAAATGGTTTGAAAACAGCATAATTCCAATGCTTGGCAGTTTGGTAAAAGACTGGGAAAATAGAGATAGGCACAAATAACAAGACATCACACTCACGCCATGAAGAGAGCCATGTTTCTACTCGGATTCTGCTTTGGTGATACGTGGATAAAATGCATATTTCATCAAACAGAAAATCCGAACCAGTTTATGAATTTAATTTATGCACTTGAAAAAAAACCACTGTTATGACCGGCAACTATCACCAAGGTTATCAGAACTGGAACAGTCTGAGGTTAGACCCCTGCCAAACTAGAACCAGCAAGAAAATGAGAATCGGGTAAAAAAAAATCAGCCAATACAGTTTCTTGGGTTAAAATGCAACATGGGTGCATTTCAGGTCCATGTAGAGAAGGACACTAGGATTAATAAACATGAAAAATATTTCAGAAGGCTGAAAGTCCCATAACTAACAATCAAAAGAACCCTAGCGATTAGAGACGAATACCAAATGGCCACTTTATTTAAATTGAAAAACACAAAGAGCGGTATCATACAAGATTCGTAGCGTAAAATCCCATGTACGCAATCTATAACATGAAGTTTTGGCCTAAAATCTAAAATGATTGAGGAGGCGCGCCCTATTCCAGTGATTTCTCTCAAAAAAGGGCAAATCCTTCCCTTGACAATAGCGAAATCCTCTATAGCAAAAGGTAGAGATTTTTCTAGAAGAATACATGGCTCCCTTTCTTTTTTTTTTCAATGGTTTTCCAGCCAAATATATCTTGGTAGAAACCATAACGTATCCATAATTAATGATTATGGATTTCTCGTAAGGCCTCCTTAGTCAGCGACTATAATTCAGGGTAAAATAAAACCCCCATAATTAGTGGCCGAAAAACGTAGAAAGTAATTAATGACCTCAGTAATAAGTGGCCGTAATTCAAGTAAAGGTTTCCAAGTCAAAGAAAAATGTAGAAAGTTATTAATGACCTTCGTAATTAATGGCCTTAATTCAAGTAATGTTTTTCAGACTCCTCGCCTACTTCCATAGTCAAAGGAAATTCAATAATAAATATATGATATATCAAATAGAGAATAATATATATATATATATATATATATATATATATATATATATATATGTCTATATATATGTAATTTCTTTTCCACATAATCTCCAATTACAACTATAAGCAATACTCATCTCTTGTAAGTAAGGTTCTTAGTATATATTATAGAAGAGATTCCTTTTTAATATATATATATAATACTCTTATATATATACATCCATAAAACAATGCTCCACCATTATGTGCATGTCCTTCATATAAATATTTAATACATGAAGTTCCTATTATATGTCCTTTGATATTATATATCGATAATACTCTTATATATATAATATACACATGCATCCATAATGCTCCTCCATTATCTATATATGTTTTTTATATATATTTACATGAAGTTTCTTTTCAATTTAATCCCTTGGTGGCTTTTTCCATGTTCCTTCTATTAAACTTATAACTTCTTGACCATCGAAGTCAATAAGATGGTAATTCTCTTTTATCATAGCTTGATCATACTCATAAATAATGGTTAATCTATGGTAGTTTAGTTGGGTTAATTATGGCAATAAGTAGGAATCGCTAACCATACTCTCCTACCCTCATAGGTTCGCTTTTCGATCGTTAAGCTGCATCCACATCCTAAGCCTACAACTTGAAACTTAGAATATATTAATTTCATTATTTTTACTGGTGGGGCCTTGGCCTTGAGCTCCTCATGAGAAGAATGAGTATGAAAAACATCCACAATCATTAATTACTTAGGGGTATATAAGAGGGACATTACATGTTCTGAATAATTTTTACCCTCCTTTGAGTCTGTTCAGCCTTTCTGGTTTCTCCTATAGGTTCTTATCTTTTTTAGTGCACTGTTGGATGGCGCCTTTTACTTTGACTAACAAAGCATCAGTCTATCCTAGGATTCCTTTACTCCCTTTCATAGCAACTCCGACAACTCCTTTCTCCTTGGTTGATAGAGCATCAACGAACACTTTTTGCAGAAGGCTAGAAGCGCCACAGCTACCTGGAACGCTCTGGTGCATTCCCTCTCAGCACACCGAGGTAGGTCCTCAAAACTATCTGTCTGGAAAATTTTATTAAGAAATTTTAAAAGTTTCCTGTGTCTTTGAAAATTTAGTTTTATGTGGTTTCGCTCGCTTGATTGCTCGATGTCTGTTTTACGGGATTTTGTGACTTTGATTCTTTCTTTGAACTAAGATCCAAAAATTTCTACTTTTTGCATTGTCATCAAAGAAATTGGAAATATACTTTAGTTTTTGTTTTTTATTAAAGTATCTAAAAAATATCATTGTTGAAAAGAGAACCTACAGCCTCTTCCTAGAAGATTAGTTTCCTTTGAAAATACTGGTTTGTGTGCCTCATATTTTCTAGAAAAATACAAAAAGAATCATCTTAATTTCCTCTTATTTATGCTTGTGAAGGTTGTGTGCTTTTTTTTCCATTTCCATGTGTGTTTTAGAAAGATTACACTTTTTGACATTGTAGCAAAGTTAGTTTGCATGCACGTTAGAGGCTTAATTTTCTTTCCCTCCCTTTTTAGAAACTTTGGAATGCTTGTCTAAACGGATTTTCATGTTTGAAAGAATCCTATTGCATCTCTTTTGTGGATCTTATTCTATTGTTTAAAACAACTTTCCATTGGTATATTGTTGAAAAGAAAAGAAAAGGTTCCTTCCATGCCCTAGTTAGTTCTCATCGAAGTTGAAAAGTGCATTACATTTAGAATAATTTCCATCATTGGAAATAACATTCCACAAGCATTCACCTAATCGTCTAGATAAAATTAAAGGTAGATTTAGGTCTAAAAATTGTATAGAAAGTTGAGTGATAGGCTAGTGACGTGTTTGGGTGTTATTAAGCATAGGAGCTATCATTATTTTTCCACACTACATCCTGGGACTCGCGCGGTTCTTCCATGTACCGTCGGTATATCGAATGCCCTTTCACATACATTTGAGGTATAGAGAAAGGTACTTCACATTCTCTATTGTATATCAAAAGGCCCCTTGTGAATGGTTGTGCATTAGACAACACTACTACCGATTTGAGCTCCCACGTACCTTGAGTATATCGGGAGACCCCACTAGGATACCATGACCACTTAAGAAAATCCCTTTGGCCATCTTGTGTGGAGCAATACATCGAAAGAAGCATTCATGAAGACTACTCCACACATACACCTAAGGTATATCGCGAGTGGCACCCACTTGACAATCCTAGTGAGAGACCAGCTATTTTGAACCCATCCTATCACTTAAGTTTTCTTGTGACCTTTAACTCTGTGTAGGTTTTTTTTGTGTGTTTTTACTCCCTTTTTGACCTAGACTAGGTAACATTGGCCACCACCATGGTTGAGCAACTTGTGATATGCCAAGCTCGTAGATTGCAGGGTTTATCTCCTCACTCTCCTCCTACCATGGAAGGAGAAGAAATAATAACCATGGAACAACCAGCTTTTGCTAATGTTCCCATAGGAACTACCTTAGCTAGTGAAAGCAGAGAATATTTTACTATTTACATGAATCCTTTGGTTCAATTGAATCCTACAACCAATGTTTCTATACATCTACCATTGGAAGTCTATGGTGATACTCTTGCCCCACCAAATTATGGCTTGGATGCTCCTTTTTGGATGACTTCTATGGGCCAAGATTTTTCAGAATTCGGGGTTATTAGAACTTCACCAGGGAACCCTCCTTTAGGGGAGGAAGAACATAGAAGAATTAACGCATCTCTTGATCGAGCTAGTAACTTTTCAGAGAGAGTAGAAATAATTATCCCCCCACCTATGTCTTGTTATGAAACTTTACCGACATGATTACCCCGTAATATAGACCCTTGGCCAAAAGATGAAATTAAACCTTCTTCAATTTCCCATCCAACTTATCGTGAGACTTCTCGTAATCCATGTCCTAAAGGATATCATTCACTAGCTCGAGTATTAGGACCTATTAAAGAAATTCCTTTTCATGGTAATCAAGGTATAAACCACAACCCTACAGTGTCACATCGTGGACCCATTACTAGAACTTCCATACATGTCATAGTTGGGGGGAAATCCTCAAATCAAGCAATGTCAGTAAACTCTCACGCCGGAGGGCAACCCCTGGCGTGAGTTACGTCATATGTAAGTGGAATTATTGCTAGTGACAAAAAGTTACAGCTGTAGGACAACTTGTAGTAGTTATCCCTCCTACTAATATGAATATTTTCACCCCCCCACCCCCCCACCCCGGCCCCCACCGATCTAGTATAGGTCATCCCTTAGGGCCACAACCTATCAATAATACAACTTCTTGGGGATATACTTATCCATGAACTCAACCTCCTATGGATAATCAAGTTTACCAACAACCACCACTAGCGGCTGTGTACCCTAGAATTCCTTACCCTAGAAATGCTTTTGTACCTTGGGGAAAACCAAATTGGTCAAATATCTCATCATATGGAGGATATTTTGTTAATACTATTGGAGGATATGGTGAGCCTTCCCTCGGAGGACCACCACAAGGACCTAGAGGACTTTGAGGCCCTAGAGAACATAGAGGTGGAGGGACACCCTCATCACCTAGAGGAGGAAGCCCACCACCACCACCTGGAGGTGGAAAACCACACCCACCACCTAGAGGAGGAGACCCACCACTACCACCTGAAGGAGGAGGACCACCACCACCACTGCCGCCACCTTTTGGAGGACCCCCCCACTTGAGGGGCCCACCTCCCCATGGAAATTTTGGAAACCAACAACATTTTCAAAAGGTTCACGAGCATCATCTATACCCATCTATCAATCTGCATATGTTCCTACTAGTCAGCAAATTCCCTATCAGTATTAATAGTATCTGCAACCAAATAAACAATTACCATTTTTTGCCACTTTAGATTTGCAATATTTGTCGAGATTGATAAGTGACCCAATTCATCATGACCCTTATTGGCTCGCCATTCCTGTAAAGATGCCTTCCGATATACCTAAGTTTGATGGTCAACATGGTGAAGACCCAAAAAACCACGTGATGACATTTCACTTGTGTTGTTCATCAAATTCTTTGATGGACGGTTCAATCTGTCTATGGCTTTTTCAAATAACCCTCACTGGTATTTCAACAAAATGGTACATCGAGTTACCACAACACTCCTTTTGGGATTTTAATGCCGTAGAAATGGCCTTATTGACACACTTTCAACTGCCAATATGATATGAAACATGTATAGACATTTTAACCTCGCTTTTCCAAACGACATCTACTCATATCTCTCATCATATTGATGAATAGAAAATAAGATGAAGGTATATTAAGGCCCCTTTTCCTGATCAGTTGTTAGCTGAATGGTTTATAAAGTCTTTACTACCACATATTGCTAGAGATGTCACCATGGGAGGCGCTATGACTGAGGAGCAAGATATTAGCCATGCTCAATACCTAGACTTGGTTTATTCCTAGTGAGGTACTTTGTATGACCTGATTCCACATGCTCCTTGGCCTACAACTGATCCATCTAGGCCTGCAACTGATCAACACCACTTGCCAAAAATACATTCTCTCCTGTTGATCTTGATTAAGACTAAATGGAATTTATTTTTGAATTGGCTTGGAATGGATATTTGATGTTTCTATAAGGTGTGAGTAATCATTATAATTCTCGGCCCCTATATTAGATGTTGGAATAGTTATTGAATTTATTTTAATTTATTGGTAATTAAAGGGACTTTGTCATGATTAAATCCTAAAAAATGAAATTTAGTATTTGTTTAAATAATCGAACGTGCTAAAATTATATAATTAGACTTATAGAGCCAATGATATGTCCCTAACACTCCTTTATATCCTAGTAGGCATTACAATAGGTTAGCCACAAAAAACCATTAAATTTTAATTTTATAATTCTATTTCTTCTTCCTTTTAGTAATTTCAATTTAATTTTTATCAATCAATAGATTTTATGATTTTTTAAAAATAAATTGCATGAAAATATAATTAGAGTTAGTTTATCTCAAATTTTGATAACCATAAACCCAAAACTAGCAACCACAAGCCCTAAATCAACAACGTTTATTCTCTTGGTTTTATTTTCAAGTGTGTCTATGAGCAGAAATCATGTTGATAAGTTAAACTTGTATTGAAAATAAAATCGACAACATAAGCATTCCCAATTTGTTTTCAATATATTTCCATGTACATATCATTTAAATCAAACTGAAATTGAACCAAACGAGCCTTGGAATTAACAATGGATGAAGCTTGGATATACTTTATAAAGCACTTATGCAAAATTTGCTAATTAATTCTAACATGAATGAGCGATTATAGGTATGGTTCTAATTAAATACATAAGATTTTATAAAATATTGTGGCCTATAGAAAGTTGAGCTTGAACCTTGGATATACTTTGTAAAGCATTTATGCAAAAATTGTTAATTAAATCTAATTTGAATGATGGAATATTGGTATGGTTCTAATTAAATACATAATCTTTTATAAAATATTGTGGCCCATAGAAAGTTTTTAATTGTGTAACATTTTTCAAAAAATGTGCATGCATTGATGTTGTAATAAATAGACCTAAGGTCCCTCTAGGTATTTTATAGGTACCTATCATGAAACTAATTCCACAAAATGAGGAATAAACTTGTACAAAAATCACAAGTTTACAAGAAAAACATGTATTATACAAGAATCTATTGTATGACACTTGATATAGGTATTTTTCCTATCATGAATATATTTGTCATTGGTCTCTTATATCACACAAAGTTGGATATTCAAAGTAATGAAGAACTTGGACAATTTATGTGTTCATATATATTTTGACATTTTATTGACTTGACCATAATTTATACTATTCGAAGACAAATACTTTGTAGGAAAATATAAAGAATCTTGGAAAGTATTTAACTGATATGACTAATCTCTTTACATCTTAAAATAATAGTACACATTTGGTGTTTGTTCTCTATAGTATGTATGAGATTAAAAACCATTTGTAAGGGGAATATATCCATTAATATAAAAAAGTAGATTACTGTAATATCCCTATGATGTAACCCTAAGTTATTGTAATGTTGATTGTTTACTGTACTTATTTGCTGATGAGGAGCTGAAGGACAAGGCCCCACCAGCAAAATCTTGTATGTTAGGTGAGTAAGTTTTCTTGGTTATAGACATAGGAGACTTAATAGTGTGACATTACTCAACGACGGGAAAAATGAAAAAAAAAAAAACCTCTAAAGGAAAAGGTAAAAAGAAATAATAGACATATATAACCTTGAGAAAAATATATGTAAAGAAAAAAAACCATCCTTATGTATATACATTGCCGTAATAAAACATCCTATACTCATTGAAGTACATTGAAAATACATCTAATATGGAGAGAAAACCTCTTTACTATGGGTATACATAACAAGTACGATATATATATATATAAATGTTGTAATAAGAATGTATATATATGTATACATATACCTCTAGCATGGAATGCTTACAAAAATACACGTGGAGAACTTTAAGTAAAAAACATTATAAAAAGGAAATAAGTGGGTAAAGCCTTCACCCTGTCGCCTCTCGGGAAACCCAACGGATACTATTTAAATAATTCCCATTCTTGAATGAGGATGGCAGCATGAGATAAGGAAAACCTTGGGCGTGAGTGACTATTTTTTTTCTGCATTTCCGCATGCAATGGGCGTGGACCTTTTGTTTTGGGTAAAAGCACGAATGTTGGAATAGCTGCATGCCTCATGGTAGTTAATTACTACCTAAATTTAGGAATACCTGCCTCATTATTAGAAAACAACAAAATTACTCTCTTGAGTGGTGGGGGACTCAGCCCACCGGAAGGAGAAAGGCATTTTGTTCTTGTTATTTATTAAGTTATGAAAGGATTTTTAAAGGGAGAGCTCGACAACAGTTTTGGGGGATTTGATTTTCGTGGGTTTCAGAAGAAATGGGTTTCCTGGTAGAATGAGATAATATTCCAGTGAGAACCATAACCTCTAGAATCCTTGCATCATCCATGGTCAGCGATCTCTGCTCTTAAATGGAGCCACGATTTACACCACAAGGCATGATGTTCATGTTGAACCATGATTGAGGATATTTCATCTTGTCGAGGTTAGATTAGGGTCTGCAACCAAATACATCAGAGCAATTTTGGTAATATTTGTAACCGTGGCATCGCCTGGAGATTCATATCAGATCGCGCTTATTCTGTTGTGCTCTGGACTAATGCACATCTCAGTTCCAAGGTATGTGGTTGATATATTGTTTCAACTCTGAATTACGTGTTTTCATTCCTTATGAACAGACCTATACTATTATACGCCATAGAGAGAGAATTGATACGTTTTGAGTATATATATATCTATATATATGAGAAGCCTTGATGTATATATATATATACATATGAGAAGCCTTGATGTCTACGTTTCAAATCTACCTCGTATGCTCTGAATTGATCTACATGCCCACTCTATGGTATGCGATGTCTTTTCTACAGAAAGATCAAATTATACACCACATAGAGATCAAATGGTTTGGGTTTGATTGTACACTGGTACAGCTTAAAATGTTTGTGATTTCCATAAACAGATCTATAATCATTTATAAATTGTAGACGTTGAATCTATTGCTATTTAAATCGCTACCCCTTTTTTTAGTTATAGTCAGATCTACACGATCTGATCCAATTAGGGTTTTTAACTTCACAAATAGCTTCTGATAACCCTTAGTAAAACTTGAGAATGGTATCGCATTTAATGTTGAATTATCAACAGAGTGTTAATAAGGGGATCAGCACATCTCCCAAATCTGTGATAGGGGGTTGGTGCTTGATTGCAGGAAAAATCTTATCAGCTGTCCAAAACATTGATTTAGGTATTACCCATCTCTATTATGTGTTTATCCTCGTTCACCTTAGATACGACCTTCGATCTTTAACCACCTTAGTTATGTCTCTTCTTATTTCATTTACGGATTGGGTGGAATCTGAACCATATTGGTTGGATGCGCCTTGGGCATATTCTGAATCATAAATCTTTTGGGATGGAGTAAGTGGTTGATTCCCAGCTGGTGTGTGCAGTATATTGCGGATCGATTTTATTCTGAACCCCTTAGTTTTGTTTCTAAAACCACCTCTGTTGTATATTAGGATTTCACTTGGACATGAACCCTATCGTTTCTTCTATTCCAATCTGCATGTGTGGTTTTTGTGGAGCTATTTGGATCGGAACTGTAGGTTTTGATTATGGAGTGTGCTTTTGGTTCCTATGCATTGTTTGAAGCTGAAAATCATAGGTGAAATAATTTGTGCCAATATAAAGATGAAACTTATATGATAATAATATATGCAAATATAACGATGAGCCTATAAGTGAATCATATTTACATGTTAATTACACACGTGGAACTTAGTTGATATGTATTATATATGTGAAATATATAAATTCTTCTCAATCAGGAGTCGATGCCCCCATTATTGAATAGACATAAAGTTAACTCCTAGGAAGCTACGTTCACTAGGGTGGAGTAAAATAATTCATGGTGGTACAACGAGAGAGTTACTTTTAAAGATAACACTTACATAGTACAACTATGGATAGAATCCGTTTATGTAGGGTGGCTCTTAGTTTGTAAAGGTTATAGAGAAAAATTTGAGCCTCCTTGATTATGTTATAAGGTAAGTGCTAACAAACGAAAGCATAACCCTTATCCCTAGATAGGGTTGCAAATAAAAAGGAACTAAAGAACAGTTTCCCGTATTGGGACTTAAGGAACTTGGTTACAAACATTTATTTCATTATTATGTTGCATAAAGAATTGATGATCGACCTATGTGGAATTCAATACCCAGAACCTTCTAGTTTCATGTTAGAGATACTCTCAATGAGAGAGATTGCAAGAAGAGTAGAAAGAAAAATATGGCAACATTGATGTTGTGGATTGTAACCTTTCAAAGAAATAAATGTCACAGGATGTGACCGTTTTGTGGACGTAACCCATGGATTGGGTGAACCACGTACATTGGCGTCTCTCTTTTGTTGTATCATTATTGTTTATCATCCATTTTATTGTTTTTCAATTTTATATTGATGTTGATTGGTGTAGCATTTTCCATGAAATAGTATCATATCTGCTGTAATTGATTAGAATAAAGAATGATTATTTTTATGCATTATGAGAATTCTTGTGTACTCACTTAATAAAATGATGGATATTGGGTTTTAAAATCCTTTACGAATTTTGCATAAAGCACACATTATAAGAATAAAGAATTATGGAAAGCAACTTCCACAATAAGTATACATTTTTCCTTCCTATGTTGGAACTTAAAAATGAATGTTTGGGGATACGATTAAATTGTAATGCCATGTGAATTTTCATTCTATTGTGTTCGAGTTAAATATATGGGAACATAGTGCTTAAATGTTTCCTTTACTGGAGATAAGTAAGGTTAACATTTTCATGTACAGAAGCAATCCTCTTATCAGTTTCTTAGTTACCAAATAAACTCCTACATGGGCTAGCATACTTATTAAAGAATGGTCTCGTATATGAGAACTGTTTTACATATTTTACATATGGTAGAGTTACAATGATCAAATTTAAGACACTTGATTTATGATGCTACAAAATGATTTATAAGGTGTTTTAGTCTTATATTATCATTCTTAATCATAAAGGATAAATGTTCATAATTAGTCGTTCAAAGAAGATTTTTTTGTTCTTGCTGAAATTGGTATGTGAAAATTACATCGATAATGTTCCATTAAAAATGTCATTTACAAGTCTTTAATTCTTTGCACTTCTAAGTACAACAACAAATTATCAACGCTTCATACTCAAGTTGTTGATTGTCTCCATAGTATACCTTTGCATCTACTACTTTGCTATTAGAAGAAAGAGATTAAAAAAACATTAATTAACTTTTTAAAAATGTTGTCTAGATAGGTCCCCTTAAAATATTAAATTTATGTTTTTTGACATTTAAGAGAAAAATTCAAAACTTCCTTATTAATATTTGAAAATAAGAATTTCAAATTTTAAAATAAGTCATTTATATGATGGTAAAACATTGATATTTTTGGAATCATTCACTTTGATATTATGATATTAGATATTTATTTTATATATTGTAAAATTATTATCAAATTGGTGTAGTATATATTTTAATTGAAAATTTCAAATTATATTATCAAAAATGTAATTTTGTTTCATATAAATTTATTTGACTGTATTTTTATTTCACTTTATTTAATATAAGATTTGCTATCCCATTAAAAAATAACTAATATATATCTTCTTTGTTTCATTTCCTTCCATATGTTGATTCAAAAGGAATTAATTTCAAAGAAGAGTGATGACCATCATTATAAGAAGATTCCACAAGATCCAAATAATTATCCCATTTAGTACGATGATCCATTATACATTCTTAACATGTCTTCAGTAACCTCGTTAACCCTTTATGTATGTCCATTTGTTTGAGGATGATGTGAAGTAATCATATTCAAATATGTTCCAAAACCTTTAAACAAACATTTCCAAAAAAGACCTATGAATTTTGAATCCATGTCTCACACAATTACTTTTGAAATACCATGCAATCTAGATACCTATTTCATATAAATATCTACTATTTATGTTTCTTTCTGTGTAGTCTTAATTGGTATAAAGTGAGATGTTTTAGTTAATTTGTCTACCAGTACCATAATAACATCATGTTGTGACCTTTTCTTATGTAATTTCATTATTAAATACATACTCACTAAATCCCATTTCTATTATGGTATCTGTAAAGGTTGTAACAAACTTGTTGGGTGTCTAAATTCAAATTTTACTTTCTGTCATTCTAATCATCTAGGTATCTAATTTGCAATTTAATTTTTTATTTCTCACCAACAATAATCCTTCTTAACTCTTGTTATTGTCTTTTGGAAATCATAGTGACTTGCATACGATACGTCATGCATTTCTTTTAAAACCAATTTCTTTACGTTTTCTGAGTTAGAAATGTAAACCTTGTTCTTATACTTAAGTATTCCATCTTCTAATTTATAGTTTTGAAACTTATATGTTGTTCCCTATTGCCGCAAACATGCTTCTACCTATTGAAACAATTCATTTGTATTGTTTGTCTCTTTTCTTCTATCCTATAAACTTGAAGTGCTAGTAGTGATAGTTACGTGCATCACATGCATTTTCCTATTGAGTTCATCTGCCGCTTTATTTTCTTTCCCTTTTATGAGTTTAATGTCAAAATCATACTCACATAGTAGTTCCATGCATCTTCTTTGTTTGAATTTAGATTAGGTTTTTTGAACACGAAGTATCTTCTTAATTCAAATTTCCTTCCCATTAAGTAGTGTCTCAATACCTTTAAAGCATGTACTACGGATGCTAATTCCAAGTAATGAGTAGCATATTTCCGTTCATGTTAATTTAACTTCCTACACTCATAGAAAATAACATGTCCATTTTGAATCAAGATGCCACCTATGCCTTGTTGATATGTATTTGTACATACCACAAAATTTTCATTTGGATTCACAATTTTCAAAACCGGTGCACTAGTAAGCATCTCTTTAAGCTTCTAAAAACTTGTTTCACATTTAAATGTCCAATCAAACTTCATACCTTTCTTTTGTAAAGAATTTATTGGACGTGTAATCTTAGGCTTGTCTTCATACTCTCATAAAAAATCATTTCTCTCTGAGTTGTCCTCCTCATTGGGTGAATCCTTCCAATGGATGAAGTACTCATGTCTTAGGTTTTTGTTGTTTCAAGCCACTCTTTGATCCAATGCATTCTAAACTCTATGTTTGGGTCGATATAACATGGTATTGTTTTACTAGAATCCTCTTCATTGAATTTGCACATATATCAATGTCTAACATGAAACATTGAGTGCAAGGAAGCCACTATGCAACCCCTCCCATTGTAATGTCCCCATAAATTGAAAAAACAAATTATAGGCTAGTCAAAACTACCCGAAGGGGATCATTATTACTCATGTGGAATTACATGCGCTACTTAAACTTTTCATCTCTTCAGAAACTGCTCATACTGTCTTGCTAACCTCTTATCCATTCAGTGATTATTAGTTCGTTTACTTCCTATGTCTTAATTATGTTATTTAAACTATTTGTACATCTTAGTTATTACTATTGGTGAATTAATGAATTATATAGTTCATTGTTTTACTCCTTCACATGTGTACTCTTTTTATTTAAATATAAACTAACTTAACTTTGTTGATGGGAATAAAGTGGTGGAGTGGCGGGACTTGTTCTCCCATGATGATTTGAGAGGTAACATATTACTTGGTTACGCACGTTTACTTAGTTCAATTGAACTAAGGCACCTTTATATTTTACTAACGCAATTCATTACTTTGCGATGGGATTGGGTTTAAAGTGTGTTTGACCGTCTCGATCCTAGAGGACCCGTTGTTAGTTGTTATGCTGATTGTTGACTGGGATTTATAACTTGGTAAAATTGTCGTTCTAGATGTCATTAATACCTTTTTCATGCTATGTATACTTTTACTATAATTTTTAACATCTCTTATGTTCTTTTATTGGCAGTTATTATGTTGGTTTGAAGGGCAGAACTTTCGATTTTTATAGTCGTAGAGGTTATCATGGCATACTTTGTATGCCATGACATTTAATCCTAAACACCTTGTTACTGAAGTAATTAAAACCCTAAGCTCTAAACCTATGGACATATGAAATATTGAAATGCTATCCTAAGAAAACTTTGTAATAAGGTAATGTGTGATAGCGTTTGGGTGGTGTTATATCATATTGTATAACCATACCATAGCGGGGTTTAAAGATTTTAGCATGGTGACTAAAATCCCACGATATTGCAACGTCGTTGAACAATGGAGAGCGGGTTTCGAAAAATCAAAGTGGTTACCAGCTGGTGTATTTATCGTTCCTCAAATTTATGGCAACCCCAAAGCTTAGGGCTTGGCTCACGATTCAATTTGGTCATTTTTCTATGGTCTATGGGGAAAAGGGGGTCTTGGCTCTGTGCTACGAAGGAGATCAATGTAATCTTTCTTTGTCTCGTGTCTTCATTCTATTCTTGGTTTCGTGGATCTTTCATCAATTACTCCTAAACTATGTCCTGTTGGTTTGTGGTTTCATGTAGCAGGAAAACGATGGTGGGATGGGTCCACTTCGTTGTAACTCCAATGCATTGCAAATGAGGAAAAGGTAAGCTTGCAAATCAAGTGTATGCTTATAACCTTTCAAACATGTGGGGAGAGATAAGTTTCCACTGGTTGTTGGTTGGGGTTTTATGCTATTGCGATTTCGATTTTTGTGTTCGAGCTTATGATTACAGACTTGAGTTTTTTTTTAGAGTTGAGACGTTATGCCATAAATCAATTAGAAGGCCATTCAGCTCTGTGTAATTTCAATTTTAGTTATGTATATCATTATTTTATTTGGTTTTGGGCTTTATAGCCATGGGCTGCACCATTGCTTGCAATGGTGCCATAGCCCATTGGCAACCCTGTGTAAACCTCATTCTCGACCTTTAATGGTGACTGTGTATCAGACTTGTGATCTCTATGTAATAAGATGTATGTATGGTTTTTATAAAAATGGTAATGGTTAACCTTGATACATTATTTATGTGATTTCCTTTTACGTTTTATTTAGCTCTATATTTAAACGGGGATTGGGGTTTTGAAAGTAGAGGATTTCACCTATTCAATTACTCTATGTGTAAAGCCATTGATTAGCTTAGATAATGTAATTAATTGGACAGTGTGAGTAAAGCCATGCCGTAAATGGGATGATCCTCTACCACAGTGCTGTAATAGCTTGTATTTTATTTTTTGTTGTATTTGGCTCTTATTTAAAATGGTTTATGCAAATCCATTGGGTTGGAAGCAAACAAAATTTAGAGATCGAAACCTAGCTATATACAGCCTATGATAATATTTACCTTCCTAGGAAGTATTGAAGAGAATAAAAATCCTAGCAAAATCTAGAGAGAACATCAATTACCTAGTGTTAGTAAATCCCTTGGAAACATTCAACTAATATATTCAATATAAAAAACTTGAAAATAGCATTGACAATCTAGGGTTAGATTTTAAGAATTGTAACCTTAGGAGACATGGATAGAACCAATCAATTCTACGGTTAATCATATATATATAAGATTTTACATAAAGAAGCCAACATTTACCCTAGAAATGAACTTTGACATACTAAGAACTCATACATGTAATTTATCTTCCTGAAGCTCCTTTAATGGCTGAACCTACACACTTTTTAAATAACTAACATTATTAATTTAAGATATATCTCACGTCTAATTTTGATGGCCAAATCACTTGGGAACTACCACTTTCCTCCCAACCATGACCCAAAACCGTTTCTAGTTCTAATCTGGATCTCCCCAATATTGACTCCAACATGTAAGTAGGTTAGAGCTCCTAAGGTAGGGTTTCCTAACTGGTATTCATTTCTTAATCAGTCTTTTTTTCCTTGTAGGATAAAGTTCTCTAAGAAAACACTTGAGAGCAAAAGATGGCAGACTAATAATTCTCCAAGAGAAAAATCAGAACCCCCAGGCCACTGCTTGGCTTAAGTCTTTATAGACAGATTTTTCAGTCAAAGGGGAAGTTAAATAAAGAAATCCTTGATTTCTTGATTTAACCATTTTTAATTTACTAGGGTAATTTACAATTCTTAACCTAGTAACTTTTAACTAGTTCCTAGTTAGTCTTTCATAGATATTTCACTATTTATTAATTCTTTAATAATAAATAATAATTGGTGGAGCTTCTCTTCTTTCTTTATTCAATTATATAATTAATCATAATTAATTCTTTATATATACTATGCATAAAATACATAGTCTTAAAATACTTGTTAACATTTGTCTTTGGGCATCATATATCATGATCCCTAGACTTAACGACACTTCTTTATGAAGGTCAAGTAGATAGATGGCTTAGGTCTACTAGGCTAGGCAACTCTAAACATCCTTGCATGGTGGATTTCCCTCATATAAACTGGTATTTCTTCAATATTTTGATGAAAATACAAAAAATTGAAATTTCATTTAATCACTTATAAATAAGTATGATGATAATCAATATTTTTCTTGAGTCATTTTCGCTCGGAAGTTATTAAATTCTTTTCAGTAACCCCCAGTGCCTACCAGAGTTGATATTCAATGCCTATAGCAGGGAGTTACAAACATTCAAGGAATTTTGAGGTCTAAAATGGACCTCCTAGGGAAAATAATAAAATAATATTTATTAATTTTGGAGGAAGAAAGAAAAAAACAACTTTTTTGTGTTCATATTTTTGACATATCTCCCTGTGTTTTTACTCAAATTTCGATCAAGAGAGCTCGTTGGATGTAGAATTTTATTATGCATCTAGCGAGCACCTACGTTGCATAGTTTTGACATACCCCACTACCCCAAAAACAATAAATTCCTGAAAAATGTGATGATGATGTCATCATCACATTTTTTAGGTATTTGTTGTTTTTGGGGCAGCGGGATCAGTCAAAAGTATGCAATGTGGGTACTCATTGGATGCAGAATCAAATTCCACATCCAATGAGCTCTCTTGATCGAAATCTGAGTCACAACACAGGGAGATATGTCAAAAATACGACCAAAAAATATAGTTATTTTTAATGACAAATATGTCAATTCAACCATTATGGTTGACTCATTTTATTGAAATTCTATTAGTTCTTGAATTCCAACTCACAAGAACTTATTGTTGGCACGTTTTCTTATAAGGCCCATTTTAAACCCCAAATTTCCTCTAATGCATAGTGCAATTTTAGAGTTTTTGCTCAACACTAAATGATAGGATGTACTTGTACGATACACCTTGGGATACAATGGACAAGGATCCAATGCTCCAGATCTTATGCTCAACATCAGCATGGAATTCTCTAGAGCTTATGCCCAACATTTCCAGTTATATTTTCATGTGCTCCAGAGCTGTATGCTCAATTCAAATGCAAGTACTCATCTGCTCCAGATCCTCTCGCTCAACACAAAAACATCTCATCGGTCATGTGCTTCAGGGTCCATGCGCAACACAACATTTCATCAATAATGTGCTTCAGGGTCCATTCCCAAGACAAATGGCATATGTATATCCATATGTATCAACAGTAATTGGATTACGCCCAATATAGAAAAAAAATCATCATGTTCATACCTAGTGGGGTCTTTGACCCAATATAAAATAAAACATCAATATAATCATCATGATTAATAGGCTCATGCCTATAAATGGTCAGTCCAAAATTTTAGGATATTACATCCCTCCTCGCTTAGTACAACACCATACCAATATATGCAAAGGCTCTAGGGCAAATTCCCCCTCAGGTTCCACCTGTAATAAGGACCAATCAATGACATCCTTAGTGTCACAAACATATTTCTTTAATAATGATGCATAGAAAACATTATGAACTGTTATGTGTGCTAGTCATTGCTAATTCATAAGCCACTGGTCCTTTCTTGGCCAAAATTTCAAAAGGTCCACAAAACCTAGGTGCTAACTTACCACATCTACCCAAGCTCAACGAGTTCCGTTTTGCTTTCACTTTTAAGTGGACATGATCACCTACTTGATAGTGTTTATCTTTTCTTTTCGTATTCAAATAACTTTTCTGATGGTCTTGTGCCTCTTTAAGGTTTCCCTGGACCTTGGTAACTAACTATTCCAATTCCAATAACAGTTCAAGCCCTAACATGAGCCGATCGACCAGGTTGTCCCAAGTAACTCGGGTCCTACACTTCCATCCATAAAGTACCTTGAAAGGAATCATCTTGGCGGAATCGTGATACCTGTTGTTATATGCAAAATCTGCAAGGTGCAGATAATCCTCCCACTTGGTGGGGTTATTCATGACATACATTTGAAGCATGTCTTCAACAATTTGGTTTACTCTTTGAGTCTACCCATCTGTCTACGGGTGATAAGGAGTGCTAAAGTTTAGCTGCATCTCTAATCTAGAGAATAAACATCTCCTATAAATTCCTGTAAACTTAACGTCTCAATCTGAGATAATTACTTTGGGTATCCCATGTAATCTAAATATCTCTTTTAGGCACATATCGGCAATGTTTACGACCTTGTAGGTCGATTTCACGGTGATGAAGTGTGCTTCCTTTGACATCTTGTTTACAACTATGAAGATTGAATCATTTTGCTTCTTTCTTCTCGGTAATCCAGTCATAAAATCCATACTAATAACCTCACACTTCCATTCTAGAATGGGAAATGGCTGTAGCAATCCTGAAGGATGCTGGTGCTCAGATTCAACTAACTGGAATTCCTGACATTTCGTAATAAACATTGCAATGTTGGTTTTTAACTTAGGCCAGAAAAAAGTGTCTCTTGACGATAGATATCATCTTTTGATATCCTCGGTGCCTCGAATAGGGTTCCCTATGAAATTCTATGAGGATGCTGGACTGAATGTCCCCTCCATCAAGAACATACAATCTATCCTTAGACCATAGTAGTCCAGAGTCATCCACCTTGTATTCCTTCTATTGTTCAAACAACTTGTCCTCTTGGAACTTCTTGAGTATTTCCACATAAAACAGGTCAACCTTGTTGGCCGTTCTAATCTTCTCATGAAAATTTGCATCGGTTTGACTCAAGGTCACCGCATATATCATATGATTTCATTGACTCAAATCATCAACAACTTTGTTCTCTTTGCCCTTAATGTGCTTTAGTTCAAAATGATACTCACTCAGAAAAGCTAACCATCTGGATTTCCTCGCAATCAAATCGATTTGATCGAATAAATATTTTAGACTCATATTTCTAGTCTTTAGAAGGAACTTCCTCCCCATGAGGTAGTGCCTCCACATCTTAAGAGAGTGGATAGTGGCCGCTAGCTCAATATTATGCATGGGATAATTCTGCTCATGCTCTTTCAACTTCCACGATTCATAATAGATCCCATGATCATCTTGCAACAGGACTCTTCCAAGTCCTTCCTTTCTTGCATCCATGCAAACAACGAGATCCCCATTGGGATCCGCAATCCGCAAAACTGGTGCAGTCATCAAAATATTCTTAAGCTTCTGAAAACTTTCTTCATACTTGTCAGTCCATAAGAACTTGTTTTCTTTCTTATACAATGCCATCACGGTGTAAGTGATTCTCGAGAAGTTCTCAATGAACTTTCGATAATACCTAGCTAAACCAAAGAAGGACCTAAAGTTAGTGATACTAGTCGGGGTAGGCCAATCCCTTATGGCTTGAATCTTTTCTGGGTCCACAACTATTCCTTCCTCGGATATGATGTGACCTAGGTACTATATTTTTGGTTTGTAAAAATTACATTTACTAAACTTAGGGTAGAGCTAGTGTTCTCTCAACACTTGAAGTACTATGCGAAGGTGTTCCTTGTGTTCCTCTTTATTCTTGGAATAAACCAGAATGTCGTCAATAAAGACTAGTAGAAACATATCCAGATATTTACTGAATATGATGTTCATCATACACATGAAGTTTGTGGGTGCATTGGTCAACCCAAACGACATCACTACGAATGCGTAGTGCATGTACCTCATACGAAAGGAGGTATTGGGAATATCTTAGTCTCGGATCTGTACGTGATGGTACGCAGATCGCAGGTCAATATTTGAAAATATTTTGGCTTTTCCGACCTGGTAAAAAAAATCATCAATCCTAGGGAGAGGGTAACAATTATTTATAGTCATTTTGTTCAACTCACGGTAATCAATGCACATTTGCATCGTACAGTCCTTCTTCTTTACAAAAAAAATTGGTGCTCCGTAAGAGGACACACTAGGTCAAATGTACCCTTTCTCTATCAACTCCTGCAACTGTAGTTTGAGTTCCACCAATTCTGTGCACTCATGCAGTAAGGGGCTTTGGAGGCCGAAACTTATCCTCGGGTCAGTTCAATGGAAAAGTCTAGGTCTTATTTTGGAGGTAATCCAAGGATTTCCTCGAGAAACACATCCTTGAATTTGTCAAGAATAGGGAATTCTTCTATGTGTTGTTCTCTATTTGACTCTTTGTCTCGGATGTTCACTGCAAACAACTTGCATCCCTTCTTACCACACTTCTTCGCTTGTAATGCAAAGATTTGTCTTACAGAAACTTTCTTTGGGATGCCTTGAACCTTTACTTGGTTCTCTTGGCTATCAATACACAAGATAGACTTGTGTAGACAATCGAGCATGACATGGTGTTATTCCAACTAATCTATGCTGATAAGAATATCATACGATCCTAAAGGTAGGATGTTCAGGTTTACTTAGTAAGGAAACCATTCAGTTTTACTTCACATTATTTAACAATTTCTGAAATCTTCCATTTCATACTGGTGGCTAACTATACCATCCAAGTTTTAACATGCATTACTTTGCCTAACTTGCATAAATCCACAATCTTAGGAGCAACATAGCTCCGGAAAGCACCGAGATCAATAAGTATTGAAACAGAGGTGTTCAAGATCTTACCTTCAATCTCGACCATGGTAGTTTGATGGTCCACCTGTCAGCCATCTAATGCTGCATAGATTCGTGGGGTTCTCGCTATATCCTCAATGGTAGGTTCTTCTTGCAGGCTATGCAAGACTCCATTGTTCTTGTTCTTACAATATCGGGCATAATGAGGCCCACTGCATTTCTAGCACATGATCTGTAGCGGGGTATCATTGTCTCCACTTTCTACTAGTTTGTTAACATTACCAGTTGGTACATAAGGCTTCATACTAGGTTTACTAAAGTTCTTGTTCACTTGAAAGCTATTATTCTAATTTCAATATGGCTATGCTTTGGACCTAGGTTTGCGATTATCTGATAAGTTCTTAGACTTGTCTCAGTTTCAGTCCAGGTTCTCCTGCCCTAACTTCCCATGCTCATAGAAGAGTCGGGCCTTGTGTAGTGCAGTATCCAGAGTCTTTGGCATGCCGAATTCAATCCTGTCCCGAAAACTGGGAGAGAGACATCCCAGGAACTTTTTTATGTTCACCTTCTCTTCTTTGATATATGGTACATAATGCAGCATATCTAGAAATATTTTTACAAATGCGTCCATAGTCATGGACACCATGCACAGTTCATGGAACTCTTTTTTTACCTTGCGTTCAAAGAACCTTTCTGACATGTATTTTTATTAGAAAATATTTCCAAAGTTTTCTTAGCTTATTTCTCACAACTCATCTTTCTTGGTGTGCTTTAAATATCGCCACCATCTTGTTTCCTTACCATTCAGGTTGTAGATGGTGATCCTAGCTTGCATCACACTTAAATAGTTATGAACCTAGAAATACTTACTCATTCCCAACAACCATTCTTCAACCTTTTCTCTTGTATTTAATTCAGCTTCATAGGTCGGGGCTCTTATTTTTCAAAATTCCCCGTGAAGATTGTCATGATTTCTTTTCCTCTTTCTCCGTGGAGAAAGTGAGTCATCACTAGCAGGACTATGATGATCCCCTTTACTTGTTCCAGGTGTACCTTATTTCTCTGCTTCTCTTGGGCTTTAGGCTTGCTCATGGTGAGGTTGTCTTTTGGATCTGTGGGTGGACTAGGTATGTTTACCTTGCGAGCTCCCTCCCGTCATGTTACACAATAATGCTTCACTTATAGCTTGGTGTTCCTTTCTTTCATTTAGACTCTCTTCTCTAAAAAAATTTAGTTCATCTTGAAGACTGCAAATTTTTCATCACATTAGAGTTTAGCTTGACCAACAAGTTCACTTCCCAAATGGGGGTGGTCATTTCTTCCTATTGGCTATTTTCTTCCTCAGTATTCATAAACTGAACAGCGCTGTAAAAAATTTCTTGTAACACAAAATTTTTTAACAAGAGCAAAAATCTCTGTTAGTAACAAAAATTACTTATCACACATTATTTTCTCTGCGTGAATGCCTGGTGTGCCCATAAGTCTCTCAGTATTGACACTAGGCTCTCATACCACTTATAATGTCCCCATAAATTGAAAAAAAAAATTATAGGCTAGTAAAAACTACCCGAAGGGGATCATTATTAATCATGTGGAATTACATGCGCTACTTAAACTTTCGACCTCTTCAGAAACTGCTCATATTATCTTGTTAACCTCTTATCCATTCAATTATTATTAGTTTGTTTACTTCTTATGTCTTAATTATATTATTTAAACTATTTGTACATCTTAGTTATTACTGCCGGCAAATTAATGAATTGTATAGTTCATTTTTTTACTCCTCCACATGTGTACTCTCTTTATTTAAATATAAACTAACATAATTTTGTTGATGGGAATAAAGTGGTGGAGTGGCGGGACTTGTTCTCCCATTGTGATATGAGAGGTAAGGTATTACTTGGTTACACAGGCTTACTTAGTTCAATCGATACTAGGGGACTCGCTGGTAGTTATTATGCTTCTTGTCGGCTTCGATTTATAACTTATTAAGTGTCGTTATTATCAATTTAACTATTACGGCTAAATTTCCTGTACATTGATTATTCTTTATTATGGTTTTAAAATCATCATTTTAGATGTCATTAATATGTTTTTCGTGCTATGTATAGTTTTATTATACTTTTTAACATCTCTTATGTTCTTTTATTGGAAAGTTATTAGGTTGGTTCGAAGGGAAAACCTTTGGATTTTTATAGTCATAGAGGTTATCATGGCATACTTTGTATGCCATGACGCTTAACCCTAAACACATTGTTAGTAAGGTAATTAAAAACCTAAGCTCTAAACCTATGGACAAATGAAATATTGAAATGGTATCCTAAGCAAACTTTGTAATAAGGTAATGTGTGATAGCGTTTTGGTGTCGTTATATCATACGGTATAACCATACCATAGTAGGGTTTAAATATTTTAGCATGGTTTCGTTGCTCTTTCATCGTTTACTCCTAAACTCTCTTGTGTTGGTTTGTGGTTGTAGGTAGCAGGGCCACATTGGTGGGATGGCTCCACTTCGTTGTAACTCCAATGCATTGCAAACGAGGAAAAGGTAAGCCTACAAATCAAGTTTATGCTTGTCATATTTCATCCCTGTGGGCAGAGCTAAGTTTCAACTGGTTGTTGGTTGGGGTTTTATGCTGTCGCGATTTCGATTCAAGCCTTAGGGCTTATGATTACAGACTTCGTTTTTTTTTTAGAGTTGAAGTGTTATGGCATAAATCGATTTGTAGGCCATTCGGCTCTGTGTAATTTCAATTTCAATTATTTAATTCATTATTTTATTTGTTTTTGGGATTTATAGCCATCAACTACACAATTGCTTGCAATGGTGCCATAGCCCATTGGCAAGCCAGTGTAAACCTCATTCTCAGCCTTTAATAGCGACTATGTATTAGAATTGGGATCTTTGTGTAATAAGATGTATGTATGGTTTTTATAAAACTGGTAATGGTTAACCTTGATACATTATATATATGGTTTCCTTCTGCGTTTTATTTAGCTCTATATTTAAATGGGGATTGGGGTTTTGAAGTAGAGGCATTCGCGTATCCGAAAACTTTGTGTGTAAATCCATTGATTAGTTTGAATAATGTAATTAATTGGATAGCGTGGGTAAGGCCATGAGGTAAATGGCATGAGCCTCTCCCATAGTGCTCCGATAGCTTGTATTTCATTGTTTATGGTATTCGACTACTATGTAAAATGGTTTATGCAAAACCATTGGGTTGGAAGCCACAATAACCAACACTTACAGTAGGTTTATAAATTGATGGACTGTGTATTAAAAAGGTTATTTGGTGAGAGTTGTGTTGTAGCTAGGGTCTTGTGACCTCACTGCTAGCGTATGCATTGTTAAGTATGCCATTGATGTATTTGTGAAATTACAGCTCGTAGGCTTAGTGTAAATCGTGGCCTGCGTAGCGATACAAATAATAGATTAATATAAGGATTGATTCCTATTCAATTCGTTATGATATGGTTTCTATGGTTTTACCTTCGGTCTTCACATCCATGGGAATCGATGTCGTGACCTCTGTTGACAACACGGTTCTAAAGTAATGTAATGAATGTATTTTAAATAAAAATAATCTTGGCTTGCATTCCCATAGGATTCGATTCTTGTTATTAGTTGCAATATACAGATTTATGATATGATTTTTATGTTGTTTTACTATGATATGATTTACCATATAATATATATTATTTAATTTGTCTATGGTAATGTTTATTGAGTTATGTAATTTTGTTTATGGTTATGATGAATGAATAGTAAATGAGCACTTGGATGGTAACGATGCCTCATCTAATTCTTTATAATGTTGTTTCATTTATGTGGAGTATTTTTAATGTAAATTTGTAAGATGGATACAAACCTTGAAAGGTCTTCGATGGGTTATTTAATGGTCTTATTTATATGTATATATAATTATCTTATAAAATCATTTTTTTTGTAAATAATACCCTAAAGTATCTATATAGTATATTTATTTCTTTAAACTTACTCCTATGATTAAATCTACCATAATCTGAAACATGTCTCTAGTGACAAATGTAATATGTGAGTAGAGATATAAATAATGCGTGAGCATTAAATATAAGGTCCACACTTACCTAGTTTACAATACTAATTTCTGAGTATTAAATGAATACAGAAATCAAACTTTAGAGATAGAAACCTGGCTATATATAGCGTATGAAAATATTTACCATCCTAGGAAGTATTGAAGAGAATAAAAATCCTAGAAAAATATAGATAGAACATCAGTTACCTAGGGTTAGTAAATTCCTTGGAAACATTCAACTAACATATTCAATATATAGTCTAGTGTTAGATTTTAAGAAATGAAACCCTAGGAGATATGGACACAATCAATCAATTCTGGGGTTAATGATATATATAAAAGCTTTTACATAAAGCAACGAGCATTTACCCTAGAAATGAACTTTGACATACTAAGAACTCATACCTGTAATTTATCTTCCTCAAGCTCATTTAATGGCTGAACCTACAGACTTTTTAAATAACCAACATTATCAATTTAAGGCAGATTTCATCTCTGATTATTATGACCAAATCACTTGGGAACTACCACATTGCTCCCAACCATGACCTGGAACAGTTCCTGGTTCTAATCCGAATCCCCCCGAGCTTGACTCAAACATGCAAGTAGCTTAGAGCTCCTAAGGTAGGGTTTCTTAACTCGTATTGTGTTCTCAATGAGTCCTCTTTTCCTTGCACGATACATTTCTCTAAGAAAACACTTGAGAGCAAAAACAAGCAGAATGATAATTCTCCAAGAGAAAAATTAGAACCCCCAAGCCTCTGCTTGGCTTTAGTATTTATAGAGACACTTTTCAGTCAAAGGGGCAGTTAAATCAAGAAATCATTGATTTCTTTATTTAACCCTTTTTAATTTACTAGGATATTTTTCAATTATTAACCTAGGAACTTTGAACTAGTTCCTAGTAAGTCTTTCATAGACATTTAACTATTTTTTAATCCTTCAATAATAAATAATAATTGGTGGATCTTTTGTTATTTATTTATTCAATTATATAATTAATCATAATTACTTCTTTATACATACTATGTATAAAATACATAGTATTAAAATACTTGTTAACATTTGTCTTTAGGCATCATGTATCATGATCCCTAGACTTAATGACACTTCTTTATGAAGGTCAAGTAGATAGATGGATTAGGTCCACTAGGCTAGGCAACTCTAAACATCCTTGCATGTAGGATTTCTATGGTATAACGTGGTAGTTGTTCAGTACTTTGATGAGAATACAGAAATTCAAAATTTCATTTAATCACTTATAAATAAGTATGATGATGATCAATATTTTTCTCGAGTCGTTTTCACTCGAAAGTTGTTAAATTCTTTTCAGTAAACCCTAGCGCTTACGAGAGTTTATACTCAATGCCTACAGCACGGAGTTACAAACATAGTGTAATTCCAGAGCTTTCGCTCAACACTAAATGCTAGGATGTACTTGTACGATACACCTAGGGATACAATGGCCAAGGATCCGATGCTCCAGAGCTTATGCTCAACATCAACATGGAATGCTCCAGAGCTTATGCTCAACATCAACATGGAATGCTCCAGAGCTTATGCCCAACATTTCCAATTATATTTTCATGTGTTTCGGAGCTTTATGCTCAACACAAATGTAAGTACTCATGTTCTCTAGAGCCTCTCACTTAACACAAAAACATCTCGTCAATCATGTGCTTCAGGGTCCATGCGCAACACAAAACATTTCATCAATCATGTGCTTCAGGTTCCACGCCCAACACAACCGGCATATATATATCCATATGTATCATCAACAATTGGCTTACGCCCAATATACAAAACAAATCATCATGTTCATATGCAGTGGGGTCTTTGACCCAATATAAAATAAAACATCAATATAATCATCATGATTAATAGGCTCATGCCTATAAGTGGTCGGTCCAAAATTTTGGGATATTACACCTTTATTCTCAATAATGTCGAAGGGACCTTCATACCTCCATAGAAAGTTGTAACACATAATTTCCTTCTAGTGGTTTGAACAACCCCTTGTTGAGTTTGAGTAAGACCTTGTCACCTTCCTTGAGCTCCACATCTCTTCTATCTTAATCTTCCTAATGCTTCATCGTATATGCTTCCATATTAATTTGGATCCATGTCCTCTATAATTGTTGTTACCAGTCTTTTACGAAGTCATGTGTAGATGGGTTGCTCCCATAGAAGCCTTCAATCATAGTTTGTGGCGTCACTAGATAGTTCCCAGTGGCTAGCTTAAATGGATTTATACCTTTTGACTGAAATCTTCAAGTTATAGTAAAACTATATGGACCCTATAATTTTGGATATGGAGCCTATATGGACCCTATAGTTCCCACATTCTTGAATAAGTTATTCCAAAATCACTTCAACCTTGTGTATTGAATCAAAATGATGTACAATAAAAACCTGCATAGCTTCACTATATGCTTGAAGAACAATCATGCAACATCTTCTACAAAGCAAGGCACCTTAGTCCGAACAAAAGGTTGGATACTTGGATAACTTGTTCACCACGACAAAGATCTTGTTGTAGCCTTGAGTCATCAACAATTGTGTCATGAAGTCCATTGATATGCCTACCCATGGCCTCTTCAGCATGAAAAAGGATTGAAGTGGTAATTCATTAACTTTGTGTAAATATTGTATTGTTAGCTAATCACACAAGTATGCACATTCTCTTTGACATCCCTCTTCATGCCCTCCCAATATTAAACCCTCTCCAACGATGCAAGTTTGCGTTGAGTGCCTAGGTTCCCTATCCAAATTTATTCATGAACTCTTTCAACAACTCCTTGGAAGGTTGTTACAATCAACAAATAAAGCCTTCTACTGAAGTACAACAATCTAGATCATTATCCAAAAATTTCCTAGTCTTTCTTTCCCTTTCCTACTTCATGATGCCCCATAAACCTAATTGACCTATAACCCTTCCTTGACATCGAAAAAGATTCACCCCCCTCTACTACTATAACACGATAAGCCTTATGATTTATTTTGTCGAAAACCTTATTCAACCTACTAAGCTGATACTCTATCATCATATCAAACTTTGCCAATAAATCCTACCAACAAGCCTCCTTCAATGACAACTTTAGTTACATCACAAAGTAGATTGTTGCATGTTGTTCGTCTTCAACATAAATGGATTGCCGACTAGCTAATGTTTCCATGACTATAAACAATGCACTATGCCACTCATCTTCTTTTCATAAACAAAGTACCTTTATTCCCTATCTTAGAGTTTCCTACTCTCATAATAAACCAAATGTCATTCTTCCATTAAAACTCCACTAATGTCGATAAAAACACCATACTACACTTCAAACTTCTCAAAATTGGGTGACTTAACCATAAGTGTAGATGAGAGCTTGTATTTCAGTTCATACAATTCTACTTGACGTTTCCTCAACCAACCACATTGTTGGCTTTTTCGTTAACAAGTCGCTAAGCGATGCCAAAATCTTGGAGTAACCTTCTACCAAAGTTTTTATATTAAATACCGTTATACATAATGAAGCTCTTGATCTTTGTTTACAGCTCTATAAAAACAACTCCAACCCCAAACTATATATATATAATCTAAGATTCTGGTTGTATTTGATTTTTTTCAATATAAAAAAATATTTTTAATTGTTATATATATATAATTGGGATATGTTGATCCGGACGCTTCCGAAGAGTAATCGATATCAACCAGAAAGATACCGTCGGTCCACATACTTCCGCCATGAAGACGAATCGATATCAACCAGACGGATATAAACTGTATATATATACATACAAGACGCCAATCAACCACGCTGGGTAAAATCTGGTCAGTTTGGAGAGCTAGGATGGCGAAACTTCTCAGCCCTAGTCAGGGCTTATAGAGAGGGTTATACGAATCTTATTCTTCTGTCCATCATTTACTCTCATATTTTGGAAAATGTGATATATATATATGTATATATGTATGTATGTATGTATGTATGGGATACTCATTTTTTGGAAAATCTGGATCCGGATACACTGTTTGAGGTACTAGAGGCTGCCAAAAAATTAGGTACATAAAATCTATAGATATTGCAGGATGAGAGGGAATAACGATAAAGAGATTCGTCACAGTTTCAACATTAATCCTGATCATTCGTGCAGTAATTTCTTGTAAACTCTATTCTCCGTTGATTTCGGGAATTACAACAGACCAGTTACAACGGAGAATTGGGGAAGTTGAAGAACCAGAACCATGGCAAGTACTATTGGAATCAGTGGAAGGAAAGCAGAATGATTATTAGATGAAGTTGAGGAGATTATAGAAGGGTTTGGAAACCATGAACCTTGTAATTAACGAGAATTGAGAGTTTCCAAGAAATTCCCTTTAATCTAATAATCTACTCCACTTCATCAAATAATCTTTTGTGCCTTTCTTCCTACTGATTCCAATAGCTCTTGCCATGGTTGTGGTTCTCGAAGTTCCCCAATTTTCCGTTGTAAGTAGACCTTAAGATTCTTGGAAACTCTCTACTCTCTATTCTTGGAAACATCAATCCTGAACTCTGTTTGAGTAATAGAGGCTGCCAACTTCTTGGATGTCAAGAATCTTTGGTACTTAAAATCTATAATTATTGCACGCAGGATGAGAGAGGGAATTATGATAAAGAGATTCGTCACAGTTTGAACATTAATCCTGATGATTCGCGCAGGGAATTTCGATGATGCAGAGAGTGGGGGCACTCGCTGTTGCTGTTGTGTGAATCTTTGTGTTGGTTAAAAGAATCACGCAACAGCGACTAAGCCTACTCTGTAAATCATCGAAATGCCACAAATTATGAGGATTAATGTTGAAAGAGTCACGAATCTCTGTATCATAATTTTCGCAATAAATCTACATGCAGCTGGTAAGTCCCGAAAACTCTTGATACCCTCTGTGACTTCAAACAGAGTTTCACGATCCAGAGCTTCCAGAAACTCCCTATCTCATATCACATGATCCATAGCTTCACCTTCAGATTCAGACTCTGCAGCAGGTATTATATTCTGGTGAGATTGGATGGACTCTCTAGATTTGCATGGTATGTACGGTATTGTATCACCTTTTCCAAAATCTGGTGGGTGGAAATGGTTGGCAGAGGAATGGGATTCTAAGTTCCGACGTTCCCTGTCACACTCTTCATAAACCCGGACTGAGATGCCACGGCCTCTTCAACCTCAAATATTTAGCCATCGAAACTCTCCAAACTGAACAGGCCTCTGCCATACTTATCCTTATATATGAGTTCTGGATAATTTCAATAAAGATAGAATTGCTGAATAGTTCGACTGAATGTTCCGAGCGTCCTCGATCCAGCAAGGTTATATATATATATATATATATATATATATATATATATTATTAATTAGGTTGAGAAATAGCAATAGAATGAAAAATTGTTTGAAATTGTTTTTCTCTATGGTATACTTTTTCATCTACCAATCAGGATGAGACAAATGCAATCCTTCAAATTTTGAAATAAAAATTTATAAAAAAAATGAATATAAAAAATAAGTGTTAGTCATTAATGGCTGAGCTTATCTAGCATGTACGTTGCGTACATGCTAGTTAAGTCAGCTCGCGTGGGTCGTTGAGTTCATGGACTGCCGCCTCTCTCGGATTTTTTGAAATTTTCCGATTGCACTGTAGTCCACTGCTTTTTGAAACTTAATGTGGGTTGTACCCTTCCGCCGTTTGGAGCATTAGCATCTCCGCATATGACAGGTACGGGATCCCACGAACAACACGCAACTAAGAGACCTTCTGATTGACCAATAAATCGATTATCGTGATAGAAGATATCGACTGCTCTCTGGATCTGTCCGATCGCCAGAGGAAGAAGCCACAGGATGATCATGCGGAGGAGAAAAACTAGAAGAAAAGCAGCCATGCAAAAGAATAGGTATTATACATTTAAAAGAAAAACTAGAAGAAAAGCAGCCATGCAAAAAAATAGGTATTATAGGTATAAAAAGAAAAACTAGAAGAAAAGCAGCCATGCAAAAGAATAGGTATTATAGGTATAAAAAGAAAAACTAGAAGAAAAGCAGCCATGCAAAAGAATAGGTATTATACATTTAAAAGGTATGCTTCCATGATGTTGTGAGACAATTGCTAGTGACCTTATTCGTAAGGCATATTTTCTTTGTTAATAGCCTGATCCAAAAGGCTCTTTTCTTTACTAATAGCTTCTTATCATTTCATATGATATCAACACCTATAAGAAACCTTGGGGACATTGCCATGTGGTGGCTCTTCTTTTTCATATATTTTAGATTAAGTTTTCAAAATAAGTTTGGGTATAAGAGAAAATATCATTTTTATGAAAACTTTTGCGAACAACATACCAGTGGACAAATGATGCTCTAGGATCTACTAACACGACACCTTCCCTTAGCATTTTGGTTGTTTATTTATGACTATTCAGTATAGTTAGCTTATTGTATTTACTTAGACTTTTTCTTATGATGTGATGGTTTTCTTATCATTTTGGTCTCATGGTGTTGTTTATTTAGTAGAGTTAGCTTGTTGTATTTAGACTTTTTCTTCTCATATAATGGTTTTTGAACTGTTTTTAAAGTCTTTTTAGAAGTGCATTATGATGTTTGGGATCTTGATCACCTTTCCAGCCTTTCAAGTGACTCTTGTTTTACAAGTTTTGTTTGTATTTGTTATGACCATACACTTTTGTTTGTGTATGTTGTGACCAGATTTATTTACCTTATATCACGATATAAAATCATCCAACTCAACTAACTTTTACTTGTATTTGTGTATAAAATTATAGGGTAGAGATGAGTACTTAGAGCAGTGTACATAAGTTATGATTAATGTTGAGATAAGATTTTGTGAAATCTGGCTTCACAAAATAAAATGATATTTAGTTTGGTTGTGTCTATGCAATAAAAAAATGTTTACGGTTTCAAAATTTCTATAAAAAAATCTATTAACTACAAATTTTTGTAAAGAAATTGGTTGATAGTTTTAGTAATTAGTATTTAAAATTAAAAAAATTTCAAGATATTCAAAATATGTAAAGAAATTGGTTGATAGTTTTAGTAATTAGTATTTAAAATTAAAAAAATTTCAAGATATTCAAAATATATGATGGTTTATGAGTTATGTTATCATGTCTTTAGAATTATAAATTTCTCAATTTATTCTCCAAATCTAATTCCAGTATATCCTTTAACCTAAAATTTAGAGTTTAGCTTTGAATAGAATCGTCCTCGAGTTCATACAGTTAATAATGATAACTCAGTAATTATAAAAATAAAAATTGAATCCACTGTATGTATATTATATATTTTTGGCTCCATAGCTATGAAAAACACAGATTAGCACTTAAATTTAATTTTGATCATGAAATGCTGATACTATAATATCAATGAAAATTTCACCTGTCATCTAAATCGCTGCTCATAACCTCTACTGGAAGGTGGACTTCTAAACGAATTAGATAAATGGTTCTCATATTACACTTGGCCCTCTGTTGCAGAAGCATTTTCTTTTGATATGTCCCCCAAATCTTTCTTTGGGGCCTTGCGAAGAGCTCGGATTAGGTTTTGGAGGGCAGTCGTGGGGTGCTCAGCCATCTCCATCAGATGTTCAGTTACATCTGCAGGAGTCATCTCAGCGGTCTCTATCAATTTTTGGATATCCGGAAACAGCTCATGGTGTTCAATGGAGAGATAATTGTGGGCAAGAATCCTGAATGCCCCGAAAGTGCAGAAAGAGAGGGAAATATGTTTATCCATCCTTCCCGACCGGAGAAGCGCCGGGTCGAGCCTGTCTTTGTGGTTCGTTGTGAAAACGAACAACCTCTCGCTTCCGCAGCACGACCACA
>LPNX010444883.1:319369-324369 GCA_001517045.1 Pseudotsuga menziesii
ATGATGGTCTCCATTAGTCTCTCATGCTCTGTGTCCGGTAAGAAGTAGTGTACCTTCAATGAATTCCGACTAGGCATTGTTCGTACCTGGAGGTTTGTACCAATAATTAAGTTTGTAAAGTGATACAAACTTGCACCTAGTTTGTAATCCCTGTAAACATATCCACCCTTCCTTCTTGCATTGTTGTCATGTGTAAGATATTCACCTTTAACAACCATAGACCCGATGGGGAAGTGGTTGTTTTCATCATCAGTCATGGACATAATGAGGGTTTGCTTTCCCTCTATACAATGTGCCAACCAGTAATCACCACCCCATTCACTATCTTTTGAGGCAACCACTGCATATATGTGTCTTGCATAGTATGATTGTAGGTATATGATCAAATATTTTTTGTGTGATATGAGGCCATTAATGTGAGTTTCAAAACTACGTAAATTTTACAAAAAAATGTTAAGGAAATGCATCATACCAGTTTGTACAAGGTCTGATACATGCTCAAAATCTATATAAATAGATGATTGGTCTTCTTCCAATGGAGTTAACTCAACAATCGCATGCTGATCAAGTGGAAGTGATATGCGATCCCATCCATCAACCCAATCCAATGATTCACACACATCCCAGTGACCATCACAACAAGGCGGGCAAAAACAAGCGAGTTTTCTGGTCCAAATTTCAAATACTGGGTTATCAGAGCTTCAAACCGAATGAAAGTCACGAGTCCCAGGAACAGTCTTGCATTCCCATGCATGTGAACGATCTATGTCTACCACCTCCCAGAAAAATCTCTCCACATGTCTCTTTCTTGTGGAGTCTCCTCGCATAGCTGAGTCCTCTCCCATTACTGACGTGCACCACCTGACTATAGATTGAGCATTTCGAATAACAGATATTGTAGATAATTTCAATTCCTCTCTTCTTAGGGCTGTTTTGACACATGCTCCGGCTCCATCATGCTCTCCTTTACCATGCCCAGTCTTAAAATAGTTCCACATATGTGGAACTTTGTAGTTTTTATGCATTGAACTCAACCATTGAAATATGCGTGCATTTTTGAACTGACCAACACATCCATCAGACCAAATCCAGTGTTGATCTATCTGTATGTCCCTACCATTCAAATGATCATAGAACATGATGAAGCAATGGCGTACATAGTGGAAGTCATTGCACCTATCATCAATTATGTAGAAGTGATATTCCTTTAGAATTTCTCTTTGCTCTTCACTACTGTTTGGGCCATGCCTGTATGTGATATGCACCATCAAGGAAACCTGCTTAGAGTGATAATACTGAATTTGGATCTCATTTTGAGGTTGCAGAGTGTAGTTCTCGGCAAAATCAACAACTGAAAGTATAGTACCACGAGGAAATGTATCTCTACATATTCTAAACTTTTCATCCTGCCATCGTGCCAAGTGGACATGATGAACATATTGACGTGTCTTTTCAATAAATTCCTTGACGAAGACACTAACTTGTACCTATTGACACAAAATGATCTGAATATTAGGTTTTTTTGTACGTAAGGAATGGATGCAACTGTTCAAACATAATTTTATAGATAAATGCATGTACCTGAGATATCACCAATTGTATTGTTTTGTTTTCTTTTCCTGGGACTATTTCATAGCTGATATATTTGAAACTTTTCATGTCTGTAACCATATTCCCAAATTCATTGTCTCCAGTCTCGTGCATACATTGGCTCAATAATGCCATTCCAGCATAGTTGGAGCAAGTTCCATCCAAACAGGATTTTGCATAATAAGTTTGCCCCTCAGGCCTATTGCACATGATACTATGAATGAATTCTCTTGATGAAATCGGTGGTATTGTCAAGGAGCAATCATGCACATGGTTAGTATGCAACACACGACGAATGTACAAAAATGTTTCATAGTAATATTCATATTCTACATGGTATCTACAACAACAAGTGTTACGAAGAGTATTTATTCTAACATACCAGGGCTTACATTTCTAAAAAGATCTTTGCCCCAAATTCAATTATCTATGTTCATTCCTAAATTTCTCGTATAGTTCTGTCTGTGTTATATCAAGAAGATGCTTAATATGTGGTTCATGGTCCTTTGAACCCCTTCTCAGTTTTAGTACATCCTTCCGGTTCGAAGAAGGCCTTGTGTGATCATGCCAAAAACTCTGCACTAGTCCCTTTACTGCATCAACTAGCTTCATGTCACGACGTGGCAACCGACCAATAAAGGCCCAAAAATCTGTGTGGGAGGTTGTGTCGAGATGTTCTCTTCTAATAGAATACATACAGAGGGTTTTTACATTCAAATTAACTAGTTTAGATGTAGGATTTGAAACATCCCCTAATGAGCACCTACGTTTTGCTTCTTGAATACTTTCATCGGGTGCTTGTTCAACAACTATTGTGGAAATTGAAGGTCCCTCTAGTGAATGTTTCCTTTTTTCTTGTACTGGATTAATAGGATGAACTGTTGTATCCTCTATAATTGGATTTGGATTAGTTTCCAAAGACAGCCTCCGATTCATCATGTCTATTCTTTTCTTTTCTTTCTCTTCTTCGATGACTTCTTGAGGTCTCTTCTTCCTTGCTGATTTTTTTGCTCGGTTACGTACATTCCCCATCACCACAATGATCAATCTCAATATAGTTTGTTTTTGTTGCTCCTCAATTACAAGCTTCCAAACCTTTAACTTGCTTTATAACTATTGATCCGTCAAGGTGTTTCAATCTTCCTTCTCAATTGTTTCCCATCAAAACAATAATGAATGGGAAAATTTACCTTTGCTTCTCTTGAATAATAAGAAAATGAAAGTTATATCCACCATCACCATGAAATGACATTGAAGCTTGATATCTTATCATGTGTGCTCCTCAACCATGAAAGATGTCTTCAATGCTGCACCTGCATAACAAAAAGAATGTTGTAGAATGTGTAGATTGTGAGTATTATGGACAAACTCGTGCTGTTGAAAAAAAATGCACGCTAATCGGAGTTGCTCTCGGACAAAGACAATTCTGTGTTTTTTTTAACAGTCCAAAAACGCGCATGGGGTATATAAAAGCAAATCGCGCACGCGATACTGTTAAGTATAATTAATGAGGTGGGTGCACGGCTAAGGCTTTCCTATTTCCTTAATTACTAATTTCTTAAATATGTTGCATGCTTTTCCCTACAAAATGCCATTGTCTAAAGGGAATTATCACATAATAGATATTATATTGTTGAAGGATGATGATGTTTACTTAGATATTATACATTGTGTTTACGTAGACATGAATGATGATGACGTTCATGATGTTGATGGTGATGATGATGATGACGGTGATGATGATGATGATGATGGTGATGATGATGATGACGGTGATGATGATGATGATGATGGTGATGATGATGATGAGGATGTTCACGTTGATGATGGTGGTGATGATGATAATGATGATGATGATGAAGGTGATGATGATGATGGGGATGAGGATGATGATGATGATGTTCATGATGTTGATGGTGATGATGATGATGCGGATGATGATCATGGTTATTACTATGATGAAGGTGATGTTGATGATGATGATGACGATGGTGAAGGTGATGATGGTGGTGAGGATGATGATGATGATGATGATGAAGATGAAGACGAAGATGATGAAGATGATGTTGATGGTGATGATAATGATGATGATAATGATGATGGTGATGATGGTGATGGTGATGATGATGAGGATGATGATGATGATGAGGATGAGGATGATCATGTTGATGATGATGATGATGATGATGAGGATGATGAAGATGATGATGGGAATGGTGATGATGATGATGATGATGATGACGATGGTGATGATGATGATGATGATGACGATGATGAGGATGTTCACGTTGATGATGATGGGGATGAGGATGATGATGATGATGTTCATGATGTTGATGGTGATGATGATGATGATGAATGACGATGAATGACGATGATGTTCATGATGTTGATGGTGATGATGATGAGGATGATGACTATGATGTTCATGATGTTGATGGTGATGATGATGAGGATGATGATGATGATGATGTTCATGATGCTGATGGTGATGATGATGGTGATGATAATGAATGATGATGATGTTCATGATGTTGATAGTGATGATGATGTTGGTGATAAGGATGATGAAGATGATGATGGGAATGGTGATGATGATCATGATGATGACGATGGTGATGATGAATATGATGATGAAGATGATGATGATGATGATGGTGAGGATGATGATGAGGATGTTCACGTTGATGATGGTGTTGATGATGTTGATGGTGATGATGATGATGATGATGATGATGAACGTGATGACGATGATGGGGATGAGGATGATGATGATGATGTTCATGATGTTGATGGTGATGATGATGATGATGATGATGAATGACGATGCTGTTCATGATGTTGATGGTGATGATGATGAGGATGATGACGATGATGTTCATGATGTCGATGGTGATGATGATGATGATGAATGATGGTGATTTCATGTTGTTGATGGTGATGATCATGAGCATGATGATGATGATGTTCACGATGTTAATGGTGATGATGATGATCATGTTGATGATGATGATGATGATGATGGTGAAGGTGATGATGATGGTGAGGATGATGATGATGATGATGATGGTGAAGGTGATGATGATGGTGAGGATGATGATGATGATGAAGATGAAGACGAAGATGATGAAAATGATGTTGATGATGATGGTGATGATGGTGATGTTGATGATGATGATGATGATGATGGCGAAGGTGATGATGATGGTGAGGATGATGATGATGATGAAGATGAAGACGAAGATGATGAAGATGATGTTGATGGTGATGACGAAGATGATGTTGATGATGATGAACATGATGTTGATGATGATGACGATGGTGATGATGAAGATGATGATGAAGATGATTATGACGATGATGGTGATGATGATGATGGTGATGATGATGAGGATGATGATGAGGATGGT
>LPNX010444883.1:326869-360355 GCA_001517045.1 Pseudotsuga menziesii
TGGTGATTATGATGAGGATGATGATGAGGATGGTGATGATGATGTTCATGATGTCAATGATGATGATGATGATGAAGGTGATGATGATGATGAAGATGAGGACGAAGATGATGAAGATGATGTTGATGGTGATGATGATGAAGATGATGATGATGTTGATGGTGATGATGATGAGGATGATGATGAGGAGGATGATGATGATGAAGATGAAGACGAAGATGATGAAGATGATGTTGGTGGTGATGATGTTGATGGTGATGATGATGACGATGATGATGAGGAGGATGATGATGATGAAGATGAAGACGAAGATGATGAAGATGATGTTGATGGTGATGATGATGAGGATGATGATGAGCATGGTGATGACGATGTTCACGATGTCAATGGTGATCATGATGATCATATTGATGATGACGATGATGATGATGAAGGTGATGATGATGATGAAGATGAAGACAAAGATGATGAAGATGATGTTGATGGGGATGACGACGATGATGATGATGATGGTGATGATGTTGATGGTGATGATGATGAGGATGATGTTGAGGATGATGATGACGATGATCACGATGTTGATAGTGAGGATGATGATCACGTTGATGGTGATGATGATGATGATGATTAAGGTGATGATGAGGATGAGGATGAGGACGAGGAGGACGATGATGAGGATGAAGATGATGAAGATGATGTTGATGGTGATGATGATGATGATGATGATGTTCATGATGTTGATGGTGATGAGGATGATGATTTGGAGGATGATGATGATGTTCACGATGTTAATGGTGATGATCCTCATCATGTTGATGATGATGATGATGATGATGAAGGTGATGATGATGATGATGATGATGATGATGATGATGATGATGATGAGGAAGATGATGTTGATGGTGATGATGATGATGATGATGGTAATGATGGTGATGGTGATGATGACAAGGAGGATGATGATGGTGATGATGATGATGATGATGATGATGTTCATGATGATGGTGTTCATGATGTTGATGGTGATGATGATGAGGATGTTCAAGTTGATGGTGGTGGTGATGATGATCATGTTGATGATGATGATGAAGGTGATAATGATGATGGGGATGAGGATGATGATGATGATGTTCAGGATGTTGATGGTGATGATGATGATGATGATGATGAATGATGATGATTTTCATGATGTTGATGGTGATGATGATGAGGATGATGACGATGATGTTCATGATGTTGATGGTGATGATGATGAGGATGATGATGACGATGACGTTCATGATGTTGATGGTGAAGATGAGGATGATGATGAATGATGATGATGTTCATGATGTTGATGGTGATGATGATAAGGAAGATAATGATGATGATGATGATGAAGATGATGATGATGACGCGGATGATGAAGATGATGTTCATGGTGATGGAGATGATGATGATGATGGTGATGATGTTGGTGGTGAGGATGATGATGAGGATGATGATGAGGATGAGGATGATGATGATCATGTTGATGTTGATGATGATGATGATGATGATGATGATGATGATGATGACGATGACGATGGTGATGATGATGTTGATGATGACGGCGACAATTCTGATGATGATGTTCATGATTTTAATGCTGATGATGATGATCATGGTGATGATGATGATGATGATGATGATGATGAACGTGATGATGATGACAATGGTGAGGATGATGAAGATGAAGATGATGATGATGATGATGATGAACATGATGAAGATGATGATGATGATGAACATGGCAATGTTGATGATGATGCTCGATGATCAATGATCATGGTGATGATGATGAAGATGATGATGATCATGATGATGATGATGACGATGGCGATGACGATGTTTATGATGTTGATGTTGAGGATGATGATGATGATGAAGATGATGATGATGATGATGATAATGGTGATGATGAGGAAGAGGATGAGGATGATGATGATGAGGATGATGTTGATGATGATGTTCATGATGTTGATGGTGATGATGATGATCATGTTGATGATGATGTTCATGATGTTGATGGTGATGATGATGATGAGGATTATGAAGATGATGATGGTGATGGTGATGATGATGATGTTGATGGTGATGAGGATAATGATGATGACGATGATGAAGATGAACATGATGATCATGGTGATGAAGATGAAGATGATGATGAATATGAGCATTATGATGATGATGATGAACGCTATTTTTGTTTTTACAGAATGCGCACACGATGTGTTTGTATATAACGCACACGCGTTTTGTTTGTTTACAATGTGCACACATTTTTCTTTAACTAAATTGCGCTCGCGTATGTTTTAAATTCAAAAATTTATTCCCTCCAAAGGATAAGGCCGAGCCTCCACCCATGCTTTCATGGAATTCCTATGCCTATGTGTCTGCTTTGTACTTTGCTTCAGATTCAACATGCCTGTGCCTTGGAGTATGATAAACCATGGCAAATTTAGCATTATATCCAGATTTTGAATATGCTCATGTTTAGCGATTCGTCTGATTATGCTGTACACCTCCATTTTTTATGAGATTTTAGAAACAGATATGGTTTTTTTTGCAGATTCTAAATATGTAAATTTTAACAAGAATACATAATTTTTTCTATTTTTTTCTTATTTATCTTCTGTCATCACTCCTCAACTCAAAAAACACACTGGTAGTGTTTCATCCATATCTCTTTCATTTCTCAACCATTTAAAAAAATTGTATGGTGCACTAAAGAACACCAACCTCTACATGCTATGAAAAACCCATTTCCAAATAATTGCATTAAGACATTCAAATGTTGCACCCACAATTGACGTATCGTTTTCGAGGCTTGATCTCTTAGATAATTAAAAAAAAATTTAAAAAAATTATTTTTATTATTGGAAAAATGGTCGTGCACTAGTCCTATATGTGCTCTATATGTATACCGGTTTTCGTAAGTTTATTCCATCATTTAGAAACTCAGACGCTGCACCCACAAAAACATATACCTTATAATATGCCAAAAAAATAAAAAGCACCCGTTAAAATTTATCTAACTTTAGATAGTTAACAACATTTTCAATAGAAAAAATATATATATTTGGAAAGGTCATTCAATTTCCTACATTTCTTGTTTTTTACTAATCACAAGATTCATTGTGTAAGTGTCTCAAAATATGCGTCCAAGTTGATGGATGCCTGTTTTTTCAGTTTTGTATTGCATCTAACACGCCAAAAGAGACCCTCAACTTCTTGCACACACCCTGTAATAACTATCTACCTAACAACTTAGCTTCATAAATAAATTCGAGTGGTTTACATTGCCTAATCGTGGACTCTTCCCTCTTGTCAGACTGATCGACAAGATCTTGACTGGTACAGACTTTGACAGAGTCAGCTGAGAGTCAGGTACAGATCTGCAAGCAATTACATTTTCCAACACTCCCCCTTAATTATAGGTAGATGGAGATTTTTCAAACAAAATTTACCAAATGTTTCTGAGCTTAGACATGCTCGATTTATGACAGAGTTCATTGTGGAGAACTTGTCATTCCAAGATAACTACGCAGATAGTGGAATGTGTCCTTTGCCAATGGTTTCATAAAAACGTCTACAAGTGGTCTTCAGACCTACAAAATTCCAAACAAATTTCGTTGTCATTCACCAACTCCCTTATAAAATGAAACCTTGTGTCGATCTGCTTGGTTCTCTTGTGAAACACATGATCCTTTGATAATGCTATGGATGAATTGTTGTCACAGCAGATTGTTGTCAGTTCTTGATGGTTATGTGACAAGTCTTTTAAGACTCTCCTCATCCACACAGCTTGAATTGCGGCACTTGTTGCGGCAACATACTCTGCTTCAGCTAAAGACAAAGTTACAATGGGTTGTTTCTTTGAATCCCATGAAACAACATGTGTACCAAAATGAAAGGTGTACCCAGATGTGCTTTTCCTATCATCTATGTTTCCTCCATTGTCACTGCGAGTATAACCAATGAGTTTAAATTTTTTTGAGGTTGAATACATAATAACAAGGTCTTTTGTGCCACTTATGTACCTCAAAATTCTTTTACCTGCTTGCCAATGTGAATCTTTTGGTGACTCCATGAACCTTGAGATCAGACTTACTCCATACATAATGTCTGGTCTCGTCGTCGTCAAATACATAAGGCTACCAACAAGCCTTTTCAACAACCTAGGATCGATAGTGGATCCTTCATCATCCTTGCCCAATTTTAAGCCTGTTATTATTGGTGTTGGGGTTGTCTTGCAATTAGATATGTTAAGTCTTTTTAAAACTTCACTTGCATACTTTGTCTGTGATATAAAGATACCAATTTCAGACTGTTGAACTTCAATGCCCAGAAAAAACTTCATAAGCCCCAGATCAATAATTTCAGATTCACATTCCATGACTACTTTAAAATATTATATGCCATAACCACCAGTAAATATTAAATCAACTACATAAAAGCAGAAAATTAACATCTTACCTTGCTCATCGAATTTGGTGTACAAAGTTGGTTCACTTTCAGTTATGTGAAATCCATTTTGAGTAAGATAGGAATCAATTCAGCTGTATTAGGCTCTAGGAGCTTGCTTCAAATCATATAATTCCTTTTTCAAACTGTACACTTTATGCTCTCACCTTGGAACTTCATACCCTTGTGGTTGTTCCACATATGCTTCCTCTTCTATATAGCCATTTAAGAATGCCAACTTGACATCAATTTGATGAACATGCCATTTTTTTTGTGCAACAATGGCCAAAACTATTCTGACTATATCCATACGTGCAATAGGTACAAACGTTTCATTGAATTCTATACCGGGTTGCTGTGTGAACCCTCTTGCTACCATTCTTGCTTTGTACTTTTGCACATTCCCATCAGCATCTTGCTTTGTCTTGTAAATCCATTTTACACTAATTACATCTTTGTTTGTTGGTACATCAACTAGTTTCCATGTTTGGTTTTTCTCAATGTATTCTATTTCTTGATCCATGGCTTGTGCCCATACTTCTTCTTCAATAGCTTCTTCAAATGTTAGTGGATCATATATAGGAGAAAATAATGCAAAGAGAGAGAATGAATTTGGTGTACTAGCTTCATATATCTCTTGTAGATTTCTTGTCTTCACCGGTTCTATCGATGTCGACCTTGACGAAATGCTTAACGGATTCTACTTTCCTCTTGGTGTGCTTGTCGATGTAGCATGAGATGCTGCTTGTGTCAATGGTCCTTGTGCTAAACCATGTCTTGGTGTCATGGGAGTCGATGGTGGTGCGACCGATTGACTTACATGTGGTATTTGAACCGCTTCCTCTTCCATATCATCATTGTCGACATTCGACACAATCTTGAAATTTATGTCAACAGTTCCATCCCATGATTCATTCTTGACAAATTGAACATCTCAACTAATTATCACTTTCCTTGCGACAGGGTCATCCAACTTGTATGCTTTTGTGTCTTCAGAATAGCCGACAAAAATACATTTTTGTCCCTTCTTGTCTAGCTTCCTTCTCGTCTCATCTCGAACATGAGCATATGCAACACAACCAAAAATTTTTAAATGAGAAACACTATGATTCATACCTATCCATGCTTTTTGGGGAACTTTGTTCTTCACACTCTTTGTTGGATATTGGTTCATAATGTATACAGTAGTTGCGACTACTTCTCCCCAATATTCATTTGGCAAATGCTTGGCTACCAACATGCTATGTGCCATATCCATGATGGTTCTGTTCTTTCTTTTGGAAATACCATTTTGTTGAGGTGTATACTGTGTAGTGAATTGTTTTTGTATGCCATGGGTCTTGAAAAAATTTAGAAATTCATTTGAAACATATTCACTACCTCTATATTTCCTTACGATCTTGATGTGATGTCCACTCTGATTCTCCACGAGTGCCTTGAACTGCTGAAAATAACTAAATGCATCAGATTTATGTTTCAAAAAGTATACCCATGTTTTTCTTGAGTAGTCATCAATAAAAGCTAGAAAATATTTGCAGCCATTAATAGATGATGTCTGCATTGGACCAAAACTGTCAGAGTGCACAATTTCAAGTGGCGTGTGTGCTCTATAGGACTTTCTGACTGGAAAAGTCTCGATATGCTGCTTGCCAAAAATGCATCCTTCATAGACCCTCTCTGGTCTGTCGATCAATGGTAATCCTTTCATCATATTCTTTGTGTGCAGTAGCTTCAGCCCACAAAATTTTAGATGTTCAAATCTGAAATGCCACAACCAGGATTCATCCTAAACTTGTTTCTGAAATGTAGCTTGCAAATTAGCGCTGCAATTTTCTTTCTTGTCAAGGAGCTCAACTGTTTCTTCACTTTCTACCTTGAATGCAGCTCCTGTTTTTGTCTTCCCTTTCATGTCGGGAACTATTCTCAATGGAAACAAGCAGTTGGTTGTCATTAGTACGTTTGCTATTAGCTGGTTGCTTGGATGATTGTATTTAATCACACAGTGATCATCTTCCATGTAGACTCTATAGCCTTTTTGTATCAGTTGTCCAATGCTTAACAAATTATGTTGCAGAACTTCGACATGATAGACATCAGGGATGTACTTACTCTCCCCCTGTTTGGTTAGAATATCAACAGTGAATTTTTCCTAAGACAGTAACTTGGACATTGTTTCCAAGTGTACCATGAGTTTTAACTGAATTGTCTACACTGAAAAACAAATTTAAGTTACTAGTCATGTGGTTGCTGCAGCGTGAATCCAAGTACCATATGTCATGTGGAATTTCTTGAACATCATTGCATTCTACTGGAGATGTCGATGCCATTAACATTGCACTTGTCGAAGTGCTAGTGCTGGTCGACTGATTTGGGCTTTACCTTCCTTAGTCATATTGCTTCTTTCTGCATTCATATGCATAATGACAAAATTTCTTACAGTAATGAAATTGAATTTTTTATTTATTAAACCTCTAGCCATTTGGCTGACTTGGGTTTTGATTATCTCCTCTGCCACCAACATTTGCAGGACTTCTGCCTCGTCCTCCTCTTAAATAACTTTTTTCTCTGCCTCTGAAGTGTGTGTGTTCTACTGATTCTATGTTCATGATTGATGAGTGAAGCTTACAAGTCATCAATGCTAAATGTTGTCATGTTTGTGTGTTTTTCTAAGGTCACAACCAAGTTTTCAAATCTTAGGGGAAGACTTATGAGAATTATTTCAACAACCCTTCAGTCTTCTATGGCTTCTCCATGAGATTTCAGTTGGTTTATCAACCCAACAACTCTGGTGTAGAATGTGTCTACATTCTTTGAATATTTCATGGATAGAGATTCAAAATCTCTTCTCAAAATTTGCAACTTGGATGTCTTTACCTTATCCAAACCTTAATAGGCAATATCCAATGTATCCCATGCTTGTTTAGCATTAGTTTTTGCTGCTATTCTTCGGAGTATGCTATCATGCATAGCTTGATGTATGTAGAACAGAGATTTTTCATCTTTCTTCCTCTGTGCTCTCAACACATCTTTCTCAGCCTGTGTGAGATTGTTATATGCTGTCATGTCTACTAGTTCTACATAACCATGTTGGACTATCTTCGAGACATCTTGACCTCTGAATAAATCCTTCATTGTTAAATACCAATATTCATAATTCTTTCTTGTAAAAATTGGAGTTTGCAATGAACAAGAAGTGGAAGCCATTTTTAATTTTTAATTAAAGTTCCTTAGAAAATTAAATTTCCACCTTTTAAGACAAGATTCCTTTCCTAAATGTTGGGATGATATAAACCTTGCTTTGATATAAACCTTGCTCTGATACCAGTTAGCCAAAACCAAGTCGACTAAACTTGAGTTTACTGCTGAGTTAATGTATATCTCCCAAGTAGACAATTGTATCAACTTTTGTTTCCCTTTAGAATCGACTGATTTACTTCGATTTACTTGTTGGTTCTACTGACTGATTTTACCTTGACCACTTGTCACTTCGAAGTCGGCTGACTTCGATCTCTAAATCAGCTCACCTCTTTGACCACTCAAGTCACTCAAGTCGGTTGACCTCTTTGACTTCTGAAGTCGGTTTACCTCTTTGACCTCTCAAGTCAACTGACCTCTTCGACCCCTCAAGTCGACTTACTCAACCGACCTTTCAAGTGGGCTCACTTTGATCAAAATCTACAGAGTATTTTTCTTAGCCCAAGAGACTTAAGAAATTACAAATGCTTTTCACCTGTGAGTAAGATAGAGTAAATTAGACACATTAACAAATCCAGATAACTTATAAAACATATGCCCAAATATGTAGGAAGACTTGAGTTGACCAATGTGCGGTAAAACCTGGAACTTTCACCGGGTGAGAAATTTATGGGTTCTTGTTATTTCACTCAATTGTAATGGTAAAAGACATTTACACAAGTAAATATGGAAATATTGTGTGGCCAAATAAACACATTCAACCATAAACTATTTCATATATATAAATTATGCTGAAATAACAAAGTATTACAAACTTGTGGGTCTAGACTTGTCGGCTCACCGACTGTTCCTTTTACAGAGCTTCGACTCTTCGACTAAATCACTTACACAGAACCTTGAGCTTCAACTTCTCTTTTCTGACCGTGAGTTCCTCTATGTTTCTATTGTGTCTGTAAAAACTGATTTACAAATTTCTTATTCTATTTTTGCTAACTTTAATCACAATTAAGCATGGGAATAACCTTCATGTTTTTCAAATATTTTTACTGAGGAAAGGAGACCTCCCTTGAGTTTGATTTCCATAAGGTGGAGTTTGATTTCCCTCTCCCTCAATTAATTAAAATGCTAAGAACATAATTCCTTACCATAGACATAAACTAATAAAAATAATTAAATTAATTCACAATACATTTAAGTGATGACAATCAAATCTCAACTATATTATAGATACTTATCTAAAGTACATAATAGACTCATAAGAATTAATTAATTACCTATTTAAACTAAGGACAATCAAATCCCAACGATATTCTAAAATACAGAAGCTAGGAAATGATAGAAGCATTAAATAGTAACTAGAACTGTAGAACTGTTGCTTGAATTGATAAAATCTCTTTTGATATGAATATTCGCAATTTTTTAATATTAACATGAACAAAATTTTAATATATTAAATCCCTGATTTGATGGAAAGATTAATATTATAAATTATATATTATTAGAAAGCCTATAAAATTCTAGATTCCCTGAATTCCAGCATGCAACCATTTGAAAAGAAGAAAAAAATTCAGTGGAGATTTTCATTTCTGCATAAGTTCAAACTTGCAAGGAAAAGGACTGCTCCCGGGAGTATAGGAAAGTCCAAGTATTCACCATGTAGCCGCTTTTTGAAGTCTCCAGTCTGTAGCCGCTTAATTATTTTAGACAAATGTGAACAAAGAATCACATCATGTCAGTTGGCTACATTGAAGAATGTAACTTTTTCAGGAATTAAAAAATACACTGGAAAATTGAAACCATATTCCACCCAACCCACCACTTTCTCAAATTATATGCACTATAAACTGTGTGAAGATTAAGTTAAGAGTTGTGTTTCCGTGTAATCCAATTCTGGTTTTGTCCGGCTTAGAAAGTCTGTCTTCTTGTTCATGCCAAGTTGCTTGCTAAGTTGTTATAGTGCTGTTCTGGATAACACCAAACACTTACCTGATGTAATGCCCGGATAATGCTTACTGTGTTCTTTATATATTGATACAATGGAGAATCAAAATCAAACAAACAAGCACAACAACAGGATCCGGTTCTTGCTGTCCACGGCCGATCTACATAGTTTTCAGTGAGGAATATACTCTTCAACGTCAAAAGGAGGCTATATTTAAAGTCTGTTCCATTGCTTTATTACAATGCCAAAAATGACAAAAGATCAAAAGAAGAAAAAAAACATAAGATAATGAGCTGTCCGTGAAGAGCTTCACGGGTTTCCAGCAAGATGTGTGGTTATGCACTTGTAAGCAAGGGAAAGCACAGAGGGAGATCTCATTTTTCAAAAAAGACGAGAGTTTTTCATTGATTTCAGTTTTATAATCCGTTTCCTCGCTCCGTTTATAATCCGTTTCCATAGTTTAAAAAACGTTAGATTATATTAATCCAACATGTTGTGATGCGTTGAAGATTTAGTTAAGACAATATCAATCATAAAAGTCAAGTTCCAATCTTTTGATAATTCAAAACTGATATAATGCAACTTGCTCTTCTTAGTGCACAAGTATTTTAAATTGAAATGTGGTAAATTAGTAGTTATATCTTAAGTTGTTCAATTTTGTTGGCACTCTTTTTTATTGAGTTACACAAGTATTTTAAATTGAAATGTAGTAAATTCTTATTCATATGTTGTTCAATTTTGTTTACACTCATTTTTATTTAGTTATCTTTATTTAATATTTTTCTATACAAAGTATATTTAAATCACTTCTATTCCATTTTCTTCTTCAGTAATCATGTTTTTATCCCAAATTTTCCTACCTCTGAAACATAAAGCTATATGAATTCATATATTTTTTTCTTTCATTCTTTTCAGAAATAATTCATAAATTTACAAGATGAAGCCATGTAAATTCATATATATATATATTTCTTTTCTTATTTAATTCAAAAATTGAAGATAGTAGTACACCAAAAGTATTTCAATTTTAAAATGCTTAAAATTAAAAACCAAAACTGATATCTAAGATAGGCATTAAACAAATTTGAAACTAATTACATGTTTACGAATAACATAGACAAATAAATTAACAAAAAACTGACTTTTTATTAAAAATTAATATCTTTTATGTTTATTTTGAAACTATTTCTCAAGCATTATAATGTAAAAACAAATCTTAAAGATACTATGTAAAATATGTGTATAAAACTATTCCAGCAGTCAATAAGACATTAAGAGATATTCGGAGTTATCTTCATAAATCTTGCTTCCAACTCTCCACATGTAACAAATTAAAAAAAAATATCTATCTTAATAAAAATAATACTAAAACTCAAATGAAAATTAAGTATCTTATTTATGTTCAGGGTTTAACAAAATCTATAAACCTTTTATCTAAAAGATAATACTGTCCTTGCTCTAACAAGATCCATAAGCAACTAATATAAAAGATAATGCTGCCAGTGCTTTAACAAGATCCATACAGAGCTTGTATAAAAAATAATACTAAAATTGGGATGGGAAGTAACTACGATATTTATGCCTCCGCTTTAAAGCTAGATTCATTCTTACCCATATGTTAGATTACTTTTGCCATCAAGCTTCAGTTTTAGGGTGGGATGGATTTTTTTTTTCCAATACTTTGTTTAATGAAAAATGAAAACTTTACTAATTTATATTATTGATGTTTTACTGAATAAATTACTAATTTTAAATTTCAATGAAAGTTCAATTTATTAATTTACAAATCAATTTAGTAAACTTAAATACAAATCCAATTTACTAATTACAATTCAATAACAAAGAATATAACAAAGAATATGCAGCTCTGCTGCTCATTCACCTTGTTTTATTAATAATTATTCAAACTCTTTTTAGAGTTAGTTTTTATTCTTGATTGACCATGTAGATTCTGTAATCCCAAACAATTAGGATGTGGCAAAGATTTGGAATCAAAAGTGGATTCCAATAAGTGAAGCATGCACAGTTTTGGGGATTCCAAGGCAGTGAGATCATTATGATGGAGGTAGTCAAGGAAGCAAAAGTGGATTCTAAGGCAGCGAGATCATTGTCATGGAGGTAGGTTGATTTCAAGAGGTTCAATTTTGGTTTAAGGGTAATTATCAAATAGTTATTTAAGTGTTTGTTTATTTTGAATTTCAAATAAACATATTTATCATGAGTTTATTATAAAAAATTCAAGGCACTCAGATAATTATGAGTTATTTAAGTGTTTGTTTATTCTAAATTTCAAATAAAGATATTTATCATGAGTTTACTATAAAGAATTCAAGGTAGTAAGATCATTGTGATGGAGGTAGGTTGATTTCAACAGGTTCAACTTTTGGTTTAAGGGTAATTATCATTTATTTAAGTGTTTGTTTATTCCAAATTTCAAATAAAGATATTTATCACGACTTTATTATAAACTACATAAATAAATAAAAATAAACATCATAAATCATAAATTTACTATTTGTATGTCATCATTATTCAAAATTAGTAAAAATATTATCCATTTAAATAATAATATTTATTGTTAGATTTTTTTTTTGATTAAGCGTGTAGATTCTGTAATTTTATTTTTGATTGAGCTAGATTCTGTAATCTTAGTTGTTGCACCGCCTGTGCATATTCGAAAGCAAAAGTGGATTCCAAATAAGGTAAACATGTACAGTTTCTGGGTCTCTACTTAATCACATGAACCGAAGCAAAAGTGGAGTTTAATATGTTAAGCTTGTACAATTAATTCTACAGACTCTCCTTGATCCTAGGAAAGCTGTTATTGATATGAGATGGAAAAGCCATGGACAGGCAAGTCTTTGAAGAGGTTATGCAAGGCAGTGATTGTTAATATTTTTATTGTATTAATCAATATATATATTTTTTTAAATAATGGTTATTTAAATGGATCTGGATTGTTAATATTCTTATTTTATTAATTAGCTATTTTTTTTTCATAATAAGGTCTTAATTAGAAAAATGTAGAAATATTAGTTAGTATTTACTTTTTTTGTTCCATCCCACTGATAATATTAAGATAGAGCATGCACAAGATTGTTTGAATGTCAAGCTTATTGAGGGTTTGTTGGTTTTGAGTTATATATTTGTTTTTGGAGTATTTTTTAGTATTTATTATTTTCATTTTTATTTCTTTATATGGTAGTGATTTTGGTGTTGGTAGTAATTACTTCACATCAAGAAATTGATTGTTAATATTCTTATTGCATAAATCAGCCTTAGTTATTTTCTTAAATAATGGTTGTTTAAGTAGATCTCGACTATTAATATTCTTATTGCATTAGTTAGCCATTTTTTTTACATAATAAGACCTTAATTAGAAAGATGTAAAAGTATTATTTCTTATTTAGTTTTTGTTCCACCCCAACCATAATATTAAGATAGGGCATGTCAAAGATCATTTCAATGCCAAGGTTACTGAGGGTTTGTTGGTTTTGAGTTATATATTTGTCTTTGGAGTATTTTTTAGTACTTATTATTTTTATTTTTATTTCTCTATAAGGTAGTGATTTTGATGTTGGTAGTGCTTATTTATTATTTTTTTTTAGTGATATTTAATTATTATAATCTCTTTGTATAATTATGCAATTTGAACAATCACAATAATGACTAAATACTAATTTTTGATTTTACAATAGTAACTGCAATTTCAAAACATGTGGATATATATATATATATATGATTAAATAAAATCATAAATATTAATTTTAATGTTAAAATTTTTAAATTTTTTATCAATATTTATTTTAATTTTAAAATTTTAAATTTTTATATTAATAGATTTGTATAAGCCTTCTCAACAAGTGTTCCTATTTTTATTTTTTATCATATATATAAACAGTTGCTCACTTGTACAATGTTCATGCCTATTCTTGGATTCAAGTCCTTTCAAGCAATTTCCTTTTTGCAAGAAAACAATCATGTGAATTTGCAAAAACTTTGGGGTGTGTCTCCATAATTAGCGATCCTTGAGGATTGAGGTATTTGAAAGCAATTTATTTAATATATGCAACTTTGAATCAATATTGGCACCCATTAAAATGACGATGCTTGTTGCGAAGTTGTTTTCTTATGAAGAAAAGTATATCATAGAGTCCCAAAATATTTAATTATTTTTACTTGGTTTTATGAAAACAAATCAAAATGTTAATAGTAAAAATAATTAAATGATGAAAACAAGTGCAACAATCTTTAAGTATCTCATGAAAAACTCCTTAAAATAGAACATCATTGATAAGGCTTACTTGGTGTGAAGTTCTAGAGCTTAGTAGTACTCAATGGGTATGGTATTTTTTTTGATTAGATGCAATGACTTGAAATTCTCTTTCTATGTATAAATACCTTTCTAAATGAGATAAAAAGAAGGCTTTTGGTAGGCTCATGAGGCTACATGAAAGTTCTCTTATCATGGGATTGGAGTTTCCATTATTAAATGCATGATTGTTATTATCAAATGTGGATAGAAAAACTAACTTGGATTTGATATTAATGGATTATGATAATGGAAATAAATGATGGAAATGAATTCCATTTTCTCTTAGATATCTAATTCCCCAAATTGTGGCAAATTATGCTAGAAAATTTGGCTTCCTAGCAATTTTGCATTCCAATAGTAATGCTTTCAAGTCTTTTAATTTCCTTTATTGAATAAATTATTATGATAATGTTCTTTTGTTGGTTATAGAATTGTTGTTGATTTTTTTATCTATCAAGAAATCGATATTAGAAAGAATTAGAAAATATGTATAGGGTTCCCTACCTCTTGATGGTGTTCTGTGGGTTAGGTCGAATGAAAATTGGATGGATCATGAACATGACCAGCTAGAATGCAAACTAAATGGGTCATGAACATGACCAATAGCTTTATCTTGGATTTTATATTACTTATCTACACAATATGTTTTTGAATTTCTTCATGGGAATTGAATTGGATTATGTCTTCCTTAGGGAATATTTATATTTGCATAATTAAGCATTGCTTGATATTGAAATATTCATTTTCTCAATAGAAATTATGTTAGTGGTTTATGTCTGCATTAAATTTTATTATTTCAATGACTATATACATTTTTAAAATTAGTTGTAATAAATATTTTCTAATATTTATGAATGCTCTTTCGCGTTGATGGCATCTAGTATTACATTAAAGACATAAATTCGAAGATAAACTATCCCCTTCCCTATGAAAATGAAATAGATGGAAGTAAACATTTCAAGGAAGAAAGCTTCACTCAATGGTCGTTGAAATATTTGGAAAAGTCATTAATGTATAATATTTTCAAGTATTTGTTGGAAAGCTTGATGTTGTTGAGAATGTGGAGACAATTTTTGAGGGACTTGTGGATGAATGATCATGTATTAATGGATATTGAGTTGTAAACTCAAATATGTTGGAGCATTTGAATTTTCTCATATCTGTGTGTATGTGGATCAAAGTATAAGCCTTTATAATTGACCTTATTTATAGTATCCTTAATTAATGTTGAAGATTACATGTTTGTATAAATTTAGTTTCTTTCCACTAATTCAATTGCATATATAAATTTTTTATTTATTGTTTAAGTATATAACTTGTTTCAATGGTATTAGATCAGCATCAACATTGTATGCCATTTTTTAAAAATTATTCATATAATATTAATTTACTATAAAAGAAAATAAAATGAATAAAAATACTAAACCAAAGACAACATTAATAATACATTAATGTATAATAATACATTAATGTATAATAATAATAAATATATATATATATATATACTACTATTATTTTATTTTTGTTATGAGAGACTACTATTATACTACTCATAATTGTTTATAACTTGTAAAAGGGATACAAATAATAACTTAAGTAAAATCATAAATGTTCTACAAGATGACAACAATTAATGACTAGAATTAAACTAGTAAATGTAGTACAAAATGATGACAACTAAAGCCCTAATAAACTAGTAAATGTACAAAAAAATGGTGATGATTAATGACCAAAGAAACTAGTAAATATATTACAAAATAATGAATCAAGTCAACCAATTAATGAGTAAGATATGACAAGAAGTTAGTTTGGGAAAAAGTGAATGGAAATTTGCTACAATTAGTCACCACTACAAAAATAGTAGTTTATATGTCAATTCTAGTTTTTTCATAGTAACAAATGTCTCATTTTGTACTAGTGACATATGGATCTTATGGTTATATTTATTGGTGAAAGTTGGAGACAACCATAAAATATAACAATATTATGGAAATCGAGCAAAGAAAACAATCATTGAGTTCCTTATCAATCAAGACCATATTTTCTTTGTTTTGGGTCATCCCAACTGTCCCCTTGACGTCATTAAGTTCAAAATCCCTTTCTTTCTTGGAAACTTCCTTTCTAACTTCCCTACTTCCATAATGTCATCTTTCTCCTTATCAATGAAAATATTTTAAACTTCGTATGTACTTTTAATTTCCATACTTGTGGCGATAAACATTGATTTAAATTGATATCCTATATATACTAGGGTTATCAAGAAAAACATTTAATGATTGGAAGGAAACCAAAATTGTATGAGTCCTCATTTTCATATATATGTATGTCTATAGGGTTAGACTTCATTCAACATTAATACCCTTATTACTGAATTTCACCAAAATCCAAAGTGTCATCCCCATTTCAATTTACTTTCTCTCTTCTCTTATCTTAATAACACTAAGGCTTATGTTATCTCCATACAATCCAAATGATTGTTAAAACTAGTATGCATTAAATTTCAATGGCCACTTGTAAAATACCACTGATACCTGGAAGCTATAAAGCATTTAAAAAGTCTGCAGAACAAAATTTTAGTAATCCTTTCACCAATTAAAACATTTATACTGCATTCATAACCATCATGTAACAAAAAAAAAAAACCAGTACAACAAAATAACACAATGAGACAACCATCTTCATGTGGTTCACCTCGTCCACAAGGCTACATCCACCAACTTATTTGTTATTTTTATTTCTTTATTAATATAGAGTGTTTACAAAAATCTTGGCTCATTCATGGCCGGTTTTATCTTACCTCAAGGCTCTATGCATAGAGACACTTAAAATTCAACAGTCCTCCTTTAGGACCCTCATAATCAGCTCATAGAAGAAAATCATTAACAGCGCCTTTTGGGCACCCGGTGAAAGTTAATTATTACATAACTTTTTATAAAAGTTACCCAGCCTGAGAAAATTGATCTTTCATGTTTTTATACTCCCACGAGGGATTTTTATTTTTATTTTATTTTATCATGTACATCTTTAGGGTTACTTCCAAAATCATGCCTTATATTAACCAGTCGCATTATCCTCCACTATCAGGTATAATTTGTCAGAATAAGCATTTCAAAGAAACGACGACTCACACTATAAGATATCGACGAAGTCATGCATCCACTTTTACCAAATATAAAAAATAACAGAAAGTGGTAAGAGCCCATTTTATGTGACTTTGAGAGGATATGGTTTGACGAGAAAACCTAAACGGAGGCTTGGTGTCTTCCTATCAATTTTTTCGGTGGCCTATTAACATATTCAACTCATACCTAGCTTCAAACCATGTACCCAAACATTCCGGCCCTATGGAATAACTCCAGATCTTATAAACCATTACCACAATGCAAATCGAGTTTTGACATTCATACGTTAAATCTTGTTACTATTCAAATCATAGACATCAACCGCAGATATTAACCATGATTCAGATCTGGTTCCTCCTAAAATCACAGATTTTATCCCTAGTATTAGATTCAGATCTAGTTTCTAATAGATTCATAGAGGATTGGCCAACATCTACGTTTAGATTTGATTACTACTAAAAATGCATTCAAACGTTTCTGCCCTGATTACTATTACAATTTAGTTAGTGGATGAAATGGGATCGATTTCATTAAATGGAATCGCCTAGTATCCTTCCATTCCATCCCATAAGTCGTGACTATCATGCATAACAAATTCCTCAATAAGAATGCAGAAAAATACAAAACAACAAATTGATAAGAAAATTTTTTATTTGCTCGCCATTCCCCAAAACCTCCAGTAAGATATTTCACTTATATATCTCTCTTGAGTGCAGTCTTTCTAAATGCACATCCCCCCTGAACTTAGGTCTAAATATGACTCTATAACGAAGGCAGGAAAAGCCCCAACAACGTTCAGGGTTCGATAGCAAGGTAAAGGAACCACAGAAATGTATGTAAACCATGCAATCATGCAAGAAATCATACCAGATTCAGATCTCATCGAATTCAAATGATGAATTCACTCATCCGGATCGCATACCTGTTTCCTTGAAGCCAAACAAAAATCGTAGAGGTATATCCCTCTCTCCTCCAAAGTGGTAGAGATCAGCTCCCCAACGACAGCGTAGAGATCAACTCCCCAGATAAAAAATCACCAAGATCAAATCCTCTCATGCAATCATAGAGATCAACTTCCAGGAAAATGTAGAGAGCTTCCTCCAGAAAAGAAAATGCAAGGATCGTCCTCCCTCCAAATTGCAGAGATATCCCTCTTTATCAAAATTGCAGGAAAAAAAATAACTGAGATAAAAAAAAAAAACCCCTATCCCCCTCGCAGAGATTCTTTTATGAAGCCTTACCATCAGAAAATCACGCTCCAGTAAGTCCATGCCCTCCACTCCCTTAATAATGGCTTTTATTCTCCTTCATAAACTCTTACAAGAAAAATCCCATCAAATCTGCGTCGTGGCTAATTTTCTGGGAGCGCGTGGGAAAAAAATCCAATAACCTCCTTTTTCCAAAACCTGGATTAATACTGCTATAATTATTCCATCATTAAAGGAGTAAACTGTAGTGTTTATATAATTCAATGAAGCGAGTCGAAGCCAACCTTAGAAGTTCCGTTTTTCCTTGTAATATTTATTCTAGTTACTAATTATCCATTGAGACAGGTGGCAAACAAACTTATAAGTTTCCTTCTAGTCATTATAAGTAATTTGAAGGAAGTGCCTCCCTTTTCCTCATAATTTCATAGGCCTTTCTTGAACTTGTTGTTTTCACATAATCTAGTATCTCCCTTGATAATATATCTTAGTCAATAGGGATATGGCTTCCCATGTGGTCGTTACAGGAATATTATCAGCCGAAGGCAGCATTTTTGCTTATTAAATTTTATCTAGGATACTCTCTCTCTCTCTCTCTCTCTCTCTCTCTATATATATATATATATATATATTCTCCGCTTTTGCATATATCTACCCTTTGTTTAATTTTATACATATATATCTCTTAATTTCATTGGATTGTTTTTCTCCTTGGTTCTTTCTTTAATCCCTCAACCTTCTCATCAAGGTTACTAGGATTGAGTATTCCGTTAGGGCATCTTGCATTGGGATAAGTTTTTATTCATGGTGGGTTTATTTAACCCTTTGTTAAGTTGTTTCAGTGTATTTCATCTTCTAAGCATTTTCGCTTAGGCGGTTAATCTTTATAAACCACGAGGTGTTGTCTTGGGTGGGGGCCTTGGACTTGAGCTCCTCACCAAGACGAGTACAATAATATGCAAAATTACAAAATATTCCAGGTCATAGGAGAGGGATATTACATCCTTCCCCCCTAAAAGAAAGAACACCGTCCTCGGTGTTTCTTGTTTCTTCGAAAAATCTTTTATTCTTTTTTGGACTCATCTCTTCTTGGTTTGCCTTGCTCGGATCTTTCTTCTGGTTTTTCTTTTCTGATCCTTGTGGGTTCGTAGGACCTGCAAAAATCTGGTCTACCCAAATTTCACACAGATAAGAATCAATTCATCATGAATGTAATTAGCAAGTATTTTGCAGCTTTATAACTACAACTTAGTCCGTTCAGTAATTCATGACAAATCACAATTCAACTTAAACAAAGTCATAAATTCTTTTGCAATCTGCAATTTTTCTAGTGTTCATTGGGTGCCATATTACCCAATTATTTTCCATAATGCAAATTGATACATCAATAAAACATGACTATAAGCATTGAAATCCCATTATATCAATAATGTCAATCAATCAACATATTACCTCATCGATACAAGTTTACCTGCAATGCATATACCTTTTTCCGCATTGTCCTTTTCTTTGGATGTCCTCTATCCCAGCACCTCACGTGCCAACAGTACTCCAAGTACCAATTCAATCCACCCAACACAAGGACGATACCAACCCTTCGTGTATCTCATCTGTGCTATTCAGGGTGCTTGTCATTATTCTTTTCTATGGATTTTCCTTCATCACAGCACACCAAGTGCCAATTCAAGCCACCCAACACAAGGATGATACCATGTACCACTCTTAGCAGTATCTCCTTTAGGGTGCTTCACCAAGCTGAGGCACTCCATTCTCGCACACCTCCACAGCGCCTAGAGGTTATTCTCTTCACAGAGTCCCCCAACTCATGTGACAGTCCTCTAATGTGTGCGAAACGAGTCTTAACCACATGTATTACATCTAGGCATCCCCAGAATGCATAATGGTCCCTCGCTGGCCCGGGGGAAAACAAGGTATATTTTAACCACTACCTCCATCACCGCTCCCTCTTCTGGTGATAACTTTATACACATGAGATTTAACTCATCATAGTCTTGGAGGTTTAGCCTTTTCTCATGGCCATAATTTTCCATGCCTGCAAGCACTCTATGGGTGTTAGTTTATCATTTTATAAATTCAAAGAACATCAAAACTTTTGCATAAGTCATGCTTCATTCTTCATTCATCTGATAAGAGCCTTTTATCACCAGAATTGCCAAGAGGCATTTACAAGAAGCCACAAAATCTTTTCATTTTCTTATGCTAACACCACTTGCAAGAAAATACATAAAACTTGAGAATTTTTGACAATGCAATTCCTCATTAACTTCAATTATTACCACAGAAAAATTCACTCACAGCTGCAATTTTATATATACTACATTTGAACTTTTAAGTGCTTTGTCAATGCCATAAGACCAACATCCAAAACTGTTTAACAAATTAAATTTCCTGCAATAAGCCTCACCACAATAAGGTCAGAAAATCCCAATCGAAAGGACCAATTAAATGACTAACTTAGTTAAATTGTCCCTTCTACAATATCCATAATTAAAATAATTTCAACCACCTAGATGGGCATCCTGCAAATAAATAATAAAAAACACAATCTGAGATAATCGTGGTCATTACTATCTGCAAGACAACTCAACAGTAGAGCTGTCCCCAATGAAGTTGGTCCTTGGAAATGCTATTGGACATTTCCTACCGTGCCATCCTAATGGTTTGCGTGCTCAGCTGTTCCAACCTTCTCCAACTACGAGCAATTGGGGGATCCATACTGAACCACTCAAATCAACAAATCAAATTGCACAAAAGAGGCTATATTATTCAAATAATTTAAACTTATAGCATTGATTCTTGAATGAATAAATATTTACATACCATCACTGCTACAACTTTAAATCAACATATACCCCTTCCTTCTAGCATTAGTTACTACTATTAAATTGCATACTAAAATATATCACACACATTGATTGATTTTTAAATAATCTTGTACTAATGGGGAAAGGCAGTCGCAATTTAGTTTCCTTTTGAACCAAAAATACATAACCATATAATTAAAGAAAAACAAGGAAACCATCTTTTCCACTTCTAGTCTTTACACCTAAACTAGCAAATAGAAACAATTTGACCGGAGTAATTGTGGGGCCTGCATTTAGAGGCCGCCCCTCCTCTTTTGCAAACAACAATACATATAAATAACCACATCTTACGAATGCATTCTCATCTTTTGGCAAGCAATAATATATTTAAATAACCAAATTATTCTCATGTTTGCAAACATAATTAAAGATTAATAACCAAACTTTATGGCTCGCATCCTGAGCTTCTACAAACCACAATAAACACAAATAACCAGAATTTTAGGTTTGCATTATTATCTTTTGCAAGTAATAGACATAAATAACCACACTTTACAGCCTGCATTCTCATCCTTTGAGAACAAAGTAATTATAAATAAACAAACTTGAAGGCTTTCATTATCATATTTTTGCAAACAACAATAAATTTAAATACCAAACTTGACGTCTGTAGTAAAGAAGGAGAAACTCAACAATCAAGGACACTCACCCTCTAACCAAGCAACAACCTCTCAACCAACCAATAAACAATAATGATATTATTAGGGAAGATCACTCCCTGCTAATTGCCTCCTATTGACATAAGGGACATAAGAATCAATCATACGTTATTGACGAACCAGCCCTCGTACCAATGGGTGAAAATATGCAGAAAGAAAAAATAAAAATACGTACAGCAAATGCAATCAGTGCCTCAGTGTCTTGCAAATTCATAGACTTCTCCAGTCTAAAATTTGACAAACATTTTGTCTGCAAAAAGAAATGGTGAAACATGTTTTGTTTTGAAAAGTTTCCTTTCATATTCAACCATGGATTAACGGGTGGCATGCAAATCTACAATACCCAAATGAATTTATACCACTAAAAACATAAATAAAAACCATGGTCAATCCATGGTAAGAAGACATAGATCACCCCGTATGTATATATCAGATCCTTTTACAAATCAAACGTGGAAAAAGGCAATCAAGAGTTATCACTATATAAATCCATTTATCATTCCAATCGCAGGAAGACAGAGATAAGGCAATCACATGAGACATGGTAAGTTTCATCTCGCAATAATACCATGAATTTCGATCCAATCAGTGTAAAAGAAAATACAAGTAACAATAATAAATCTAATTTTTATCTAAAGTCGAAGGCATTTAACCAAAATGACACCCAAGGAAAACCATGTACATGTTCTATGGATCATGATGAATCTTAGTAATCAATCATAAGAGTAGCTAAGGTTGCCCCAAAGGACAAACCCCCAGCAATTTTCTAGATCCTCCTCGACCTGCTAATTATCTTCAGGAAAATGAAAGGAAAGACATTATAGATTTTTTTTTTTTACCCATATGTTGGAGAGTTCCAGGTCCACATCGTAGGCAAGAACTCAACCTTACGAAGGTTTTTGGTAAAACGATCCTCGAAATTGCTTCACAAAAATATCACATCTCTCACATGCAAACACAATCCAACAAATAATACACGAGCCCAATACAGCATGTATAAAGATCCAACACTGGATCGAAGTTCTACAACCAAACATGAACAAGATGCTTGACATAACTAACGACAAATCAGCAAGGAAAGTCAATTAAGAAATACCATAATGCAGGTAAAGATGAAATCAACAAAACAGTTGATCATACTGAACACCCTCTTAACGCAGGTAGAAAAATTCCCACTTTCCATGATATCACAGCATAATATAAGATGCCATTCCATAATGATTATTTAAAAAAACCGCAAGGAAACGTCGAGCAAGGAATCCAAAATGCAAACTCCTAGTACACAATATGCGATAAAATATAATGCACCTGGATATGCTACCTCCCAAAGTGCAATCGTAAGTACACAATATGCAAGGAAATCTAATGAAAGTGTGGATATGCTACATCCCAAATGAAATCCGCAGTAAAATAGGAATACACACAATGTTCTAATAGTAATTTGTGGAGTTCTCACAATTTAACGAATCTAGTCTTACGATTAAAATATATGGTGAGTTTAAATCAGAAACAAAACCATTACCTTACCATGTACTCGTGTGCCAAGATGGGTTTCTTCACGCATCAACAATTATAATCCCATGTTCACAGCAGATAAGGTGTAGAAAAACCTCAAACGTTCTTCCATTCGGCAATACATCTAGAGCTTCATAAGGCACCACTTCCTTTTCATTTCTGTGAACTGCTCTGCAAAAACGAAATCAGGAGAGAGTACAAACTGACCTCGGGGGAGTATGAACTACCAGCATTTCTTCCAAATGTAATCCTTCAAAACTATCTTTTTATCTTGTTAGCCCATTCTTAAGGGTCCAGTGTTGAACCTGGCTCTGATACCATATGTAAAATACCCCTGATACCTGGAAGCTATAAAGCATTTAAAAAGTCTGCAGAACAAAATTTTAGTAATCCTTTCACCAACTAAAACATCTATAATGCATTCATAACCATCATGTAATAAAAAAAATAAACCAGCACAACAAAATAACACAATGAGACAACCATCTTCACGTGGTTCACCTCGTCCACGAGGCTACATCCACCAACTTATTTGTTCTTTTTATTTCTTTATCAATATAGAGTGCTTACAAAAATCCCGGCTCATTCATGGCCGGTTTTATCTTACCTCAAGGCTCTACGCAGAGAGACACTTTAAAATTCAACAGTCCTGCTTTAGGACCCTCATAATCAGCTAATAGAAGAAAATCATTAACATCGCCTTTTGGGCACCTGGTGAAAGTTAATTATTACATAACTTTTTATAAAAGTTACCCAGCCTGAGAAAATTGATCTTTCACGTTTTTATACTGCCACGAGGGATTTTTATTTTTATTTTATTTTATCCTGTACATCTTTAGGGTTACTTCCAAAATCATGCCTTATATTAACCAGTCGCATTATCCTCCACTATCAGGTATAATTTCTTAGAATAAGCATTTCAAAGAAATGATGACTCACACTATAAGATATCGACGAAGTCATGCATCCACTTCTACCAAATATAAAAAAAACCAGAAAGTGGTAAGATCCCGTTTTATGTGACTTTGACATGATATGGTTTGATGAGAAAACCTAAACGGAGGCTTGGTGTCTTCCTATCAATTTTTTCAGTGGCCTATTAACATATTCAACTCATACCTAGCTTCAAACCATGTACCCAAACATTCCGGCCCTATGGAATAACTCCAGATCTTATAAACCATTACCACAATGCAAATCGAGTTTTGACATTCATACGTTAAATCTTGTTACTATTCAAATCGCAGACATCAACCGCAGATATTAACCATGATTTAGATCTGATTCCTCCTAAAATCATAGAGTTTATCCATAGTATTAGATTCAGATCTAGTTGCTAATAGATTCATAGAGGATTGGCCAACATCTACATTCGGATTTGATTACTACTAAAAATGCATTCAAACGTTTCTTCCCTGATTACTATTACAATTTAGTTAGTGGATGAAATGGGATCGATTTCATTAAAAGGAATCACCCAGTATCCTTCCATTCCAACCCATAAGTTGTGACTGTCATGCATCACAAATTCCTCAATAAGAATGCAGAAAAATACAAAACAACAAATCGATAAGCAAATTTTGTATTTGCTCACCATTCCCCAAAACCTCTAGTAAGATATTTCACTTATATATCTCTCTTGAGTGCAGTCTTTCTGAATGCACATCCCCCCTGGACTTAGGTCTAAATCTGACTCTGTAACGAAGGCAGGAAAATCCCCAACAACATTCAGGGTTCGATAGCAAGGTAAAGGAACCACAGAAATGTATGTAAACCACGCAATCATGCAAGAAATCATACCAGATTCAGATCTCATTGAATTCAAATGATGAATTCACTCATCGGGATCGCATACCTATTTCCTTTGAGCCAAACGAAAATCGTAGAGCCACTCATATTAAGATATTTGCAGAAATTGTATGTATTACCTAACCATTCAAATTTAAATTGAATAGAGATATATTGTCATTCATTTCCATCCATTCCCCAAAACCTCTAGTAAGATATTTCACTTATATATCTCTCTTGAGTGCAGTCTTTCTGAATGCACATCCCCACTGGACTTAGGTCTAAATCTGACTCTGTAACGAAGGCAGGAAAATCCCCAACAACGTTCAGGGTTCGATAGCAAGGTAAAGGAACCACAGAAATGTATGTAAACCACGCAATCATGCAAGAGATCATACCAGATTCAGATCTCATCGAATTCAAATGATGAATTCACTCATCGGGATCGCATACCTATTTCCTTGGAGCCAAACAAAAATCGTAGAGCCACTCATATTAAGATATTTGCAGAAATTGTATGTATTACCTAACCATTCAAATTTAAATTGAATAGAGATATATTGTCATTCATTTCCATCTTATCTCAATAACACTATTGTATGTTATCTCCATACAATCCAAATGATTGTTAAAAACTAGTATGCATTAAATTTTAATGGCCACTAGTGTTAAGAGAATTGCGGAAATTATATGTATTACCTAACCATTAAAATTTAATGAATAGAGCTCTATTGTAATTCGTTTCCAATATTCTAAAGCCTATAACCAATCCATGTCACTGACTTTACCATGATGCCATGCAAGATTGGTTTTGAGAATGTCCAAATTGCATAATTACACAATGTACTGGTTTGGGAATCTACGAGAGAGTTATGGGTTCTTATATCAAGGATTTTATGTCTTGAAAATTTTGCAATGAAATATTCTTATTTATCTATTAATGTTATAAATAGCTTTGAATATTCCCTTATTATTAGTTTTTGGATCACAAGGTTATAGCATAATTAAGTCCTATTGCATAAAGGCCATGAAATTAGCTTCATTGTTTGTTGGTATACCCACACCTATTGCACAAGAGAAAAATACTCGTGTTTACATAATAGTCCACTGTGCTCACTAACTCATGCTACCACTAACATATTAAATTTCTAGTTGTAGTGAAAGGAAGATTATACTTAATGCTGAAAATACCTATTTCTAAGAAGGGGAAACATAGTCCATTTAGAGTGAGAAACTTGCATACATTGATATATATATATGGTTGGATCAATATATAAATTGAAATAACTCCAATATGATTTATGCTAATTTGAATTGTTATCAATGCATTTAAGAGCTTTCCACAAATAAATAATTCATCACTCTTCCGTTATCCTTAATGCAATCCACCCCTATTTAGTTCTCAAATCATGATTTGGTGTCTATAAACACTTTATTAATAACAAGATTAGCTTACATTTGATCTGCAACTTGGTTCACATAGTGGAACAAAATATAGGCACCCAACCCATTTCAAATCCTTTACATTCTATCCTATAACTATTCATGGCATTGTAGTCATTGAAATGGAGGAGAGACATGCAGTTATTACAATGGTGGTAGAGCAATATTTGCTGGAACAACCAATCGAATCCTATTCTCTTTCCTCTCTAAACACTTATAGGCCATAGAGAAAATAAAATCCTCAAAATGAGGGTAGTGGAAACATAACCAAATCCAACTTAAATGAGGTTTCTCTTGTGCAAAGTAGCCAAAGCATGATGATAGTTATACGGTCTGATCTACAAGAACTTCTCAAATTATTGAATGGAAAAAAGTGGATGAACTTTATGCTTTGAAAATGTGGTTAAAGGAGTATATATCTATTGGAAATATTAGGCCCAAAACAATAGAAACTAAATCATTTTATTCAAACGTAGAATAACAGCAGATTTTACCACTTACCATATACAACTCTTCAATCGGGAAATTATTTGTTTAAAAAATACCAACAAGTTATGCTAAATATTTTTAGCAAAAGTGACTTTTCTTCAATATGTAAAAAAAATAATTTAATCACATAATTAGTTTGAGGTTCACATTTACTGTATAGGAGGAATTTATATACCAAACCTTGAAATGGGAATTGTTACGGAATAGTAGTAAATGGATCCTTTATTTGATAGGAACCTGTAATGGAGGATTCCCGAAAGAACTAGAAAAAGAGTTGATGTGTGATGCATCTAGCAATGTCACTATAGCACCTCCACACTTATTGGCTTTACAATTTAATGATTCATGAGAAACACAATTGAAAATAATAACAATTAGATAATTTAAAGAAGGAAATAATATGATATTTCAGGTATTACGATTTCAAGATCTTCCATGGGATGACTTTTAGCCATATTCAAGTGATGGTATATAGCTTCATGAGAAAGAAGATAAAAAATCATCACAACCATAAATTTTGAAAAAGGAAATAATATCATATTATTCACATATTACAATTGTTAAAGTTTTTAAATGTCCTAAAATACATAAATACATATAGGAAAGGAAAATAATAAGCTAAGTATTCCATGTGTTGTTGTTTGAGGTAAACTCCTTCGCTCTTGATGGTGACAATATTCCTTTTAAGATTAATATTTAGGTTTCGTCCCCTCACCATGTGAGTGGCCCCAAACCCTTAACACCCATAAATAGTGACATGCATACCCTAAGAATTTTTGTGCGGTTCTTTGAGGAATTGTTCATAGCTTTGAATGACTAAACGATTTATTTAGGGCCTAACCCATTCCCTTCTTCGCTATAATATTTCCAAGGCATCGAGCCACATACATACTACTCAAATCCACCTAATAGTATTGAAATCCTAAATTATAGGCCATTGAAACTATAGGCATTTCATGAGTGCTTATTTGAGGCAACCTTATTGGGCTTGGATGGTTATAATATGCCTTTAGGGCCTAAGTTTTAGGTCTCTTACCCTAATAAAGTATAAAGCTGCATGACCCATACATATAGCCATGTATTCCCCCTATAATAATTGCACGATGATTTGAGGAATTTACATGGTTATGGGAGCATAAACCTTTCCTTTAGGGCCTAATATATGGTCTTCTTCCTTGAAACTTTTACATGTTCCTCAGACACATACAATTTCTCAAGAGCTCTGAATGGAATTTCCATCCTTAATCATAGGTCAATGATACCCTCAAACGACCATGTGTGGATGTTCAATGAAACCTTCTTGGACTTAGATGGATAGGATATTTCTTTAGGGGATAAGTTTAAATCCTCCTCCCTTGACCATATCCAAGGCCCCAAGTCCCCAATACTTATACATGGTGCCATGGATACCAACAAGTAGTCATGCATTGTACTTTGAGTCATTGTTCATGTATTTGGACTACCTAATGATTTATTTGGGGCCCAAGGCTTGGTGTTTCTAGAGTCATTCATTTCCAAGGTTAAGCCTTGAGACACATACATACTACTAAAAAACATTTGATGTCATTTCCATACTCAATCATAGGGGAAATGATATGCTTAGTCTAATATCCCTCTTGTATTCCCTAAAATTATCTTGTAAATTATCTTGTAATTATGAATGTTGTTGTACCTTTTGTGGTGAGGAGCTCAAGGCCAAGGCCCCACCAAAAAGACCTTGTAATTATATTGAGTAGTTTCCTAAGTGGTAGTCTTAGGTGACTTAAAGACATTGACACGACTAGACATGGGAAACTAAAGTCCACTACGGCAAAAATTGAATGGTTAGGGAGCCATAATAATCCTCAAGTACACAACTCGAAGGGGAAAAGCGTAAGTGTAAAACACTAGTCTCGTGCAAACTTTTTTTTAGGCGAAAGTTAATAATGCAAGGGGGGATGGAAACCGTGTGTGTGACTAGAACGAGGATGGTGGATGAATTCCACTAAGTGATCGGAAAAAGGGTTAATTGAGCCTCGGGAACTGAGAATAAGAAAAAAGAAAAGAGAATTAAAAATATATATGCTTATATATACATATGTATAATAATATAAGAAATAACTATCCGTTTATGAGTTATAACATAAGAAAAGAGAATTATAAAGATATATGCTTATATATATATATATATTTATAATAATATGAGATATAACTATCACTTTATTAATTATAACATGAGAATAAAGAGAAAGGGAAATTATAAATATGTATGCTCTTATACATATAGTTACAACGACGTGATAAGGAGTGATGTGTAATTCAACTTGGGAGAAAAAAAAGAATAACAATAAAATGATAATAACTATAATAATAGGAATTTATAACATGTACAAAAGGCAAGTTTACCAAGGTTTGTTATCCATTAATGTGTAATTGGAAGCTGCAATTTCCTTGGAGGAAATAGTGGGAATTATTCCCGTAACTAGAATGGATTCCAAATATGTCTTGATAATTTGCAAAAATTGGAAGGACATTCACGCCACTTGGCTCTTGGATGTCTAAGAAGGAGGGGCAAAGAGGGAGGGGCAGATTTATTGTGCCAACTGTTATCGAGGTTTTGATTGAGAAACCTTTGCCTTCAAAAGTGGATCTCTGCACCTTTTAAAGGGGGAAGAAGGGCTTTCTGCGAGGAAAAAGAAAGAGGAGAATGATTCTTTGCGTTACTGAGGGAAGTCCAAAAAGAGTTCTGGTTTGTTTTAGTTGGACGATTCCATTAAGAGGGGGGAGAGAAGGAATCAGCCCCTTAATTATCTGGGTGATCTTTCGATTTCCCAATATTAAGTTGTCTGTGATGAAGGTAGAGGAGGTATTTGCAAATCCTAGGACTTGGGTTAAAGGATTCATTTCCAGTATAAGATTCGAAAATGTTTGAGAGGCAAATGCATGCATGCAAGAGATCGGTCCTCTCTTGAGAGTGTATAGTATACAATATCCATCAATCTGGTATGATCTGGTGGCCATGGCAGTGGAGATTTGTGGAATGATCCCATCAAGCCCTCTGCAGCATTCGCCACCGGTTCTATTCATAACGCTCTGGACAACCTTCCAACTATGTTTGGCGGCACCATCATCGAAATTTGTCCCCCTTAAGGTATCGTTGGGTAAGATTTTGAAAACGTTACCCTCATCTACATTCTTTTTCTCTGCATATCAAAGAGGTATATGCCCAACATGTGGACATTTAGAGATGAATGAGTTTTGCAATGTAGGGTTTTAATAAAAATTTATTGTGGTTCGCTAGCTTAGCGGAGTCGCTTTCATACTGAAATTACTGCACTTTAGAGATCAGATTTCGCCATGGTTAGATGGCTCCAATTTTATGCGAAGTATAAACTACATGGAAAATTTTTATAGAGACCTACGAAATGTATGTTAGCCAAAATTTAATACACACCCTCTTAATCCATGATGGAAATATTTGCTCCCACATTTAGAAACCGCAAGGGATTGTTAGATCACAATGACTTGAGTTGGATATAGTGTATCAACACGGTGTCCCACGAGTCCTACGTAAAAATCAGTTTTCACATGCTCGGAAGCGCAACTTTGCGTTGCCAAAACCTAGCAGGTGCTCGTTTCCTCGTACTCTGCACTAATAATAACTTACAAGATTACGTTAATACCATTTTCCTTGTGAACAGAATGTCCCACTTCTTTGGAGAATATGAAATTATGAAGAGGTTTATGCTGTCCATTATTGCATTAAAGAATATATAATTGAACCTGATGAAATTATCGGCTAGATGAAAAGGCCAGCATCTAAAATGTCGAGAAACCATTTACAGTGATATAAATAAGTATGTTGGAAAATATATGTTAAAAATGTTTATCGATTTGTAAATCGGCTGATCCAATATGCTGGGCCACGTTCAAGTGGTTATTAGTTTTGTTGGAAATGCGATTTTCCCAAAGAGTATTTTCCTGTTTGTCTGGTTTCCATCTTAGCAGTTTCTAGGATATACCGTGGAGATGTGTTTTTCCCAAAGAAGTGAGTCTCAGTTTATTTTGTTGCATTTTTCTGTTCTTTTAGGGAGATGCAATTTGCCCAAAGAGAAATTCGTTGTTCATCTTGTTTCCAACTTATCATTTTCTAGGATATACCTTGGAGATGCATTTTTTCGATAAAAGTAAGATCTCTTTGTTTGTTTTGGGTTTAGGTTTGCCAAGCTACCTTGGATTCCATTGGAGATGTGACTTTACAAAAGGATCTCTGTGTGTTGGAAAACAACTAAGTTTTGTTTTCATATAGTAGTGTATTTTATTTGGTAGAACCATACTTGTGCTTACTTCATGAGTAGATTATAAACAAATGATGGCTATCTATAATATAGAGTTGGATTAAGCCTATCTGAAAGACCTGAAAAAGGTAACACTGTTGTCTAGAGAAAAAGTTAGAAATGAGGAGGGTTAGTAGTTCATACTTATTAGAAGTATTTAGCCTTATGAATTTTCATTATCATAATAATTCATGCTTAGGGGTAATTATGTTACCCTCTCGTGTTTTTACAAGAGCTTTGCTTATGGGTTTCTATCTTGAGATAGTGAATGAATAAAATTAAGTTGGTCCAATCGAACATTGGAAAATGTTGAGGAAGGTGTTATACCAATTATTTCAAATTTAGCATAAGAATTTGGTCATGACTCGATAGCAGTAAGGAGCAGCTTAGAAATACTCGTGAGAAGGATTCCATGAGAATACAGAAAGAATGTATGGTGACAATGGTATTGCAAAATGTAATTCTGATTTTGAATAAAAAATACATCATATGACGGTTTGGTGGACGTAATCCATGAATTGGGTGAACCACATACATTGGTCTCTCTCTATTTGTTCTTGATGCATTCTATCTCATGTGTTCTGGTCATACTTGTCTTATGTATTTATCTCATATAACCTCGATGTATGTAACTCATATTCCGATGATAACAAGCTGTAAATTGTCGAATGATGAGACCAAAAGAAGACGGATTATTTGATGTCAATAAAATGCTAGATAGTCTAATGGTGGGGTTAAAGTTTTGTGTTTTTGGCTAAGTTTATTTGAAATTAGAACTAATGAATGAAACGTATGTGTTTAAATGTATGTTCATTATATGAATAGATGATCATGATAATGTCACAATTTGTGGTTATAGCTTTTGCGAGATTGACAGAGTTCTCATTGGACTTATAAGAACATCCCTTTAAAAGGGGAGAAAAATTACCCCATTTTTCTTTGAGTTTATCTTGAGGATTACGAGGTTCGTTACAAATGGTATCAGACCTAAAGTTACAACACTTGGGCCTATATGGGCAGAATGTAAATCACAAGGTACAATCGAGAATCCAAGTATGGAATGGATAGAGATGAAAAGGTAATAAGGTAAATATTAATTTGGTTGCTTGAGTCATTTATGATGAAGGGGTAAAATGCAAAGTTGTGTTATGTCACTTTTATGAAGTTTCATATGCCGATTTTAGCAAGTTCGATTAGTTTTATTTATGTCTATACTAACCATGAAACTCTTCCTAGATAAATTAACTGAAGACAACTACGGGTGAATTGACGAATGAGTTACTATAAGTGAGATAAGTACCCTTTTCATGGTTCCTGAATATAGCTCAAGTATAGTTAACATTAGTGAGATAAGGTATTATTAATTGCAAGATGTAATTTGCGTAGGACCCTTACAATAAAGTGTTTGCACTATCAAATGGAATATGCTTATCCGCTTTGAATTTGGGGAGAATAGTTCAAATAAAACAAATACAAGGAGAGACCAAATATATTTAACCCCATTGGATTTATGGAAAGGAGAACAATCATTCTGTAATGTACCTCTCGCACACTTAGTTATTTATGTCATAGAATGTTATTGTACTTGTCTCCGGTTGAGGAGCTCAAGGCCAAGGCCCCACCGGAAACAACTCTTGCAAACTATGTAAGTAAAGACATAGGAAGCATAAAGGCAATGGCGTAACTTAACCATAAGGAACAAACGACTGGAAAAATAATCCACCAAAAATATATATATATTTAACAAGGGGAAAAATGTGGAGGTCATTTAGAGGTTGCTCCCACCTCACCTTACCACACTCCACCAAGGGTATTGGAAGGCAACATATATGTCTATTAAATATGAGAACATATAAATATATATGGATAATAACCGAAAATTACAGCATGAGGAATTTCACGTACTATATATATATATATATAATGGAGGATTATCTGATAGTATATATATATATATACAAAACATTTCATTACAGATATGATTAGCCGAGCACTCATATCAAGCTGAATTTCATAAGCTAGGTGGATATATAAAAAGGGGGATAAAATATATATATATATATATATATATATATATATATATATATATTTTGACGGAGCCTTGTTTTGAATATATACATATATGTG
>LPNX010444883.1:366813-382452 GCA_001517045.1 Pseudotsuga menziesii
GGCTTCCATGCGGCCGGGAATAATGGCATGTCCTCTGCCATAATTCTTTGTTGAGGAGCGATGAACTAGGAGGAGAACGACCTCTATGTTATGATAAGCGCTCAGACCGTAAAGGGGGGGGAAACCATTTTCAAGGATTTGGAGGGAGAGCTCAACGGGTGCTAATGCTGGTGGGCGATTTTTGCCTGCGCAGAAGGAATGCAGGCCTGTTTCTTTCCTACTACGTTAGCTCTCATCCCCCTGCCCACACTGAAAGGTAAATGAATTTATAGTTAGATGCAAAGTCGTGCTTGTCTTCTTTCGTTTTTGGAAAGGATTCGCTGCCAGTAGAACCGTTGCAAGAATGATCGGTTGGACTGGAGGTGAAGACACTCATTCCTATTGAGTAGGATTATCATTAGAAGTCACGGCCACTGCAGCCAGCTTCGGCATGGGGAATAGCGAGGTATAGACGACCTATGAAAGGTATACGCTGACCATTGAACTTTTTCCTTGTATAACGTTTAGGGTTTATCTCAAATAACTGGACCACATCAGGTTGTCCTTTTCGATAACAACACTCATAGGTTGAGCAGTTTAATCAGCTGGGATAGTCGTTTTTGTTGAACTATCTGTTTTATTGCTAAGGATTTTTAGGTAAAACGTTGCCTCAATGACCTCCATTTAAATCTGATAGATAAAGAGTTATTTTTGTCAAGCGTGAGGAGTAGAAGACCTTCGCGTTCCTTTTGTTTATGGGATCGGCTGTCGATCTTACTCTCCCTTCAGCAAACTTTGAACAGCAAAACGAGTAGCCTATTTTTCTTTCTGTCTTATGATTTTAGGTGGAAGTGTCACGTCTCATGATACCTTTTGGGTGCTTGCACTTTTTCACTCTCCCTACTTCTGCAAATCGATAGAGATTCACTTTGAGCTGTGTTAAATCTGTTTCACTCTCTAGCTAAGGATATAGAGTGCTTTACAAGATGGAACCTTTTCTGAAAGCCCTCCTGTTTTGTTACCAGATTTAATGTGTGCAACATGTTCACGGGCTTCAGTTGGTTTGAAAATAATGGTTTTCTCGTTATGTAGCTCCTTCCTTAATGCCTATCGCCTATCGTTCCCTTCACACCCGGTGTTTTGCAGCGCGACAGTTATTATGAGGGTTCTGTAAAAGGCGGGGGGGGGGGGAGTCTTCAAAAAGGTAGCACATCAAAAGAATAAAAGAAAAAAAAACATTGTAGTCCCAAATGGTTATGGGATATTTTCTTTTTCTCGCTTACTACCAACAGGGATTTACTCAGAGAGACCTCGTTTTCTCTTTAAGGTTTTCTTTAGCTTAAAGGAAAACCTAGAGGCCACGGTGTTGAGCTGGGGAAGCATCCCATTCTTTTTTTATTGCGCTTTGGCCTGTATAGATTATGACATTATGTCCTTTACTTATATCTCTGCACATCGTGAACTCTGCGTGATGCATTTTCTGCATTGTGGTTTATAAATATATATATATATTACAGCGATAGCCTCGGTTTTACTGGCAACCTCAACTTGATATATATATATATATATATATATATATATTAATGGGAACCTAATACTTACAAGGGGGGCATGGATACGACTTAGATCGTATTTGTTAGATAAGAAAGTTTCATAGTCCTATGCATCACGAAATTATTGTTTTGTTTTGAAAATTTATTTCATTGTATGCATAGACACAAAATTGACTGATGACTAATTAATGGTCTGGATTTTCGTTGACCTTTGGATAAATGATTATCCTAGCTTGTGCTTGCGAGTGGTTCACTAGAATAACACGATAAAGAGTCTTTGATATGTGATAGGAAGAGTTTATGGCAACAGAGTTGTTGCTGTTTGGATCTGGCTACTTTAGTAATATATTATATGCTGCAACAATTTTGGTTGCACTTGTCCCTTTACCTTCACGCTAGTCTCAGTGGGAATACTGGTTTTTGTTTTAATAATATTATTCAAAAGAAGGGCCCTCGCAGAAAGGCTATGTTGGTAATATCCTCTATAAGAGACCTTTGCTGAAAGGTTTGCAGTTTGGTAACTGTGGATTGTAACCTTGATTGATTACTTAATAAAAATATCCGGACGGTTTGGTCTGAACTATCTTTGGTGGACGTAACCCCAAGGTTGGGGTGAACCACGTGAACATGATGGTCTCATTTGTATGATGATGTTGTGCTGGTTTATTCTTCTTTTGTTTACATGTTGATGTTATGTATACAGTAGAAAGGCTTATTGATGGAAAGGGTATTAAACTTGTTTTTTTTTGCAGACACCTAATTGAAAACTCATGACTTATAGCATTAAGGTACAATGGTATTTTACACATTCATTAATAGTATAACCTATCTTTGGCATTTCGAAAGTACTAGAAATGGTGTCCCTTAACAGAATTTGAGTGTCATATAATACATAATTCTATCTACATACATGATGTTGTAATGCATGTTATTTTAATATGACAAAATGTAGTTACTAGAGATACTGACATAGAACAGACATTGGTTAACATAATTACAATGCAATTAAAATCGTTGAAAGTTATTGGGAAATTAATGACTCCTCAGAATATCAAGCAATATTGCAAGGAAAAGGAACTTGGTAATGTTAGGGTTTCCTTGAGAAAAAATTTGAAATGTTTTGAAAGAAAATGCAATGAATGCCTTCTAAAAAGTTATACAATGGAATTATTCGGTTCAAATTGAATTGCGCATTTATAAAAACGTCCTATAGTAAGTGCCTTTCGTAGAAGAAAAGGGGTATGGGAAATATAAGTGACTTAATGGATTAACAAACTTGATGATGTATAAATAGAATCAAAAGGACTTAGACATAAGTGGTAAATAGTCTTATTTTACAAAACTATAACATTGCATAATATCTTTTCATTTATTTGTTGGAAAGAATTTCTTCTCTAATGGTTATGTTATATGTGCTAACAACTCACATGTAGGTTCATAGTAACTTTTGGGAAACAAGAATGTTTGGAATGTTACCACTATTGAATCAAAGAAGCCTTGTGTTGAATGTCTGGAATATTATCGTTGCTGAATCAAAGAAGCCTCATGTTGATGATTTAGCAATTGATAAGACAATCGACTTGAGACAAGGTGACAATTATCCTCCTAAAACCTTGATTATGAATTAACAAGGTTGTTATGCATAGGGAATGTTCTGGTACATCAAGATGGATGTTATCAAGGGGTAAATATGTCTCTCACATACTCTAATTATTATAACAAGTATGTACAGGACTAGAGCTATGAGATATGTGCAGCATTATGGTCACAATTTATGAAGAAAATAATCATTTTTGAACTCTCAAAATTTTACCATGATAATTGTTGTGACCTATTACTAATCCACGATAATTGTTGTGGGTCGATTTAGGAGAAATAGTATTCTAAGCATACTATTACCTTTAATGAACATTATCCTTGTAAAAATGTTTACCTGTGTATGCATAGATGGATACAAAAGACGGTGCCTACCCAAAATAGACGAGTTGTGTTGACGTTTATAATGTTCCTCTAAAAAGATACTAATAGGGAGACAGAACTAGATATCACTTGATAATCTTACGTCTCTAACTTACCACTCATTATTGTCGTGTAAAATTGAAGTGTCCCTTCACTTGTAACTATCCAAAGAATTATGAGTAAATATGTTTAATTGCTATTAGTATTTGAAAATGATAAGTGAATGAACATCATATAAAGTTATGTACTAACATTGTAGGGTTATGCAAGAAACACTATTATTAGTCGGAATTGACTATTAGTAAATATATTGGTTGCCTTAAATAATGAGGTTAAGAATGGATGATGGTTTACTTATTATAAATTGTCAAATTTTGAGGTTTTATAAACCAAGGATTAATTGTGGATTATGTTGTCTATATACTGACATTGCAGAAGATTATGACCATGGTCATGATCCACATACACTATGGTATATAAATTGATTTGCATATACAAGTGATGCTCAATTGCTTAGAAATGAGTAAGGAGTATTTTTAGAAGAGTTACAGGGTTATATGACTCATAAAGGATGGTAAAATCACTGCAACTTATGAAATGCTAATGATTAATTAATGAAATTATGGTTTATCGATAGATGCTTTTACTAACCGTGTAACCGATTCATGAATCGAGACAATGATAGTAAAGTCATGTAAGCACCAAATAATATGTGTTACGAATAGTCAGAGGTTAAAATTTATACTAAATACGAACAAGGAAATTGTATGTTGTGGGAGCACAATGGTGTTAGGCTAGTGATCATCGTGTGAGCACAGTGGTGTTAGGCATATATGCTGCAGGAGCACAATGGTGTTAGGAAAATGATTGTCATGTGAGCACCTTAATGTTAGGCATATGGTGTGGAAAGAAAATTGATCACCTAACTCTACCTTGCTTTTCTGAACTCCAGCAGGGATGGGTGGAAAAGGGATTCTCAGACTCAAGCAAGGAGGATTGAGGGGAATCATCAAAGAGTATGATATAAACATCAAGACCTAGGAAAAGATCGACATCTGGAAGATAGAACGTTGTTTGATGTCAATGAGGACAAAACTTTTGATGACCAGTCAAAAGGGAGAGTAACCTCCCATATAGCAGTGAGTCCACATGGAATTTGGAAAAGAACTCAAGGGAGAAATTGGAAAATAACAAACAAAATATGTTATCAAACCGTCTAAATAACTATACCGACACATGACTTAAAATGTAAATGAAAAGAAAACTCAAGGAGAAAGAAGGAATTTTAAAGCTGTGATTAAGATATTGTGAAATAGATGATGAATGAAGGAATGGTTTACCTTAGGTAAAGACTAGTTAAGTATCCAAGTGGATTACTTATGGGTCAATTACATTATTGAGAAATTACTTATGTATTATGATGATAAATAGACTAAAAGATGTTCCATAAATTGCAATTATGATGCTGCAAAAGACCTGCTATTTATGTTTTAAGATGAATTATTGAATTTTGACATGTATAAAATCCAGGTAGACCTGATGTTATGTTATAGGAATCTAAAGGCCTAAACAAATAGCGACTTGCGAAGTTCAGGAAAAGTTCTACATGATCAAAACAAAAAATACGAAGCAAGAAAGGATGACTCAAGAAAGGAAGAAAAATTGTTGAAAAATAAGAACACTGAGGACGGTGTTAATTTTAAGGGGGAAAGGATGTAATATCCCTCCTGTACACCCTAAAATTATCTTGTAAGTATGAATCTTGTTGTATCTTTTCTAGTGAGCAGCTCAAGGCAAAGGACCCAACAGAAATAACTTGCAATTATATTGAGTAGTTTCCTAAGTGGTAGAATTAGGTGACGTAAAGACATTGACACGACTAGAGATGGGAAACTAAAGTCCACTATGGAAAAAAGTGAATGGTTAGAGAGCCATAATAATCCCCTAATACACAATCAAAAAGGGAAAAGTATAAGTGTAAAACACTAGTCTCCTGCAAATTTTTTTTAGCCAAAAGTTAATAACACAAGGGGGCATGGAAAATGTGTGTGTGACTAGAATGACGATGGTGGACGGATTCCACTAAGGGATTGGAAAAAGGTTAATTGGGCCTCGAGAACTCAGAATAAAAAAACAAAAATAGAATTATAAATATATATGCTTGTATATACATATGTATAATAATATAAGATATAACTATCCGTTTATGAGTTATATCATGAGAAAATAGAATTATAAATATATATGCTTTTATATATATATATATATATATATATATATGAGATATAAATATCACTTTATGAGTTATACCATCAGAATAAAAAGAAAGGGAAATTATAAATATGTATGCTCTTATACATATAGTTACAACAATGTGATAAGCAATGATGTGTAATTCGACTGGAAAAAAAACAATTACAATAAAATGATAATAAGTATAATAATAGGGTTTTATAACATGTATAAAAGCAAAGCTGACTAAGGATTGTTATCAATTAATGTGTAATTGGGAGCTGCAATTTCCCTGGAGGAAATCGTGGGAATTGTTCCCGTAACTAGAAGGGATTCCAAAAATGTCTTGAAAATTTGCAGAAATTGGAAGGATAGTCACGCCACTTGGCTCTTAGATGGATAAGAAGGCAGGGAAGATTTGTTGTGCCAATGGTTATCGAGGTTTTGAGGGAGAAACCTCTTCCTTAAAAAGGGGATCTCTACACCTTTCAAAGGGGGTAAGAAAGGCTCTTTGCGGGGAAAAAGAAAGAGGAGAATGCTTCTCTGCGTTCCCTGGGGAAGTCCAAAAAGAGTTCTAGTTTGTTTTAGTTGGATGTTTCCATTAAGAGGGGGGAGAGAAGGAATCGGCCCCTTAATTATCTCGGTGATATTTTGATTTCCCAGTATGAAGGGTTGCCTGCGATGAAGGTAGAAGAAGTAGTTGCAAATCCTATGACTTCGGTTAAAGGATTCATTTCCAGTATAAGATTCAAAATTTTTTTAGAGGTGAATGCATGCCTATGATAGATCGATCCTCTCTTGAGAGTGTATAGTATACAATCTCCATCAATCTGATCTGATCTGGTGGCCATGGCAATGGAGATTTGTGGAATGATCCCATCAAGCCCTCTGCAGCATTCAACACCGGTTCTATTCATAACGCTTTGGACAACCTTCCAACTATGTTTGGCGGCACCATCACCGAAATTTGTCCCCTTAAGGTAGATCGTTGGGTAATATTTTGAAAACATTACCCTCATCTGCATTCTTTTTCTTTGCATATGAAAGAGGTATATGCCCAACATGTGGACATTTAGAGATGAATGAGTTTTGTAATGTAGGGTTTTAATAAAAATTTACTATCGGTCGCTATATTAGCGGAGTCGCTTTCATACTGAAATTACTGCACTTTAGAGATCAGATTTCGCCATGGTTAGATTGCTCCAATTTTATGCGACATATAAACTACATGCAAAATTTTTATAGAGACCGAGGAAATCTATGTTATCTGAAATTTAATACGCACCCTCTTAATCCATGATGGAAATCTTTGCTCCCACATTTAGAAACCACAAGGGATTGTTAGATTGCAATGACTTGAGTTGGATTCAGTGTATCAACACGTCGTCCCACGAGTCCTACATAAAAATGAGTTTTGACGTGCTCAGAAGCTTAAGTTTGTGTTTCCAAAACCTGGTAGGTCCTCGTTTCCCTGTACTCTACACTAATAATAACTTAGAAAATTATGCTAATACCGTCTTCCTCCTGAACAAAATGTCCCACTTCCTTGAAGAATATGAAATTTTGAAGAGGTTTATGCTGTCCATTATTGCATTAAAGAATATCTTATTGAACCTAATGAAATGATACGCTAGATGAAAAGGCCAGCATCTAAAATGACGACAAACCATTTACAATGATATAAATAAGTACGTTGGAAAATATATGTTAAAAATGTTTACGGATTTGTAAATCGGCTGATCCAATATGCTTGGGCACGTTCAAGTGCTTATTAGTTCTGTTGGAAGTGCGATTTTCATGAAGCGTGTTTCCCTGTTTATCTGGTTTCCATCTTAGCATTTTCCACAATATACCTTGGAGATGCGTTTTTCCCAAAGGAGTGAGTCTCAGTTTATTTTGTTGTATTTTTCTATTCTTTCTGTGAGATGCAATTTGCCCAAAGAGAAATTCATTGTTTATCTTTCTTCCAACTTAGCATTTTCCAGGATACACCTTGGAGATGCGTTTTTTCAGTAAAAGTAAGATTGATTTGTGTGTTTTGGATTTAGCTTTGCCAAGCTACCTATTGGAGATGTGACTTTACAAAAGGCTAAGGTCTGTGTGTGTTGGAAGACAACTAAGTTTTGTTTTCATATAGCAGTGTATTTTATTTTGCAGAACCATAGTTGTGCTTATTTCATAAGTAGATTATAAATGAATTATGGTTATCTATAATACAGAGTTGAATTAAGCCTATGTGAAAGACCTTAAAAAGGTAACACTCTTGTCTAGAGAAAAAGTTAGAAATGAGGAGGGTTAGTAGTTCATACTTATTAGAAGTATTTATCCTTATGAATTTTCATTATCATAATAATTCATTCTCAGGGGTAATTATGTTACCCTCTCATGTTATTACAAGAGCATTGCTTAGGGGTTTCTATCTTGAGATAGTGAATGAATAAAAGTAAGTTGGTCCAGTAGAACATTGGAAAATGTTGAGGAAGGTGTTATACCTATTATTTGAAATTTAGCATAAGATTTCGGTCATGACTAGATAGTAGTAAGGAGCAGCTTAGAAATACTCCCAAGAAGGACTCCATGAGAATACAGAAAAAATGTATGGTGACAAGGGTATTACAAAATGTAATTCTTATTTTGAATAAATGATACAAGATATGATGGTTTGGTGGACGTAACCCACGGATTGGGTGAACCACGTACATTGGTCTCTCTCTGTGTGTTCTTGATGCATTCTTTCTCATGTGTTCTAGACGTACTTATCTTATGTATTTATCTCATATACACTCAATATATGTAACTCATATTCTGATGATAACAAAGGTGTAAATTGTCGAATGATGAGACCAAAAGAAGATGGATTATTTGATGTCAATAAAATTCTAGATAGTCTAATGGCGGAGTTAAATTTTTGTGTTTTTGGCTAAGTTTATTTGAAATTAGAAGTAATGAATGAAATCTATGTTCATTATATGAATAGATTATCATGATAATGTCACAATTTGTGGTTATATATTTTGAGATATTGACAGAGTTCTTCTTGGACTTAAAAGAACATCCCTTCAAAAGGGGAGAAAAATTACCCCATTTTTTCTCTGAGTTTATCTTGAGAATTACCAGGTTTGTTACACTTAGGATTCCAAGTGTGGTTGTACAAAGTAGTATTATTGGCCTTGGATGGATAGAATATTCCTTTAGGTAGTATAGTTCATGTCTCCTATCATAACATTATCTAAGGGCCCATGGATTCAAAAACCATACATTGTGGCAAGGATACCCACAAAGGAATAATTTATATGTAGGATACCTCCAAGAATTTTACCTACCACAAAAACTACTAAACTTGACATATAAATTATCATAGGAATGCATGCACATTAATAACACAAGTACATTCCCATTGTTGTGGAAAAAAAAGAAAACCAACCCTATTTTTTGTGAACCAAAACTAACTTACATTTGATACACAAATATCTCCATGGAAAAATTGTTATTCCAATACCATTTTCTGTATTTCTTCTTGTATTTGATCCTTTTGAAGATGGATAAAAGACACAACTGATAAAATATGTCTAATAGGAAAGAACAACCCCCTCAAAAACTCAATGAACAAAGAGAAAAAGAAAAGTTGGGTATGAAAAGCCATAAGCATCCATTAGTGGGAACCTCAATTTCTTCCACAATGGATGCTTTGACAGTATCTACTTTGTCATCATAGGTGAAACACAAGCATGTAATATAGGGCATGGGTATTCCAACATCAAGTCATTATCGAACTAATATTCCATCAACAAATGTTGTATTAAATGAAAAAGACATGGAAATTTTGGAAGATGTTAATTAGTATACAAAGGAAGATACTAGAAAGATTAATTTTGTTTAGTATTTTCATAAAGATTCTCCCATAGCAAAGATCAATGAAAACAACTAGAGTTTCATCATATTGACCACCACCATGTCCATTTCACTCCCAATATTTACAATTGGGTTAATGAAGTGGTACAATCTCCTAGATAATTTTTGCAATGTCATGGTCACATGTCCCAGGATTTTGCTTCCTTACCTCATCTATCGAGTGCACGAAGAAGAACTCCTAGATGTGTTCATGTGGATGAAAGTATTCTAGTATCCCTCGAAGCTAAATTACCTAAATGAACTATTTATTGTTAGTGAAACAAAATTATTAAACATATTTTTTAATCTAAAAGTGATGCATCCAAATGTTAGGTATTTATGAACTTGTTAAAATCAAATAATTTACCTATAGTTAGGAAAAAATTTAGTCTGCAAAAAAGATCTTTGGCTGGGCCTAGATGATGCTCCCTTTGCAAAGGCAATGAAGAAAGCTCAATCCACCTCTTTCTAAGTTGCAGTTTCTCCAAACATGTGTGGAAACATTCTCAAACCTTGTCATCCCTCAGAGTTAGCTGGGAAGGACTCACATTGGAAGGTGCCTAGAAATCCTAGTCCTCAAATCCTGAGATTTCTCAGTTTAGCGCTCTTCCTCTCCTTCATATTTTGGGAATATGGCTAGCTAGAAATAAATCCATTTTCCTAGAAAATCATCCTCCCGAGAAGAAATATAAAAATAAGGACTTGATATCATATCCTAATTCCCAAAAAGAAAATACCTCCCAACCCCAAGAATCATTACAAAAGAACTGATAGATAAAGACATCCCTTCAGCTTACTTTGACGGCCCCTCACAAGATACTAAATGTGTGGGAGGAGCTACCATTTTCCTCAGTCCTACTCATCCCTTTCAAATTCAGATGGGTCTGGGTACTAGAACAAACAACTATGTAGAACTAATAGCTTTGAAGCTTCTTCTCTGTTTTTCTATTGAATTACACTGTAGAAAAAATTAGATCTTTGGATACTCTTTAGTAATTGTAAAGTGGATTAACAACTTTTAAAGATGTAGGAATATTACCCTAGATGCACTTTATGAAGAAGCTAATATAATTCTTTCAAACATTGATGTTATCACATGCCAACATGTCTATAGGGAAAGGAATGATGAAGCAAAAGAGATTTCCAAAGCAGGGTTGAACATGGAACTAGGCACATGGAAGTTTTTGGAAATAAGAGATGAGGATGTATATGAATTTTTTCATATACCTTTCATTGATCCCCTATTAGGGACATGAAGATCTGAATTCGACCCACACACATATTTTATTTCATGTTTTGATTCGATAATACAACTCTCAACATGTTTTTTGTCCAAAAAAATCCTAAGAAGCCATTTTTGAAGAATTTTTTGTCAAGCAACAGAGATGAAGGAAATTATGTGCATGCACAAAAAAGGTGTATTATCATGAATTTTGGATCTAACACTTATAGGCATGTGCCTAGTGATTATGATGATTATCTTGATGTGTTATTTTTATATTGGGTTGAATACCCTACTGCATGTGAACATGATGATTTGTTTTATATATTAGATGTAAGCCATTTATTGATGATATATATATATATATATTGTTATTTTGTGTTGGGCGTGGACCGTGAAGCACATGATTTATGATTTGTTTTGTTTTGAGCAGGAAGATCTGGAGCACTTGAGTGATTGATGATTTGTGTTGAGTGAGGAGATATGGAGCACATGAGTACTTACCTTTGTGTAGATTGAGAAGCTCTGGAACACATGAAAAGATAATTGGGAGTGTTGGCCATAACCCTTAGAGCCTTCCATGTTGATGTTGAGCATAATCTCTGGAGCATCAACTTCTTGGACATTGTATCCCTATGTGTATCGTACAAGTACATCCAAGCATTAGTGTTGAGCTACCACGTTATTAGTGATTAAATGAACTTTTGAATTTTTGTATTCTCATCAAGTACTAAAGATCTACCACGTTATACAAGGGATATTGGGTAGCGTGGAGAAGATGGAAAAATGATAAATTAGGTTTATTAATTAATTATATTTATTTATGCAAATAAAAAATCTCCTCATTATATAAGAGGACGCTCCCTAGTAAAAAAAGGTCTTCTTTGTTTTTGCTGAAACATGTCTCTCTCTCTGTGTTTCCCCTTTTTCTTATTTGTCTTGTTTTTAGGGTTTAGTGTGAAGCATCCAAAGCACCTCATTCATTGCAGCATCTAGTATTTCAATCCATCAATGATTGCCTCCCATACAGAGAGCTAGGATTCCTCACAGGCTTTCTCTCTCACTGGAGGTTTTCTTCTTCATGCAAGAATCTATTGAGCATGTAGGAGCAGGCTAGACTGATGCTACGCTCTTGCTGAAATATTCCAACTTCATGGGAAAATGACCATAGCTCCTCCTTCATCACGCTGCACTATCAACACCTCCTCACATCCAGGGCACGCATAGCTACACCTTATATGCACTCCCTTTCACCTCTATGCATGTCCTAGAGCTGAGAATTGTCTTCAGCTGGAACAATGCCAGTTCAGCCTATGCTTCATTGATCGTACCCTAGAAAACAAGTGTGCGGAAGATCAAATGGTATCAGAGCCTTAAGATCTTGAATATGGGCTCCAATTTTTTTTTCTTGGGTATTGTTAATGAAACATCACAGATTTCACCGGCCTCCAGGTTGATGAATGCAAGTGAATACAAATATTTCATAGCCCCAAAGGTGCACAGATCACATAGCCCCAAGGGTGCACAGATCTCATCTACAATAGAGAGGAGGTTCACAGATCTAATTTTTTTTTTTTACGTGTTTCAACCTCCTAGGGGCCTTCCCCCCTCCAAGCACATAGACCATTCAATCCATCTCATCCCTAGATCTTCCTTACCTAATGCCCCCACTTATCGGTTGGACCCCAGAGAAATGGAGGAAATGGAAAAACAATTGACAGAACTCATTCAATCCAGTCATATCTAACCTGTATCAGAGCATTGAAGCAATGGCCACTCCCTTCTTCGGTGAGTGAGCTGAAAATATTTTTGGGTGGTATAAATTTCTATCGTAAGTTAATTCTGTACTTTTCTCAGATTTCTTGTCCTTTACATATGCCTTCTAATAGCTCTTCAACATTTAATTCGACTAATGAAGCCACTAGTCATTTTACTCATCTCAAGGAAGCCCTATGCTCGTCACCAATTTTACATCTGCTGAATCCCTCTCAACCTTTTGATATTGAGTTCGATGCCTCACAATATGCATAACTCATAGGTTTTATAATTCATGAGTTTTATTGGTCCCCATTGCTTATCTCTATAAAACTCTTTCCCAAGCCAAGATGAATTATAACACCTATGAAAAAGAGTTTTATAGCCTAGTTCAGTCCCTAAAGCAATGGAGACATTATTTGCTCTGTAAAGAAACCATCTTGCATATAGACCACCATCCTTTGATTTTCAGCAATTCACAGTCAAAGATGCAGGAACAAAGGCACCTTAAATGGGACTCCTACATTCAACAGTTTCACTTGGTCATTAGATATAAGAAAGGCACTTCAAATAAGATGGTTGATTTGCTCAGTCGGCCACCTACTACAGTCCTCTCCATTCTAGAGGTGTGTTGTACCAACTATGACACATAGAAGGACCAATATGCTACCGACCCATACTTTCAAAATATTTGGATAGCCTTGCATAGAACCACAGAGATCAATCAGACCCCCTTCCTAGACTACACTATCTGGGATGGTTGGCTTTATAAATTCAATTTGTTATGTGTTCCACACTCATAAGAACACCTCTTTCTCATCAGGGAGGTGCATGCTTCAGCCTATGGTGGCCACTTCGGTACCACAAATACCATCCAAAATCTGCAACGCCATTTCCATTGCCCTTCCATGCATCCCCAAATTGAGAAATTTATCTGAGCTTGTGCATTATTCTCCCAATCCAAGCCATCCAACCGGAAACATGGCTTATATCAGCCATTGCCTCTTCCCTCACGCCCTTGGGAGTCAATCTCCATGGACATTCTCAGTGGAATCCCAACCACCCAAAAGAAACATGATGCAATCTAGGTAGTGGCATGTCGCTTTAGCAAAATGGCACTTTTTACTCCGTGCACAAAAACTAGAACAATAGTAAAAAAATAGAGTTATACTTCCGGCATGTTTGGCCACATTTTGGCCTACCAAGCACTATCATATTAGATAGAGATTCTCACTTCCTAAGAACATTTTAGAAGACAATATGGGTGCTACTCGGGTGAAAACTCAAGTTTTCCACAGCATTCCATCCTCAAACAGATGGCCAAGCATAAGTGGTGAACATCGTCTTGGTTCGTTCTCTTAGAACTTAGTTTGTATGCAACAACCAATGGGATAATTATTTGCACATCCTCCAGCATAGATACAACAAGGCCACACATTCCTCTACTGGGTTTTCTCCTTCTGAAGTATGTCTCGGCTTCTAACTAGAATCTGTAGCAGAGCTCCCACTCACTTTAGCTCCTCAAGGAACCATGCACCAATATAAGGAAAAAATCTTAGCCCAACTATTTCTACAACAAATTTCACAATGCCACACTACAGTCACAACAATACTCAAAGCAGCTCAAGATCAGTCCAAGCAACGCCATGACAAACAAAGGAAGTTCTGAACCTTTCATCCTAGAGATAAAGTTTGGTTACACTTGGATTAAAAATGCTTCAAAGGAAAACATCACAAGCTCCTACCAATAAGATATGGCCCTTATAGTATCCCAGACAAATGTCATCAATGTCAATCATCTAAAGTTGTTTGAGCCCCCCCCCCGCCCTACTTGAGGAACCAGTCATCATTACTCATCCAGTCGACAACATTCTAGACTTCCAACTCCCCTTGGCCAAAGACACTCTCGTGGACACCGAGACCCATTCTACAAGGCACTGGGTATACACTTCTTATCTTGTGGCTCCTCAAGGACGAACCCCAACTCAGGAAAACTCAATCACAACTGAAGTCTTACACAGAATGTTTCCTCACCTTCTCATGGAAGACGAAAAGATTCTAGATCTAAACAGGGAGGAATTGGGTAGCGTGGAGAAGATGGAAAAAGGATAAATTGAGTTTATTAATTAATTATGTTTATTTATGCAAATAAAAAAGCTCCTCATTATATAAGAGGATGCTCCCTAATAAAAAAAAGGTCTTCTTTTTTTCTGCTGAAACACGTCTCTCTATCTCTGCATTTCGCTTTTTGCTTATTTATCTTGTTTTTAGGGTTTAGTGTGAAGCAGCTAGAGTGCCTCATTCATGGCATCCTCTGGTCTTTCAATCCATCAACGATCAACTCCCATATAGAGAGCTATCCTTCCCCATAGGATTTCTCTCTCACTGGAGGTTTTCTTCTTCTTACCAAAATCTACTAAGCAAGTAGGAGTAGGCAAGACTCATGCTACGCTCTTGCTGAAATATTCCAACTTCATGGGAAAATGAACATAGCTCCTCCTTCATCATGCTGTACTGTCAGCACCTCCTCACATCCAGGGCATGCATAGCTACACCTTGTGCGCACTCCCTTTCACCCCTATGCATCTCCTAGAGCTGAGCATTGTCTTCAGCTGGAACAATGCTGGTTCAACATGCACTTCATTGATCGCACCCTAGAAAAGAAGTGTCCGATAGATCAGAAATCCAACATGCAAGGATGTTTGGATTTTCCTAGCCTAGTAGACCTAAACCATCTACCTACTTGACCTTAATGAATAAGTGTCATTAAGTCTAGGGATCATGGTATATGATGCCCAAAGACAAATGTTCACAAGTGTCATATCATTATGTACTCTATACATGGTATGTATAAAGAGTCAAATATATTTATAATATTAATGATGAAATAAAGAAATAAAAAGCTCCATCCATGGTTATGTACAAACTAGGTTATTTCAGACCTCTTATTATTGTTCACTTAGTCTGTATATACTCTACTCACATTCCATTTGTGAGTAGAGACATGTTATAAATTTAAATATATTAATATTAGAAGTAAGTTCTAAA
>LPNX010444883.1:383340-414197 GCA_001517045.1 Pseudotsuga menziesii
AATAATTGCATTCTACTCTCGTGTAGTCCAATAATGTTGGAGATAATTTTGGATATGTTGTCATTTAATCTAAAACAAAAAAAGATATCTTTAATTTATTTTTTTATGTTGGTTCATAAAATAAAAAGGTAAAAAGTTGCATGTGAAGAAATTAGATTTCTGTGAGATCATGGTTTTTTGGGCCTATGTGATTTGGTAGCTCATGGTAATGACCCACTATATTTCTTGTAAAAAAACCTATTTAAAGGTTTTCACATAAAATTTCTTTGTCCTTATGTGTTTGTTTCCTTAAATCATTCTAGTTTTTTTTATGTGTATTCTTTTAAATTATATTTTTGTAAAATCAACTATTATTATTACACTTAAAATTAATATTTAAACATCAAATGAAAGGCATGGTTAAAATTAAGATGTCATATAAAATGTTTTTGATGAACAAGGTTTGACATAAAATTTAAACATTGGACCAACCAACCCCTCGGCCATCGAACCAACCAATGGCTTTTTGAAACAAGAGGTGTAATACCTAGTGTGTTAAGACCTCAACATATCTAATTTGTAATTGTGTATTATTAAGGACCTAGAGAAATTATTATTATTTTGTAAATAATTAATTAATCAAAACAACTGTCATGTCGAGGAACACTAAAAAAATATTGGAGGTCTAGATCCACAATCTTAGGGGGAATGGGGACAATCCTAGCACTTTAAAAATTGTTTGGTTGATCTTGGTTTATATTTATGTCTTGATGGATCCATTAGTTGATGATCACCCAAACATTGTACAACCTACCCAACAATTTATTATTTTAGCCTATGGTGAAATTATTCTGCCTAATTCATGATTTAGTGAGCCTCCTTTGTTTTTGGGTGGGTGCGAGTTGTCGAGTGAGCTCCTTTGGTGGTTTTATGACTCCTTTATGGAGGTTACACTTGGTTTAGTAACTCCAATTTGCACAAGTGTTCCCTCATTGGTTATTTTTATCCTTAACATCTTAGAAGTTGTGAAAATAAGTATGTAACTCCTTGTTTAAATACATCGTAATTCCTTGTGTAACTTTTGTATAAATCCTTTTGTAAATACATATGTAACCCCCCCGCTTTTCTAGGTTTGGAAGATTCCTTTACTTGTGTGACACCTCAGCTCATTAATTTTGATTCCACTTCATGGATGATGTGTACACACATGAATTTTAGTGGAGTGGAGTGAGGTGACTTGGAGTCAATCTCCTTGAAATTTGAATTACTTGAGTTGGATTAGAGTTAACTTATGTTGTTGAATTACCCCCCCAACCCCCCCCTTTGATTGACTCAAGTTGTATTAGCTTGGTTTAGTTTGACCCCATTGAATTAGAAATAACTTCTTTTGTATATAAATCCATGTTTGATATCCTTCGATTGGGGTTGTTTTGCATGGTTCTTTTGGATGGTTGTTTATTATGGTTATTCATACTTTTGATGGTGATATCTTGTGAAACCATGAATGCTCTATTGTGTGAATAGACTTTATGATTGAATAATTGTGAAATTGTATGGTGTTTGTCAAAACTCATGTGTAGTTCCTTTGTTTCCACTACTTGGCACTATCTCAAACCTGCACATAAATCCTTATGGTGAATGGTGATATCCCGATGACCTAAGGGGTCTAGATTACCATTGCAACTAGTATTAGGGTTGAAGACGAAACATGTTGTGAGGAATACAATTTTGTATTCTCAAATTATACTTGAGATATTATTTAGTGCAACTTTATTGTGTATCTATGGTCTCATCTCAGGGGTGTCCTGTCAAATTGAGATCTATCTTGGTAGTTCCAAACGCTAGGTGGAATGTGGTCTCAATGATGTTAGTTGTGCATTAATAAGATAAGTGATTTATATCATGTTTATTTCATTTTGTTGGATCTTATATGATTTATTGATGGATGCACATGATATTTTTGGTGAAACCTAAGATTTATTTGTCAAATAAATTTCTCACAAAATTAAATCTATTTATGCAAGTAAATTTTATGAAGGAATTGGAAACTAGTTTTTGGGATTTTGTGCACAATTTGTTTGAGGAAATAATTATTAGGAAACTATTATACACAACTAATATTTATTCCCATTTTCATTATATAATTTTTATTCTGATGGTACAATAACATAGGAATGGTTTAATCCATATTTCTTTGCTTCTTCTACCTTTTATTTGGAAACTAGTTCTTCGATCGAACTGTTTGGCATAGTTTGGAGACTTAGCACATGAAGTGTTTGTAAAAAATACTAAGTGTTCCTTTTATTCTTACATATAATAAATAATATTGAAATATTTATGAGAATGATAGGATAATTATTCTTGATAGTGTTGGGGAAATGTCTACCGAAATTCTAGATCAATTTCCAATTTTTAGCTCATTCAATGGAATTGTTTTGACTAGATTTGTGACTTTGCATGTTAATTGTTTGAAAAAATATTATAATGATATATACCTATTTTATTAGTGGTAAAACATTCTATTTATATTTTTAATTGCATTAGAATGATTCTATGAGCTCTGGATTTAATTATTTTAGCGAATCCTGGGATTACTAGTCAATTCGAATGAGTAGAATTAACTTGTTTTGTGAGTTGTTTAATGGAGTGTATATGGGTCGAAATATACAGCCATATGACTGTAAGTGTTACACTTGATATGATTTCTATGAGATAAAACAATCATATATTTCTCTTTATTTGGCATTTGGAAAGTTAAATTGGAAACTAGGTACATTGCATTGAAATTGGGAAATAGTTAATGGATTCAAATCTCTATTTTTGGTAAAAGATGAATGCACATCCATATGCTATGGTATTGGTGATTTAATTATGTTGTATAATTATATTTTACAGATCTTTACCTTCACCTCTGTGTGCCTCATAAATTGGTACAATTGGTTTGATTAAATTCCTCAGAGCGTTTATTAACCAGTTCTACTAATTAAACTTGCAATATTCTTAGTTTAGGTACTTGGAAATTTATATGAAAAAAAACACTTTATTTTGTTGTATGTGTAGGATTGAATATGTGTATAATGTTTGTCGGTTCACTTTTCTTTCATTGGCATGGTTGTATGTCAATTTTTTAAAAGAATAGTAGTTAGTATTGAACGATTAGTTAACTAGTTCTAGTAGAATAAATTTTCATAACTTCTATGTTTAATTAATTGGAAAATGGTAATTAGGACCGATTTAAATGTTATCATGTGTTTATTAGCCATTGGAATTTATAAACAATGGTTAAGTGATAAAAAAATTAAATTATATTAAGTACCATCAATTGTGCACTAAGTGTCATTAAGTATCGAAACATTAATTACTAGTTAATCATGACTAAGATTAAATGGCCTTTAGGGGTGGAATTTTGTATGAATTGGATTGCAATGGATATTTTGTGTTGATATAAGGTATTAGTAATCCTTGTTGGACCCTGTATCATATGTTGGAGTAGTTATTGAATTTATTTTAATTTATTGGTAATTAAAGTGTCTTTGTCGTGAGTAAATCCTACAAATAAAATTTAATATTTGTTTAACTAATACGCTATGCTAAAATTATCTAATTATCCTTACAGAGCTAATGATATGCCCCTCATACCCCTTTATATCCTTGTGGGACAGTACAAGTGGTATTAGAGCTTGGGTTCCAACGCTGCAATTGTTGGGCCTTCTACAGAGTTATTATCTTCTGCCTATGTAAATTTTGAGTTTACAAATGTGCTTCGTACGATGTTATTAACTTCCCTTATGTTAATAAAGGAAAAACAAGTCTCACTTCAAATATTAGTTCATTGTACGCTGTAGAATTAATTAAATTTCATATTTGTTGTTCAATAGATTTATTCGTTCCTACTATGTGGTGCATATCTAATAATTAAGAGACCTCATTGGTTTATGCTTGTGAATTGCATCTTTTAAAGCCCATTGAATTGTTAATATTGAAATTATTCTTGTAGTATGACTTATTTTCCTCATACATTATGATTATTAATTGATAAGTAAATAATTTCCATTATAATTGTATGTACTATGTACGATTATCAATACTAATTTAATGCTAAGTTATTAATATGATAGAGTTTTATTATTATTAAATATTAATATGGTTTTTTAAGTGGTATTTATATGCTTACTCATACATTATGATTATTAATTGATAAGTAAATAGTTTCAATTATAATTGTATGTACTATGTAAGATTATAAATATTAATTTAATGCTAAGTTATTAATATGATAGAGTTTTATTATTATTAAATATTAATATTGTTTATTAAGTGGTATTTATAAGCTATATGAATTTTGTATTTTGGATGGATGATATGTTTTTAGAGTCTTATTTATGTAAACATGGATGAGTAACTCGTTGGTTATTTTACGAATGTGACACTTGTCTAAATGGTGTTTCTCATTCTCCTTTTTATTTTATGAATTTAGTATGGTTTTATACTATCTATTAATTATAACTCTGTTAACTTATCTAATTAGTTAGTGGTAGAAATGCCACTTGGAGGTAAGCAAAACTCTTGGCTATTTTTGTATTCTATTATTTAATTTATTTATTTTGAGGTTAGTGGTTACATTATTACTATTCTAGCCATCTCACTAATGTATTTATTGAGTGGAGAAAATTAGTCAGTTGTCCCTAATGGTTCATATTCTCTTTTATTTTGTGTATTTTGCTTATGGAGATGTAACTCCTTAACTATTTTTGGAGGAGAAATGGTCACTTGTGTCTAATGATTCATATTCTCTTTTATTTTATTTATTTTAATTATGGAGATGTAACTCCTAGTATATTTTTGGAGGAAATGTAACTCTTTTATTTATTCACTTAATATCATTTATTTTATTTTATAAGGGATATGTATAGTTGTTAAAAGTATATATATATATATATATAGATGCATTATTATATATATGAATGCTTGTATGTTTGTATATACTGTAATATGTATTTTATTATACATAATAGTTATTAGTAATACTTGTATGTAATATTATGAATATACTATATGTATAGGGGTTAACTTATGTAATGATGTAAGTCTAAAATTTGGAGGTGTTTGGAAGTGTTTGAGTGTTTGGAGGTGTTTGGAAGTTCTCGGCGCCATCTTGAGGTATGTGGAGGTGTTTGAAAATATGAGGAAGTATAGTGTGATCAAAAGTGTTATGTTAGTATATAAGTTATAATACGTATCTAATATGATAGTACTCGTTTATGCAATTATTGTTATAATTGTATGGATATTATGGTATAACATACTAATTATATGAGTATATTAAATATAGAATATAGGTTATATGACTAATATGTTTTCTATATAATTAATAATAATATGAGATATGATTGAAGAATTATAATATGTATGTAAAGAAAATGGGTGTATGTATATAAATAACACATAGCAATAGTAAGTATGGTAGATGGTATGATTGTATGATAGTGTGCTGCAGAGCAAGTAATCATTTTATTGTAGAATATTAGAAGGTTTTGGTGGTAGGATGTTTGGTTGGTTAATCTGACTATGTATTATTGATAAGTAGTGAATCGCACATAAGTAATTAGTAATGTACTCTATTATTATATATATCGTCATGTGCTAATAATTCTATGTAAGTGTATGTTAAATAGTAACTAGACGATATGGTTTTTATAGCTGACGTATGTGGTTTGATATTATTGGTTGCTATTGGATGTTGTTGATGGAAATCAATTGATTAATGGTTGATGCATATACGCCATTTTCATTACTGTATGTATTTCTATTATTTGTTGTCCTTGGTTGTTATGGTTATTGTGTGTATGAATGATGCATTTTGGTTGATGTATTCTGGATGATGTATTTTGATTGATGTATTATGATCATTGTCTTCTGCTTGATGAATCCTAGTTGATGTGTTATAATTGTGTATTCTAATTGATGTATTTTGATTAATGTATTACAATTCATATATGTTGGTTGATTTATTCTAATTTATGTTTTATGATCATTGTCTTCTACTTGATGAATCTTGGTTGATGTATTTTTATTATGTATTCTAATTGATTTATTTTGACTTATGTATTCCATTTGATGTATGTTGATTGATGCATTATGGTTGATATGTTTTAATTGATGCACTATGATTGATGCTTGTATGGTTAGTTGATGCATGTATGGTATTCCTTGGATTACATTACATGATCGATATATTATTGATATGTTAGAATTTTGATGGTTATAAAAAAGAAAATAGCATAAGATTTATAACATAAAGAACATGAAGATTTAGGTTGGGAAACTATCATGGGGGGAAAACCCCAACAAAACTTCCTCTATATAGAATTCAACCAATTACAATGTAAAACCCGAAGAACAAGAATAGCATCTCCCATTATATTGTAGTCTCTCTCTCTCTCTCTCTCTCTCTCTCTCTCTCTCTCTCTCTTATGCAATGACTGAGTGTGAAGTAAGTATGAGTGAGAGAGGTTCCTAACCTAATTATATTCATAAGGTGAGTGAATAAAATAACTAACTAGGTTTGTGAGGTTCTCTAATTAGGGTCCTCATACCTAGGAAGACTTAAAGTAACATTTATAAAATACTTTTCTGGCTACTATTTCCCCGTCTTACAATGAAGGTTTTATCTCATCAATTTTACATGACCAATTACATCAAGGAAATCTATGAATGGAGGAATAACATATTTGCAGGAGGAATACAAAAAAATCACAATAGAATATTTTCCAAAGTTACATTTCTTTTAACAACCCCTCTTAACTAAGAAGGTATTCTTAATAGGAAGAAACCACCACCACAACTCTACATATGAATGGTGAGTCTCTGTATGTCATAGGAAGTTTTGGAGAAACACCATTCATCTTCATGATCAATTTGGAATTCCATCATCATCTTGGAACTTCTAAGGCATCATCTACATTAACATCATTAGTATGTGGATACTAGGACATCATCATATGAAACATCAACATGTGAATACTAGATCACCATCCACAACATGAGTATGTTAATACTAAATCATCTTCTGTAACATTTGTCTGTGAATATTGGATCATCTTCTACAACATCAATATGTGAATACTTAATAGTCTTCTACAATATTAGTATGTGAATACTAGATTATATCCTTCAATATCATTATGTGAATACTGGATCATCTTCTGCAACATCAGTATGTGAATAATGGATCTTGTTCTGCAACATCGGAATGTGAATATTGAATCATCTTTCGTAACATCAGTATGTGAATACTGAATCATCTTCCACAACATTAATATCTGGATAGGAAAGAATAGACAACATCATGAACATGTTAGAAACGAAACCTCATCATCAATAAATAAATGCTAGATCATTATTTTTATTATCGATATAGAAATATTGAAACCACATCATCACCATCAATATATAAATATTGAAAAAATATCATCAGCATCAGTATAGAAATACTAAAACAACCTGATCACCATCATTATAGAAATGTTGAAACAACCTCATGATTAACAGCATAGAAATGTTAATATCAACACAAAGTGTTGGAATCTCATCGTCCTGATCTTAGGACATCTAGATCAGCATCACAGCAAGTTCTTTGGTAGGTCCACTCAGTAATTTATATGAATTACTAACCCTTTCTGACCAACAAGTCTAGTGATATAGATGGATCTCCATGGGGACCAAACAAAGGCTTTTCTTGCTTACTAACCCTTTCAATTCAAACAAGCCTATCCATACATACTAATACCCTTAGGATCAAACAAGCCTCACATCTAATTACTAACCTTTTTGGACCAACAAGCCTAGAAAGACATAATCTACCCTAGACAGAGCTACCACACGATTGTAACAAAAAACCTACTACCTCTTCTTCACTCCCTCTTTCGAGGGAGGTCCTTTTGGACTACACCAAGATTGTCTCAAAAGTATTCAAACTTTACACAAGAGAGATTCTTAGCCAACACATTTACAACTTGTTCTTCTGTAGGAACATACTTGAGCTTCAAAACTCCCTTATCCAACTTTTTCTTTATTGTTCTTCTCTTGTACATCCAAAACTACATCGTACATTCATAGCTTAATTATTTCTTCTCTTGTATATATGGAACTTTATCGTACATCTGAAACTTCATCATTTCTTCTCTTGTACATAGGAAACTTTATTGTACATCTCCAAATTCTTGATTTCTTCTCTTGTACATTTGCAACTTTATCGTACATCTGCAACTTTATCATGCATCCGCAACTTCATAATTTATTCTCTTGTACATCTACACCTTTATCGTACATCTGTAATTGCATCATTCTTATTTTGTAGATCTGCAACTTCATCATTCTTCTCTTGTAGGTGATTACATAAAATCATTCCTACAAGTCAAATACAGTGGTGTGATTAGAAAATTTTCATAACATATTCATCATGACAAATTCTTATGCATAAACATATATTTCATTTAATCATTCAACTATAATACAAAATTCATAATATCCTATAACTATTCATAATACATATATGTATATTCATAATATACATATGGTAACTTTCTATATCTTTTCCATCTGTACCAAGACATTATTTATGAGTGTGGACTACTCCCAACATGTCGGCAAAGAGGTTTCACTCTAGGTAAGTAGCAATGAAATGTTGTAAAACACCATAAGACACTTACCCATATTATTCATAGTAGTAATAAACTTTTTATAAATGCAAACATTCAAACATGCATAATATAGTTCATAAATCTAGGAACATGTATATGTACACAAGTGAACAACTAGATATATAGTAAATGACAATTCAAATACTTATCTTTGTTTTTTGGTAGAATCTATATTGATCTTTATATCCTTGCATTAATTACTGGAGTATTTGACAACGTGCTGTACTTCATCGTATCATTCTGAGGACTCGTTCCTATATTTATCATTATCATAAATATTAGTCAAGTATTCTTCCACCATAGATCACATAGAACTTTGTATTGGTGTTGAATATGTGTGTCCTGCAAATGCATCCCTTGTTATCTAACGTTGAAATGGATAAAAGTATGATATTTGTATTTATAGGTAGAATTAGTCTAGATGAAAGTACATATTCCCCATTACTTGAGTAATCTTCCCTTGCTTTCTTCTTAGCTTCAATATATTCATCGTTGTTTTCACTGAGGGCAACACTAGTCCTCTTTCTACAACATGATGGGGTGCTATTTCTGTTTGTAGCAATGTCAACCCAATTGAAGTCATCATCTCCCTACAGGAATATCCTCTAGTCTCTCAAATATATGCGTCTGTATTCAATTGTTCCCTTCAAGTACAACACCATGTTCTTTTCCACAACGAGGTGAAAACATCTCGGCTCTACAAAGAAAATAACGGCCTCATGTTTGTCAAGTACATCAACGAAGAAATCTTCTCCTTATAGGTTGTGACATCAAATATTTATGAACTAAGATCACATATTCACTTCAATTTGGATTCCATTAGTGTACCCTAACATCTCAAACCTTATCTCGACTACACATTTTCCTTGTCTAAGGAAAATGTACCTATAATATTGAGAATCATCGCAAGATGATCAAAATTTGAGATGTACCATAGTCACTCCCTGTGAACTCGAGCACCATCCTTCTTGTACATCTTGTACTCTATGTATCAGGACATTTGAGTGGCATGTAGTCTCGTCTACTATTAATATTCTGTGTCTCCGTCTATATAACCTCCGAAGGTCATTGGATATCAAGATCATCCATCTTGAACTTTGTTGCAAGTTTCTCTTGCACCCATATATGAGATTCATTTCCTTTGTAGGATTATATATATTCAACCTTAATTCTTTTATCTCCATCACTATAGGTTATCCACAAGATCCTCAAGTAACTATATGTGCTATCCCATGGGTGCCTACTAAGATTTTAGAAATCCTTCTATGCATAGGTGGTTCTCTGTAGAGATTCTCAAATCTTAGAGGTTTCTCGATCTATTCTTATACTTCTATTACATTAAATGTTTATTGTAATATTAATCATTGAAGAGGTGCTTCTATCACATGATCGACTACCTCTTTCTGAGAGAAACAAAAAATATCGCTTTGTATCTCTTGATACTTCCATCTGTTGTATGCTTGATCTTGTAGATATACTTGGAAGATGTTAAAAATATTCCCTATAGCTCTCCAAACATCATTCTATATGAATGAATGATACTTCTTGATCATATCATCCTTCCATTATTTCTTCTTGGCAAGGTTTCCTTTCTCATCACAACTGAAACATCTGAGCTATGAGAGGTCCTTATTCTCAAGGCCTTTTATTCTTGCAAGAATGTTGTTCCTTCTTGTTCTTTCACTTCTTGGAATGAGTTGTTAGGTATTTATTTTCATATTAATCCATATCTTCTTCTTTTTCCATCAATCGAGCTTCTTCTTTCATGCACTCCTCCATAGGTGACATTATTTATAGAACAAATTCCTTGAATGAGCTTGGGAGATCATTGAATGTCATAATATAATATTCTAGGTATTCAACATTATCTCTATTGGATTATAGTTTCTCCTTTAGCTAAGATATCCTTGTGAATTAATTTTGAATTCTTTTTGACATTTGCATCTTCACATCCATGAATTGAGTTCTAAAGGTCATCTTCATGTTGATATTATTTCCTTCATACAATTTGGTCATTGTATTGAACATCTCCTGGGGAGTATTCGAGGATGATACATGCGAGATCCAATGGAGACAAAATAATCCTATTGCCTTCCACTATCTCCATTTTGTGCTTTATCTTAATCTCCCTATGGATCTGTAACTTCTTCTTTGACATAGTTCTCCAAGTCATGCCTCTTCATGTAGGAGAATCACTCTATACTTCCATGGTAATAATATTTTGGCAACTTCAAGTTTGTCTTCAATCTTGGTAATATTTGTAATCATGATAAAAATGACAACATCAGATGGAAATAGAGAGGATAAAACTTACCAATGAAATTGTTTCAACTTGATGCTTGCTTGAAATATTTTATAGAAGACTGCATTTGCTGGACGAAACCATAATTTTGTAACTTATGTAACTTTCATATATAATTGGATAGAAATATGTTTCTCATCATGGAGAGTTTTGTATCATGCTCATTTTCCCAAAACCGTCGATATCGCTGCAAAATATCTAATACCCTAGTTTTCCCTAGTGACATTTTTAGGTTGAAATTGAAAATCCAGAGAATAATAAACTTATTCCATAGAAATATGCGTCCTCCTAGGTTTAGTTTATTGTAGTCCTTTTTCAACTAATCGATGGAGGAAGGTTCCCATAGAATGAATCCCTAGTTTCTCCAATTTCTTCTATAGAATTATCTAATCTTGATTATGATGTATCTTCAAAATTCTTGCTTCTGAAGGTCTTAAACTTTTTCCTAAGATATTATGATATCTATTATTTCTAATCCCATAGGTTAGAACATAATTGGATTCACCAAGTGGAACTGATGTTAATTTTCCTAGGGTGACCTGTTTGAGGACTAATCAATACAGCGAACTTGTATAGAATTCCACATGTCATTGTTAAACCTTGGGGTCTGAAACGCATACCACATAAACTACATTCTATTCCCTATTTGTATAATCTTTTTAATTATTAATTGGATATTGCTAAACCGAGATATAGAAATTCTCCCTTGTCCACATGTTTAGGACTAAATTATGGAAGAGGTTGGATACCTAATTTTCAAGAATCATATCTCTTAAATTATAGTGAATTTGAGGCTGCAAGTCACAAAAATGGTACACAAATATTTCATCTTCATATTATACAAGTTTTGGCTCCTGAGAATTTACCAAACTCAAGTTATTACCAAAATTCCAAGATGAATTTATTTTTACTTCTAGGGTTTTCAAGCATGAAACCCTAATCTTTAGTAGTTGCAGTTGTAACAATGTTTCATCTATTCAAATACTTATTCTAGGGTGGCTTTGATACAATGTTATAATGTTTATGGTTATACAAGATCTAAAAAATTTAGCATCCAAAGATCATAACCATACAAAGATGATCAATGAAATAATTACAAGCACATCCACACAAAATAACACATAGATTTATTCGAGGAAACCATCATGGGGGAGAAAATCCACAAAACTTCCTCAATATAGAATTCAACCAAGTACAACGTAAAACCCCAAGAACAAGAATATTAGCTCCCCTTCCATAGTTGTCTCTCTCTCTCTCTCTCTCTTTATCTCTCTTGTGTAATGCTTGAGTGAGAAGCATGTATTAATGGGAGAGGTGGCTCAACTATTTACATTTGTTGCACATGAAAATATCACACTACCTAGTCTGCCTTCAAAAGACTTTCTTATTGCCTGTCAACCTCCCAAAATAGCCTGATTTAGATCATCTTGGCCATTTTTTCACTGACCTAGAAGAGACGACGCTCTTTTTCATTTCCCACAAAGCATCATCGATGCCTCCTCTAATTGAGAAAAATGAGTCGCCGCCTCTTTTTAGTGGAAAAATACGAGATCGACGCTCTGTCCAGTTTAGCAAAAAGCATCGATGGTCAGTTGAAAGGGAAAAAAAGAAGCTTCTAGAAGATTTCATATGGAATCCTTCATGGAATTAGTTCCTATGTGCCCCGGAAAGGTGGCATTCTCCTCCCTCACCTATAGGTATCTCATTCTCTCTTTTTTTCAAGTCATCCTATGGGTCCTAATAGAGGCAAAGTAGAGGTAGCTTGTAGCTAGAGAGTTCTTGATAGGAGAATGTAGTCATTCTTGTTAAGACATAAACTATCAACATCAAGGTTTTTTGGTTGTACTTCTTCCTCATCCATATATTAATACAAACACATTTCACTTTCCTATATTTGATTATTGTGTTTATGATTAAATATTATTGGATTCCTTGATTACTAATATGGATAGTTGATTATCATGATGCTCTCATACTTTTGTTTGTCTTGTAATCCATTTTGCAAGTATTGAGCCATCTCAAGGACTTTCTGGAGAGAATATAAGCAGATCTACGATTGAGGTATATCGTGTGTTATGTTAATTGATTTAACTATTCAAGGGAAGGATATGTTGTTGTGTCCTTTTGTTCAGTAGTTGTGTTTTTCATTATAGAGGAACAAGCAGTGTTAGTACTGGTTGAGAATTCCTATAAAAAAAATTGGTGACTCCATTGGGGATCTAGCCTAATCTAGTCAGATCTGGGGAAGATCTAGTCATATCTAGTGCAGATCTACAAATCATGATAACCACCCATTGATGAAGGTGATCTCTCTCTTTTTTAGTTGTTTCAGCTGTAAGGTAGGTTATATACTTTATGCTCCTGGTCTTTTGCCTCTGTTCTAAGTAATTTTTACCCTCCTTTGAGTTTGGTCAGCCTTTCTGGTTTCTCCTGTAGGTTTTTATCTTTTTTAGTGCACTGTTGGATGGCGCCTTTTACTTTGACTGACAAAGAGTTAGTCTATCCTAGGATGCCTTTACTCCCTTTCATAGCAGCGCCGACAATGCCTTTCTCCTTGGTTGATAGAGCATCCACGAACACTTTTTGCAGAAGGCTAGGAGCACCACAGCTACCTGGAATGCTCTGGTGCATTCCCTGTCAGCACACCAAGGTAGGTCCTCAAAACTATCTATCTGGAAAATTTTATTAAGAAATTTGAAAAGTGTCATTCGTCTTTGAAAATTTAGTTTTGTGTGGTTTCGCTCGCTTGATTGCTCGATGTCTGTTTTACAGGATTTTGTGACTTTGATTCTTTCTTTGAAATCAGATCCAAAAATTTCTACGTCTTGCATTGTCATCAAAGAAATTGGAAATATACTTTAGTTTTGGTTTTTTATTAAAGTATCTAAAAAATATCATTGTTGAAAAGAGAACCTACAACCTCTTCCTGGAATATTAGTTTCCTTTGAAAAGATTGGTTTGTGTGCCTCATTTTTTCTAGAAAAATATAAAAGGAATCATCTTACTTTCCTCTTATTTATGCTTGTGAAGGTTGTGTGTTTTTTTTCCATTTGCATGTGTGTTTTAGAAATATTAGACTTTTTGATATTGTAGAAAAGTTAGTTTGCATGCACATTAGAGGCTTAATTTTCTTTCCCTCCTTTTTTAGAAACTTTGGAATGCTTGTCTAAAAGAATTTTCATGTTTGAAAGAATCCTTTTTCATCTCTTTTGTGGATCTTATTCTATTGTTGAAAACAAATTTCCATTGGTATATTGTTGAAAAGAAAAGAAAAGGTTCCTTCCATGCCCTAGTTAGTTCTCATCGAAGTCAAAAAGTGCATTACATTTAGAATAATTTGCATCATTGGAAATAACATTCCACAAGCATTCACCTAATCGTCCAGATAAAATTAAAGGTAGATTTAGGTCTAAAAATTGTATAGAAATTTGAGTGATAGGCTAGTGACATGTTTGGGTGTTATTAAGCATAGGAGTCGTCGTTATTTTTCCACACTACATCCTGGGACTCACATGGTTCTTCCATGTACCGTCGGTATATCGAACGCCCTTTCACATACATTTGAGGTATAGAGAAAGGTACTTCACATACTCTATTGTATATCGAAAGGCCCCTTGTGAATGGTTGTGCATTAGACAACACTACTACTGATTTGAGCTCCCACATACCTTGAGTATATCGGGAGACCCCACTAGGATACCATGACCACTTAAGAAAAGCCCTTTGGTCATCTTGTGTGGAGCAATACATTGAAATCAACATTCATGAAGACTACTACACACATACCCCTAAGGTATATCGCGAGTGGCACCCACTTGACAATCCTAGTGAGAGACTCGCTATTTTGAACCCGTCCTATCACTTAAGTTGGATTGTGACCTTTAGCTCTGTCTAGGTTTTGTTTGTGTGTTTTTACTCCCTTTTTGACCTAGAATAGGTAACTTTGGCCACCACCATGGTTGAGCAACTTGTGAGATGCCAAGATTGTAGATTGCAGGGTTTATCTCCTCACTCTCCTCCTACTATGGAAGGAGAAGAAAGAGTAACCATGGAACAAACAGCTTCCGCTAATGCTCCCATAGGAACTACCTTAGCTAGTGAAAGGAGAGAATATTTTACTATTTACACAAATCCTTTGGTTCAATTGAATCCTATAACCGATGTTTCTATACATCTGCCATTGGAAGTCTATGGTGATACTCTTACCCCACCAAATTATGGCTTGGATGCTCCTTTTTGGAGGACTTCTATGGGCCAAGCTATTTCAGAATTCAAGGTTATTAGAACTTTAGTAGGGAACCCACCTTTAGGGGAGGAAGAACATAGAAGAATTAACGCATCTCTTGATTGAGCTAGTAACTTTTCAGAGAGAGTAGAAAGAATTATTCCCCCACCTATGTCTTGTTACGAAACTTTACCGACATGATTACCCCATAATATAGACCCTTGGCCAAAAGATGAAATTAAACCTTCTTCAATTGCCCATCCAACTTATGGTGAGACTTCTTGTAATCCATGGCCTGAAGGATATCATTCACTAGCTCGAGTGTTAGGACCTATTGAAGAAATTCCTTTTCAAGGTAATCCAGGTATAAACCACAACCCTATAGTGTCACATCATGGACCCATTACTATAACTTCCATACCTGTCATGGTTGGGGGGCAATCCTCAAATCAAGCAATGTCAGTATACTCTCACGCCGAAGGGCAACCCTTGGCGTGAGTTACGTCATATGTAAGTGGAAATATTGCTAGTTTAGGAAAATTTGCAGCTGTAGGACAACTTGTAGTAGTTATCCCTCCTACTAATATCAATATTTCTACCCACCTCCCACCTCGGCCCCCACTGATCTAGTACAGGCCATCCCTTAGGGCCACAACCTATCAATAATACAACTTCTTGGGGATATACTTATCCATGAACTCAACCTCCTATGGTTAATCAAGTTTACCAACAACCACCACTAGCGGCTATGTACTCTAGAATGCCTTACCCTAGAAATGATTTTGTACCTTGGGGGAAACCAAATTGGTCAAATATCTCATCATATGGAGGATATTTTGTTAATACTGCTGGAGGATACAGTGAGCCTTCCCCCGGAGGATCACCATGAGGACCGAGAGGACCTGGAGGCCCTGGAGAATGTAGAGGTGGAGGTACACCTTCATCACCTGGAGGAGGAAGCCCACCACCACCACTTGGAGGTGGAGAACCACCCCCACCACCTAGAGGAGGATACCCACCACCACCGCTGCCACCTTCTAGAGGACCCCCCCACTTGAGGGGCCCACCTCCCCATGGAAATTTTGGAAACCAAAAACATTTTCAACAAGGTTTGCGAGCATCATCTATACCCATCTATTAATCTGCATATGGTCCTACTAGTTAGAAAATGCCCTATCAGTATTACTAGTATCCACAACCAAACAAACAATTACCATTTTTGGCCACTTTAGATTTGCAAGATTTGTCAAGATTGATAAATGACCCAATTCATCATGACCCTTATTGGCTCGCCATTCCTGTAAAGATGCCTTCCGATATACCTAAGTTTGATGGTCAACACGGTGAAGACCCAAAAAACCACGTGATGACATTTCACTTGTGGTGTTCATCAAATTTTTTGATGGATGGTTCAATCTGTCTATGCCTTTTTCAAATAACCCTCACTGGTATTTCCACAAAATGGTACATCGAGTTACCACAACACTATTTTTGGGATTTTAATGATATAGAAATGACCTTATTGACACACTTTCAACTGCCAATCTGATATGAAACATGTATAGACATTTTAACCTCACTTTTCCAAACCACATCTACTCATATCTCCGATCATATTCATGAATAGAAAAGAAGATGAAGGTATATTAAGTCCCCTTTTCTTGATTAGTTGTTAGTTGATTGGTTTACAAAGTATTTACTACTACATATTGCTAGAGATGTCACCATGGGAGGCGCTATGACTGACAAGCAAGATATTAGCCATGCTCAATACCTAGACTTGGTTTATTCCTATTCAGGTACTTTGTATGACCTGATTCCACATGCTCCTTAGCCTACAACTGATCCATCTAGGCCTGCAACTGAACGACCTACTGATGGCATACCTGGTTTAGTTCAGACACAAACAATGGCTAAATATTCTAAGAAACAAACCACCACTCCATCCAATCAATAAGCACCACTTGCCAAAAATACATCCTCTCCTATTGCTTCCATTGAAGTAAATGCGGTTCAATCCACTGAATCTTCAGGTAGGAAGAAAAAAGGGAAAAATAAACCTAAAAATCCTGATAGCCAACAGAAAGGAAATAAAAAACAGAATCTGGATAATGATCCAGAAGGAAAGAGAAAGGTGAAGTATCCTTGTTTAATCTATGAAGCTGACCATTTTACAAAATAATTTCCTCGTCGTGAGGAAGTCAGTAAATTTTTAGAAGCTTCACCCACCCCAGTTGTTTTAAAAGATTATTTCCCTTCCAAACAACAGCTAATTGATAATAATTCTTTGAACTAAACTTCTTCATCCACTGATGAAGTTTGTATGATGTCTAGTGAAACAGTGAACTTGAATATAAGAGCACATAGTTATGACCCTCCTTCAAAAAATAAACATGGTCATCTTCCATCTGAAAAACCCTCAACTTCCACACCTCCTACTAATAATGGTCTTCATATTGAAAAACCTATAACTGAAGCAATTTTCCATCCACCAAAGGGCACTCTACGTAAGTCCATAATCAATCCTAATGCTCGTGCCACCCAACATTATAATATTGTTGAATATTTGTCCTAGGAATACTGTGCTATGTCGGCTTCAGAGGTACTCCAAACCTGCCCAACTCAATGGAAAAAATTTCTTACTCCCCTTGGAGCTATGGATCCTGAAAATAGTAATATCATCACTTTCAAACTGAATGATTTCAACACAAGACTTTCACATCAGTTAGCTTTCCAGATCATTGCCAAGACTGCTGAAAAGACTATCTATCGTATCGTTTTTGACAAGGGTGCCTCTACATCAGTTATGTCTTTATCTTGCTGGAGAGCCATTGGATCTCCAGAAATCAACCGCTCACCTACCACTCTTAAGGCTTTTGATGGTCGCAGCTTTCAAACCTATGGATTACTAACTTCCATCCATGTTGAACTGGGGGGAAACTCCATCTCCATTCATATCGAATTCATTGATGCTCCTTTGGATTACAACTTACTACTAGGTTGTAATTAGTTTTATGGTATGCGAGCTATAACAACAACCTTTTTTCGGATCATCTATTTCCCACTCTAAGGAAAGATTATTAATGTTGACTAGTTAGATTTCATCACACTTAGTGCCATTACAAATGATTCAAACAACGTTCCCCTCTTGAAAACCCCAAAGTATAAAGACATTGGAGTAGGTCTTATCAAATACTCTTCACTTATAGGAGTCTTTCCCTCATATAACCCTCCTCTTGCTTTGGTGATGGCATCCATTAATATGATTTCTAGATCTGAAACAGACAAAGGAAAAGCAATTGTTGATGAATCATCATCTTTTTCACCTTTCGAAAAGATTTACAATGCAATCTAAGCTACCAGTGATCCTGCCATCAATGATCATTTCATAGTGGGCTCAGACCGTTATCACATGCCATATTGGCTCGAACACCCCTCCCCATATCTAGATTATCTTTCACACACACTTCCTACAGACAAGTGTATCATGGAAGTTATGTCATTAGACAAGACGCCTTGGGAAGATTATCATCACAAATCTTCTTTACTTTCCCTTTTTCATATCATAGAAAACCACTTTGCCTCCACGGTTTCATCCAATATAGTCCTCAACCCTTAGTCTCTGATGCTCACTCATAGTGTAGATTCTTAAGGGAATTTATGCAACATTAACAAGACTATACCTATCAACATATCCATGAAATTGGGTGTTTTTGAGAACATTTCCATAGGAAAAAACTATTCTCGTGAAGAAATCTAAACATATACGACTCTTTTCAAAGTATTTCAAGATGTCTTGGCATGGACATATGAAGAAATTTCTGGGATTGATCCCTCTATAGTTGTCCATGAAATCAAAACTTATCCTGACGCCAAGCCCGTATGCCAGAAACTACGACAGGTTCATCCACAAAAAGTAGCCACTATTAAAAAAGAAGTTGAAAAACTTCTAAAGGTTGGTTTCATTTACCCCGTACCACTAACTGAATGGGTGTCCAAAACAGTCCCTATGAACAAAGAGTAGGGTACTATTAGAGTTTGTATCGATTTTAGGGACCTAAATCAATCTTGTCCAAAAGAAAAATTTCCCACTCCCCATATCGATCAAAGAATTGATAATTGTTCCGAAAGCGTTATTTTCTCCTTTATGGATGGCTTTTTCGACTATGTTTAGATCGAGATTCTCCCATCAAATCGACGCAAGATGAAATTCATTTTCCCTTGGGGGACTTTTGCTTATTGTAAAGTACCTTTTGGTTTAAAGAACACTGGCACAACATTCCAATGTGCCATGTCATATGCTTTTCATGATATTAAACATGTTGTGGAAACCTATTTAGATGACCTTCCTGCTCATTCTAAGCAGTAGGATATTCATGTCGATCATATAAGAGCTGTGTTTCTTCGATGTAGTGATTTTAACATTCATCTAAACCTGCATAAATGTTTTTTTCGTATCAAAGCTGGTTGGATTCTTGGTTTTATTGTTTCCAAATATGGCATCCATATCGATCCTTTGAAAATTGAAGCTATCTTGGCCTTGCCTACTCCCATGAATGTTACTGAACTCCAAAATTTGCAAGGGAAGGCAAACTTTCTACATCGTTTCATCTGCAATTATGCAAAAAAGACACATGGTTTCATGATTTTGCTCAAGAAAGATACCCCTTTTGCCTGGGATGATTTCACGCAATGCACATTTGATAATCTTAAACATGCACTTACCAAGGCACCAGTGTTGCGACCACCAAATTATGCCAAGGATTATTTCTTGTATGTAGCTGCATCCCTATCAGATATAGGCATGATCCTTGTTCAAAAATATGAACACGACCAAGAACATGTGATTTATTATGCCAATAAGAATCTTTTTTACTCTGAAACTTGATACTCACATGTGAAGAAACTTGCTATGGCCACACTCATTGTGGTCCAGAAGTTTTGTCATTATATTTTTCTCCACACCACTACTTTTTATGCAGATTCCAACCCCATGTACTATGTTCTAACATGTCAGGTTATTGGGGGGAAATACTCACGTTGGATCATGATCCTCCAAGAGTTTGACCTAGAATTCTACAAAAGTACTTCCAAGAAGTCCCTCATCTTTGTAGAGCTTATGTGTGACCTACCCCATACTATAGAGAATCTAGAGCCCTCTGATTCCTTACACGATGAATCAATGTTTCTCATTAGTATGACCAATCCATGGTATGGAGACATCATTTTGTACCTCCAGACCTTACGATACCAGCCTACTGCCTCCCAAGATGAACGTTGTTGCATTCACCACCAAGATTAATGCTATCTTATCCTAAATAATAACTTATATCTCTATGGTGCTGACTCTATCGCACAACGTTTCCTTACACAGTAAGAGGATGAGATCGTTCTGAATAATTGCCATGTTGGAGCTTGTGGCGGTCATCTCTCTAGGTTGGCTACTGCCCAAAAAATCTTGCATGCCAGGTATTTTTGGCCTTCTATTTTCAAATATGGTATTGAAATAGTCAATAAATTCTCACCATGTCAAATGTTCACTCCTAAGAAACGCACACATTCAGCTCCATTTCATCCCATTGTAGCAGTTAGCCCCTTTGCAAAATGGGGCATAGACTTTGTGCACTGTAGACCTACCTCTGTCGGGGGGCATTGCTACATCATCATTGATGTGGAATATTTTACAAAATGTGCTGAGGCAATTCCCACATATGCTGAAGATGGTAAAAATTCTGCACTATTCCTATTCAATCCTATCATTGCTAGATTTGGGATTCCTAGGGCCATTGTGACCGATCATGGGTCACATTTTCAAAACAAGATGATGGCAGAAATTAGTGTAAAATTAGGGTTTTGTCACGATAAATCTACACCATACTATCCTTAGGCCAATGGCCAGGTTGAGTATATAAACAAAGTATTGAAAACAATGCTTCAACAAATGGTAGGGCAAGCCAAGTCAAATTGGCATTTTAAACCTTTTTCTGCACTCTGGGCCTATAGGACTACTGTCAAAAATTCCATCGATTTTACACCTTTCCAATTAGTATACGGACTGGAAGCTACCCTAGTGATAGAATGTGAAATCCCTTCTTTAAAACTAGTTGTGGAACTATTACCCAACACTAACATAGATGAAGAAATACTTCTGTACCTAAATAAACTTGATGAAACTTGACATGTTGCTTCCTTAGCTAACGAGGTGCATAAACGAAGAATGGAATTCCAATATGATAGGAGTGTTCAACCCCGTTCCTTCAATGAAGGAGATCTCATCTTGAACTACAACCAAAAGCATGACAAGCTGGGGGCAGGTAAATTAGATTCTATGTGGCATGGGCCCTATATAATGTGTCGTGTTTTAGAAAAGGGGGCATATGAATTGGTTTATTACAATGGGATACCTTTGGGAGAGCCTCGCAATGGGATCTACCTTAAAAGATGCTATGCCTAGGTCATATAGTATAGGAACTTTGTACAAACTGTTTATAGTTTGTTGTGTGTCTTAAGCTTTGACAGGTGTGTCTTTTGTGTGATTTGAAGTGTTTTTTTCATAAAAACCTACTTATGCATGTCTTTTGTCTAATGGATAGATGACCTCCTACATTAGTTTTGCTGATGGTGCTGATCGATATACACTTAATCTTGCATCGGTAGCCTGGGTACTGTACTCTCCTACTAGTGAGCTGGTGAGTTCAGGGGGTGTTCTTTTGGGTCCCCCCACCAATAATATGGTGGAATACAAAGCCATGGTTGGATTATTGACAAAATCCATATATTTTTATGTAAGAGAAATTAGGGTTTATCTAGATTCTAAATTGGTTGTCCAACAACTCAATCGAATCTACACCATTAGGAGTCCCTACCTTCTTTGTACTTTCCGAAGAGTGAGTTTGTTAGAAAGGTATTTTGAGCAAGTCACGTATCATCACATTCTGAGACAATTAAATGCTACGGAATATTCCCTAGCTTACTATGTCTTGGATTGGCATATTTCTCATACTTAAAAAATCCATTGGAAACATAAAAAACATGTGTAAATTCATAAGTAGATAAGTCATTCCACACATCACTTTTTCCAAACACAACTGTAAATATAAATGTCTGTCATATATATATATATATATATATATATATAATTTGTAGCACTGAGATACAAAATTTGGGCTGAACCATCTGTAGCTTTTAGTACCTATTTGGGTCCATAAAAAGTTCAGAATACATATACATATGGAAAAATATGAAGATTCGAAGCTTTCAGTAATACCATTAGAGGAAATTTGGGGTCTAAAATGGGCCTTATAAGAAAACATGAAAAAAATAATTTATTTTGAGTTGGAATTCAAGAACCAATATAATTTCAATAAAATGAGTCAACCATAATGGTTGAATTGACATATTTGTCATAAAAAAACTACTTTTTTTGTTCGTATTTTTTACATATCTCCATGTGTTTTTACTCAAATTTCGATCGGGAGAGCTTGTTGGATGCAGAATTTGATTTTGTATCCAATGAGTACCCACACTACATACTTTTGATGGGCTCCACTACCCTAAAAACAAGTAATACCTGAGAGAATGTTATGATGATGTCATCATCATGTTTTTTCAGGTATTTCTTGTTTTTGTGGTAGAGGGGCCCATCAAAAGTATGCAATGTGAGTACTCGTTGGATGCAGAATCAAATTTTGCATCCAAAAATCTCTCTCGATCACAATTTGAGTAAAAACACAGGGAGATATGTCGAAAATACGATCACAAAAAGTAGTTTTTTTCTTTCCTCCTCCAAAATTAATAATTATTATTTTATTATTTTAACTATTATTTTATTATTTTTCTTAGGAGGCCCATTTTAGACCTCAAAATTACTCTAATACATATAAAAAAACTTATATTCAAAGCATACTAATCCCCCTGGTGCTCATGGTAGCACGCAATGGCCTGGGCCACTCTACGAAGTAGTATGGAAAAGCGTCCAGAGACACCTGTGGTCTGACACTGATAACGCTTGGGAACCTCATCAGTGGTAATATTGGGGATACTCACAGTTAGCTGATATAGGTTCTCCTCAAGATCTCCAAGTTCCTCCTCAGCTTTGGAGCAGTAATCCATCATGTATCGGGTACCTTCTTGCCTAGCAATAGGCGACATCCCAAATGGGCGGATAGACCCGAAGTCTACATGAAAAGCATTTTTATCTCAGTACTACAAAAAAAAATATGAAATAAACATAAATTTTCAAAAAACATAAGTGGATAATGTCTCCTTACCATGGTCATCCCACACTTCACCTTCAGGAAAGACTAGCTCTGGGTCGTTTTGGAATTATCCCCCGTCATAGGCATAGTCTTCCACCATGAGTAGTTGGTTCCTCAACCAGCGAAAGAACCCAAAACCATAAGTGACTTTGGGTCCTCACCCATGCAAGAATCCTCAGATATTTGGGATCCAGTCTAGTAATAGTCACCTGGGGCCTCATGTGAGGTACCCACTATCAGATGAAAGGCACCACCACTACTCTGTAGCCAAAGTGCTTCAATGTCCCTCTTTTTCATTTGTTTAGTTGACTGTTCAGAAAAGGAAACATACGCTCACACTAGTTGAACAAAGTAGGCTCCATACACTATAAGGCATATAACATATGAGATCTACGAGTGAGGTGTGAAGCCCTAGTGCCTGCCACTCTACCGAAGGTGTATACTATTGTCCTCAGGGGGATATCCACTATATATTTGATTGCTATATTTCTCGATTGGGACTCTGTACCCAATGAGTAATGATGATCAATGATATCGTCCAAAGAGCCTTCTCCCTTCTGTGCTCCTAACAGAACTACAGGGTTTCCCGCATAGAACAACTGGTGGGGAAATAAATGTCCTCGATCTCTATAGGTAGGATGTGCAATCATACCAAAAAGTTATCTTGATCAGGATCCCACATGTAAATAATGTATTCTAACAGGTGCACAATGGCTTTCATCCCTGGAATCCAGAAATAGTTGAGAAGCCTGTAGTTCCGCAGAGCATCAATGGTATTTGGATCATTTGTGGCTTTGTTTTCTTGGAATTCATGCTCCCTTTCTTTCCATATCAGCATGGTGCACCTACAAAATATAGAAAGATAAAAATAAATTGCATTTATAGGCAATTTAGGGTTTGTTTTTACCTATTTTGTTCTCAGGAGGCACTACTGGCCTTTGTGCATAGAGCACTGCGGCTCCCTTTCCTTTGGTGCGAGCGGTGTTGACCACCTTTTTGATGTGGATAGAGCATTGTCGATGCTCCTGGCCCAGCAAGAGAGAGCACTATCGGGGAGGCATATCGACGGCTAAAACCCCCTAAAAAACAAATTTTTTTCCTCCTATTCTAGTTTAAAACTTTTGTGGAGGTAGGAAATGCCCTATTTTACCTTTGACAAAAGAAATATACCCTATGCTTTATATTTAAAATCATTTATAAACATTTAGGGAACTTTCAATTTAACAATATAAAAGAAGAAATTGAAAACTATTGAACATGAAAAGAAGAGAAGACCAAGTGTTTACCTCTTCTATGGATTGTGAAGCAACAAATAAGTGGAATGTCCTTTCCAAATCATCGTAGGAACTCTTGCTACCAAGGCTACCTTCCAAAACCTACCCAATGGTAAAACAATAAGTCATAAAAATAGAATTACCAGCCCTTCTATTTATAGAATGTTTTGGGATTTTCAAAGTTATATGCAATTTATTTTATTTTGGAATCCAAATCATTTTGTTAAAAGTGGGTTTTTATTTTACTTTCTATAGTTTTGAGAAAATGACTTTCGATATCATTTTTTGAGTTTTTTGAAGTAATTGAAGGGTCATGGTTACGTTTCAATCTATTTTTGTCTTTTTCAAGTTAGAGATAAACGAAAAAAGTAATGAGCATCATTTACACTTTTTACATGCTCATTAAAAATCGAGTAGAAAGGTGTCGAGTATACTTTTTTGCTTTTTTCATACTCATAAAAAATGGATTAGGAAAAATGAACCTTGTACAGAAGTTATATTTAAGCTCTCTTCATTCTCCTCAAAACACAAAAATATTTCCAATTGAACTTGTTGCGTTCACACTTGTAAAAAAACAAAACACTCGACTAGTCGGGGGTAGGTTATCTCTTTTTCAGACCGACTGGCCTTATTTACGAAAAAAGGACCCTTTTTTGGAGTCTTCTTAGTCATTTTAGACTATCTAAACATGAAACAAAAAATTATTTTGCTTACATAAGACTCATAAAACACACGATGTAAGACCCTATTTCAGGAACGAACCCCTCCTTTCTCAGATTTGTGAAAAATATGGGAATGGACTCATCACCTGATGAGATTCAGCGAGTGTTTGTTAGCCTCTTTGGACTTGTAAAAATGAAAATAGGTACTCGCATTTCAAGGTGGGGAAATTAAAGTAAAGGGGAATGGTTTTCATTTTTTTATATGCCAGTACTCTCCAGTCCACCTCTAAACATGGCACCTGTTTCCATTTTCATATTTGAATAGTTTGGGTTTTCAGTTTGTCTTTGAGTTGATCCATTTTTGTGATTCACCTGACTCCCTTGAGTCAATTCAAATAATTCTTTGTCATACTCCTTGCATTACACCTGGTTCTATTCTCGCAAGTCAATACTGGCAAGTCTTATGTCATGCCACCAAATTCTTAAAAGGTTATCTCTCCTAGAAACATAATCCACCAGTAAATTCACTTGTCCTTAAAATTCAATCATGTCTGATTCATTTTTATCATTCCAAACCAAATTTTATCCAAAGTTTCGTGTCACCGATGTGGGAATCATCATCGCCCTCCTGTGAAAAATTCTATTATTGTCGACTTCATATCATTATCTAGGCATTAGACCTAGAAACCTAGATAGTACATTGGGCATGCATGCCTCAATGGTAGGTTACCTCGCTTTCAACATGAGTTTACATCATTGGCTCTTGATTAAAAGATCTCATCATATGTTTGACCTCAATTTCTTCATTCACATTCGATGAGATGTACAGAGATACCTTGGGATTCATTGGCATCAATGGTGATTTCCCTCGCAGTTGTTAACAGTTGATGTCAATGGATGCTAATTAAGTGGTTATATTCATATCATTCGGATATCGGGATTAATACCCTGAGAGGATAGGCTTTCTCATCATGATTTCCTATGCTCAAGTTGTGTTTGGAGATCATTTAGAGTCATGACACAGATCCACATTGTATGTTTGGTGGTTGTGTTCTATATATAAAATTGAGAGACATAGATCTATTTTGTATATCTCGTAGCTATGTTCTACCTCTTATAGCAGTCATTCATGGATCTATGGTGTATTATTGGTAGCCATGACATGGTCATCATCATAGATCTACAGTGTATTGGTCTGCAGCTATGATTAAGTTGGATGAAGTCAGTTACTAGTCCTCTATAAGTATATCTCTCTTTTCCTTTGTATCAGATGGAAAACCTACAAAGTATTTCACCTATCACTTCCTTATAGCTTCATACTTTTGGGGGCATTCTTTTTCACATGAAAATCCCACACTCCCTAGTCCGCCTTCAGAAGACTTTCTTGTTTCCTGCCAACCTCCTAAAAAAACTGATCTAGATCATCTTGGCCATTTTTTTCCTTAACCTAGAAGGGATGATGCTCTTATGCATTTCCCACAAAGTGTCATCGACACCTCCTCTAGTTGAGAAAAAGGCACCGCTGCCTATTTTTAGTGGAAAAATCCTAGATTGGCGCTCTGTCCAGTTTAGCAAAAAGCGTCGATGGTCAGCTGAAAGGGGAAAAAAGTTTCTAGAATATTCCGTACAGAATCATTCATGGAATTAGTTTCTATGTGTTTGGGAGAGGTTGCATTTTCCTCCCTCACCTATAGGGATCTCATTCTATCCTTTTGTCAACTCATCCTATGGATTCTTGGCCTGTAAATGAAGCCTCTATGAAGAGAGTGGGAGAGGCCAGAAAAAAAACATCCTTATGCTGCTAGTTTGAAGTCTGAATAGAGGCAAAGTAGAGGTAGCTTGTAGCTGGAGAGGTATTCATAGGATATTATAGATATTCTTGTTGAGACAAAAGCTGTCAATATCAAGGATTTTTTGTTGTACTTCTTCCTCATCCATATATTAATACAAAGACATTTCCCTTTCCTATATTTGATTGTTTTGTTTATGATTAAATATTATTGGATTCCTTGATCACTAATATGGATAGTTGATTATCATGATGCTCTCATTATTTTTTTTGTCTTGTAATCCATCTTACAGGTATTGAGACATCTCAAGGACTTTATGGAGAAAAGATAAGAAGATCTACGATTGTTGTATATGGTGTGTTATGTTAATTGATTTGACTTTTTAAGGGAAGGATATTTTGATGTGTCCTTTTGTTCTATAATTGTGTTTTGAATTACAAAGGAACAAGCAGTGTCAGCATTGGTTAAGAATTCCTATCAACAACATTCATCAGGTAAGTGACTTAAATAACAAATTAGGCTTGCTAGGTTTTCTAAGTAGGGACAAACTACCTAGGAAGACTCAAAATAACATTTATAAAATAATTTTGTGGGTACTACTTCCCCAACTTACAATGAATGTTTTACCTCATAACTTTTACATGACCAATTACATTAAGGACATATCCCAATGGAGGAATAGAATCTCAGAAGGAGGAATAAAATAAAAGTAAACTATAATATCTTCTGAAGTTACATTTCTCTTAACATGATATAGGTTGAGATATTATGAGCTGATTATCGTTGTCTGTTATGCATAAGGGTCACTGTATGATTGGTATTAGTTGATGAATAATGGATTTTTGAATGATTTCTAAAGAAGAATCATTCTTCATGTTGAGATGAAAAGTAATATATTGTTATGGCCCTTTTTGGTTCTTAATTGGATTAGAACTATTGCATATAATTTCATTTTTCCTGTTACATTAAAATGAAAAAATATTTAGGTGATCTTTGAAAAGATTTGTCCTTGTGATATTCATTAGAAAATTATCTTGTGTCATTATTGAAAGGTATCCTTTTAATAATTTGGTGTTATTTCATATATATATGTTGAAAAGTAGGTCCTTTTGAAAGTTGTAAAAGCATGTATGCATTATGCATTGAGGATGATGCATAGTTTAAGGAGGAGTGGATGTAATTCAATAGACATATGTAATTTTGAATTGTTTACTATTGTGGAAAAGGGTGTCAGAAAAAAGGTCTTTAAGGAACTAGAGACATTATTATTATATTGTAAATAATTAATTAATGAAAACAATTGGCACATCAAGTACAACTAAAAGAGTATGGGAGGCCTAAATCCACAATGTGAAGGGGAATGGTGACACTCCTATCACTTTATACCTTGCTTGGTTGATCTTGGTCCATATTTATATCTTGATGGATCTATTAGTTGATGATCACCCAAACATTGTACAACACACCCAACTTTTGATTATTTTAGCCTATGTTGGTATTATTGAGCCTAATTCATGATTTAGTAGACCTCCTTTTTGTTTGGGTGGGTTCCATTTGTTGATTGAGCCCCTTTGGAGGTTACACTTGGTTTTATAACTCTCATTTGCACAAGTGTTCCCTCACTAGCTATTTTTATCCTTAACACCTCAAAAGTTAATTATATAATGATGTAACTCCTTTTGTGAATACTTGTGTAAATCCTTGTGTAACCCCCCTTTTATATTTTGGAAAGATTCCTTGGCTTGTGTGACACCTCACCTCATTAATTTTGATTCCTTTTCATGGATGATGTATCCACACATGAACTTGAGTGGGGTTGAGTGTCTTTGATTCACTCTCCTTGAAATTCGAATTGCTTGGGTTGGATTAGAGTTAACCACTTGTGGTTGAATTACCACCACCACCCCCCCCCCCCAAAAAAAAGTGTATTGACTCAAGTTGGATTACCTTGGTTTGGTTTGACCCCATTGTGTTAGAATTACCTACTTTGTTCTATAAATTCATATTTTATATCCTTGGTTTAGGTTTGTTTTTCATGGTTCTTTTGGATGGTTGTTAATTATGGTTGTTCATAACTTTCATGGTGAGATATTGGGAAACCATGAATGCTATAATATGTGAATGAACTTTATGATTGAATTACTGTGATCTTGCATGGTGTTTGCAGTAATCCCGAGAAACTTCAATTTAGTTTCATTTTTTCCACTACATGGATATCTCCTGGACCTGCACATAAATCTTGATGGTGAATGGTGATATCTCAATGGCTCATAGTTTTGGATACCATTGCACCTAGTAGTGTGGTGGAATAGGAATTGTGTGGCAAGGAATAATTTTTTTCTTCTCAAATTGATACTTGACATATTCTTGAGTGCACATCTGTTGTTGATATGTGGCCTCAGATCGAGGGTGTCACGTCAAAAATAGATCTGTCTTGGCAGTGTAAAAGACTGGGTGGGACGTAATCTAGATGATGCCAATTGCACATTGATAAGATAAGTGATTTATCTCATGTTTATTTAATTTACTTATCTTATGTATTAATTTATGCACATGATATTTTCAATGAAACTTATAAGTTAGTTTTGGAAGAAATTTCACAAAATTAAATATATTCATGCAAGTAAATTTTATGAAGGAATTGGAAACAAGTATTTGGGATTTTGTGCGCAAATTGTTTGATGAAATATTTATTTGGTACCTCATATAAATAAATAATATTTATTCCTGTGCTCATGGTATAATGTGTAAGTTTATGGTACATTAACTTCGGAATGGTTAAGACACTTCTCTTTGATGCTTCTACCTTTTATTCGAAAACTAGTCTTTCATCGGATTGTTTGACATAGTTTGGAGACTTAGCATATGAAGTGTTTGTAAAAATTCCTAAGTGTTCCTTTTATGTTTATGTATGATAAATAATATTGAAATTTCTGTGAGAATTTGAGGATAAATATTCTTGGTAGTGTTGGGGAAATGTATAACTAAATTCTAGATCAATTTCCAATTTCTAGCTCCTTCAATGGAGTTGTTTTCCATAGATTTGGGACTTTTCATATGAACTATTTGAAAAAATGTTATAATTATATATAACTCTATTATGACTGATAATACTTGTTATTTACATTTGGAATTTCAATTCAATGATTCTATAAGCTACAGATTAAATTATTCTAGTGATTCCTATAATTACTAATCACACTAGTGCAAAATGAGAGATTAGTGACCAGGAGACCAAAATTTTTGGTCACCACATTTTTTTTCAAGGGATAAATGACCAAAATTGATAAATTTAAGTGGGCTAACTAAAAAAGACCAATATAAATGACCACTTTTGGTCACGGGATAAAACTAAACTAAAAAAGACCAAGATAAATGACCAAATTTGGTCACGGGATATCTTGACTAAAAATGACCACATAACAATTGGTCATTTATTTGGTCATTTTTAGTTGTGGATCAGCTCAGCAATGGAAAATTACAATTTTGACAATGAACTTGTACATTTTACTAAATTCTAAGACTGCAGATGGATTCAAAGACCCCCTAGAACTTAGTAAATTATAGACCGCCTCATGTGTCACAACTCCACCGTTGACACCAAACATCAATAAAAAACATTTACACATGTACACAAGGGGTTTTAGATGTAGTCACCAAAATTG
>LPNX010444889.1:3702-19357 GCA_001517045.1 Pseudotsuga menziesii
CTTGAACAGAGGCAGCATTACTTGGGAGAAGGTTGAGGATCTGAAAACAAGCCATTGCTATATAGCATAAGATTACCATTTGGAGTTGGATATCTTTCAAGTAGTGTTAACTGGAATTATTCAAGGTTTTGTTTGTTTTCTTACACGAAAATAGCATAGTTCATAAGCCAAATGCCTGTTTGTGAATAATGTATCTTTTTAACTTTTCTCATTAGAAGGCTTTTAGTTTGAACATCGCAGAGAGATAGCTAGTTTTATATTAGCTAATTGTTTTCAATTCACGATTGTCAATCTTTCCGTGAATGATCTCTTTGTTTATCAATGGTTTTGACCTTTTAATATGTTTTTCCTGAAGTTCTATCCTGTATTTTTCCCTGTGGAGAATCATGTGCCGAAGAATCAACATCAGTCTTGAAATTAGCAAAGACCAGCAAACCAATTGTCTGCGGTTAAGTTCCAATGGAGGACAACTGACATTGCTGAGGGTAGAAAAAATATTCTCTGCCATTTTGATTTTTTCAATTGCATTTGAAGAATGAAAAGCCATTTGATTTTTTCTGGAAATTTGAATTGTTAATGATTTAACATAGTTACAATTGTCTTCTATTGTCTCTTTTGTTGAGTGGCCTATAAATCTGTACACACATATTGACTTTGTTATTGAAGTTGTTTTAGTAAGTTATGCGAGCTTGAGTCTAGAGTAAGGAATCATGATTTTGGTGTTGAATTTGTTATTGAAGTTGTTTTAGTGAGCAAAGGGGCATAAATGCAAAGACCAAGTCAGCAGTCTTGGATGCAAAATCTTGTTGTGGCATAGGCATGTGCATGTGAGGGGGGTATACCTTGATTCCTAGTAATATATGTAGTGTTACAGCTTGATTTAGCACTTGAGTGGGAAAGTCCCAACCCACAAGTGCTACTAAGGAGTAACACCAGAAGAAATTACCACTGTCACCTTAGTGCTAACTTCCCTCACTTTTGACCTGCTCTCAAGGTGACAAGGGGCTTCTCTAAACATTGACTAATTTCGTAGATGAACAGAGATCTGAGGGGGTTGATGTTAACTTATCTTAGTTTGAACATGTATTGTAGATGTAAATATACCAAAGGAAAGTGTTTGAATAAAATAAAATTATAAATGTAAGGATTCTGAAATGCAACAAACACCTGGAAATAAATTCCAGGATGTTAGTAGTGACTAACAACCCAAGTACTTGTCTTAAAATAAGAGTGAGACTTCTAGATACTATGACACCTCCTAACTCACCATGTTAGTAGATTTTGAAGTCATTTTTAGAGAACATTGTAGCCTTGAGCATTCAAAATTGAGTAAAATAATTATTCATTGGGGATCATCTTGCAAATTACAGTAAAAGTATGTAGGTCACTACCATGCTTGTCACATCTACTATACATGAATCAGATATTTAAAAAGCTTTGAGTTCACTATGAAAGTTCATATCACTTGAGTATACCTTGTACATGTGTAACATTCCATATGCAATTGTAGACAAGTATCTATCCTGCCCAATTTCTGCTTATGGCTCTGATGACCTATTTTTTCCAGGTGCTGTTTGCACGTATTGATAGGAAACACTTGTTAAAGTAACAAAGGTTGTAGGAACATTTATGATAATGGTTAATATTAAGTTTGCAGTAGACATTATAGAACCCCAATGCCACATTTAAAACTTTAGTGATTAGGAAAGTGTCATTTCCGGACTTTCTAGTCTTTTTTAAAATGACAGTTAGTACATTGTGGACTTAACTGTTTTCTATTTGGGATTTTAACCAAATTTGGGTGAGGCACTAGACATGAAGATGTTTCATGCGAAGTCTCGACTATAGTGTGAAGAGAAATTCCAAATACACTGGATTTACAACTAACGATACAGGTACAACACAAACAAGGTTAAATTTACAAAGCAACTTATGCAGAGCCAAAAGAGGAGTATCGGTGACAAACTACAAGGATGCCAGTGACTGAAATGAAAAAATGGATTTACAAGGCAGCTGATACAGTTCAACACATGATTTCTGCCATTTTGCTGTCAGTGTTCTTCAACTGCCATATTCCTTGGGGCAGAGCCAAATCTTGCAATTGATGATCTAATGTTGTCTCCACTGAAGGTAGATAAGATAAGATAGTTCAACCCTAGATAGGTCAAAGGAATGCGAGTGCAACTCCTATAAGAGCATATCTAACGTGTAAGGTCAAATATCAACAAATTCAGTCCACTCATGGATATGGTGCTTGACATTCAGTAAAAGCCTATTGAATTTCCCTGTGCAAACAACAAGGGTTATTGAAGTCTCAGACTTGAAATTCATTTCTTATCAGTAAATATTTTTGATTTAGATTAGTTGATACACTTGCATAAATCCTTTATTGTGGCTTCCATGTTTAAGCTTCACACTTCTGTTTTGTTTCTTTTGTTACTTTGGTTTTGCATATAAAATTGTCCATGCCTTATCCTTTTGATCCCACTGCAGTTATGCCCAATGGAATCATTTAATTATTAGACAAAGAAATACAACCATATCTAGCACCGGGTGAGGAAAGAACTATGAAACAAGAGACGAGGAGAAGGGGACCATTATTACATGTTACTACTAAATTTTATTGATATCGTAGCTTTAATGTCCTCATTCCACTATTTCATATGGATTTGGACACCAGAGATGCAAAATAGCAAAACGACAAATTGGAAGCCATCATTGAAGCAAAAAGATATAAAACAATTGCGTTGTCCACTCCTCTCATTAGCCTTCACAAGGGTTAAACAATGTTTCTCTATCTAATTAAATTATCACTGTAAATTAATTAAAGGGATTAGAGGCACACCTTGAGTTTTCCTTTGGAAACGACTCTAGGAAATGTTTACCCATCACACATCCCTCGCAAACACCACTAGGAGAGTTGATATGGGAAACCCTTAGCTATGTGAAGATGACTCATGTATTTCAAGGACCATAACAGGTGTAACGAATATGAAAGTGCCATAACCTGTTTACATCATTAACATTGCCCAACATTGCATTGAATTAGTATTGTACTGCATGGAGCTGAACACAAGTCCACTAAAATATAAAAAATACACCAAACATGACCCTACTCTTTGACTACATGCCATTTGCAAAATATAGACCTATTAATAAATAGACATGCGAAATTATGTTTCTATAGCTCATGCCAAATGGATGGTTCTGTAGCTATTGTTGTTTGAACTACTGAACAATGGGCCTGAATAAAATATATCCATCTACAGTAAGCTTAGTCAAGAAAAGGGTGTCAATGATGATAAAAGTTGTTCAGGTTAATGCTACAATGAGAAAGGGTGCAAGCTGTAATGGCTAAAGACTTTGTATTTTCAAATCATATTCCTAACAGATCTCTTTCTTGTCTATGGAAGGCTGTCAAAGTTGGATAAAAATTATTCTAAATTCTTATTGAATGAAATGATCGATAATTGAAAATTGAAACACATGCGATATACTTTTCCCTCATTTATTGCAAGGGAAAAGTCCTATGAATTCTATACTAAATCTGGTAGATGCCAACTGTGCATATCCTATGAGATGTTGCTAAAGGGTTTGCACTTACATTCCAGTATAAAGAGATGGGTGAACCCTATCCCTTATCATGTTGAGGTATTGGATGTTCAATCATATGCTCCAAAATGAGAACTGCAGGGAGTTTGAAAATGCAACATGTGTAATGGTATCTCTCTTCATCACATTTTGCCTAGTCTGCCCGTCGCAGGTATAACATCCCCGTCGCTATTCCTAGGGTTTGCATTTAAAAAAAAAAAACTTATAAAAGCGTGGATACACCGACGGCCAGGCGTGGATACAGCGACGACCAGGCGTGGATACAGAGACGGCTAGGCGTGGATATAGTGACGACCAGGCGTGGATACAGCGACGGCTAGGTGTGGATACAGAGACGGAAAGGCATGGATATAGAGACGGCTAGGCGTGGATATAGCGACGTCTTAGACATCTAACAAAATATAGAACATTGTCGCTCTTGCAACGCAAATTAGGAGTTGTCTCTATTGCGACGGAATTGTTTCCACGCAAAAAAAAAACACTTAGACGTGGCAATATCCACGCTTTTCCGTGGATATTGCCACGTTTTGCAGTGGAAAAATTGATCACTTGTACTAGTGTGAAGACCTAAATCTTGACAATTTGAATCAACTAACAACTTATTCAAACCCTGTCCCTTCACTAGTTTTGTAGGTTTAATATCCACGTCATATTCCATTATCTTTGCAATCCATTTCCCCCTTTTCCCTTCACTATCAGGTAGAGTTAATACATCCTTAATGGCATCATTAGGAACACAAGCAATGACTTTAGAATGTAGAACATAAATTCTATAAAACATTAATGCTTTTACCAATGAATAAGCTTGTTTCTCCAAAGTGTTGTACTTTAACTCTGAGTCTCTGAGCGTCTTGCTAAAAAATGTAATTGGCTGTTCAAGTCCATCATTATTCTTCTGTAACAAAATAGCTACTAAAGTATCCTCTGATGCAAAAGAAAAATTCAAAAATTCCTTTGAAAAATCAGGACTTACTAGCATTGGTGCTTTTGTAAGAGCTATCTTAATCTTCTCAAATGAATTCTTAGCTTCTGCGGTCCACTTCACTTCTTGATCTTTTTTCAACATGGCTGTAATTTGTTTAGTGGTTTCAGAAAAATTTGGTATGAACCAACGCAGAAAAATTATTTTTCCAATAAAACATTGCACATCCTTCTTACTTCTTGGTAAAATAATTTTTAGAATAGCTTTTACCATTTCTGGATCTATCCTTATGCCATCAGCTGAAATAAAATGACCCAACAACTTACCTTCATGTACAACAAAATGTGACTTTTGTGATTGATATACAATCCATATTTTCTACACTTCAAGAAAGTTTGTTTTAGTTGTTTTAATTGCTCATCATCAGACTGTGAGAAAACTGTTATGTCATCTAAATAAATCACCACAAACGTATCCCTCTCTCCAACAAAATCTATGTCCATAGATCTTTGAAAGGCATCTCCAACATTCATTAATCCAAAAGGTATTTTGTCGTACATAAAAGTACCCCAAGGGGTAGTAAAGGCTGTATTTTCTCTATCATCAGGGTGCATTGCATTTTGGTTATACCCTGAAAAACCATCTACCATCGAGATCCTTTGTGCACCCACAACCTTCTGCAATATTTGTTCAATCTTTGGTAAAGGATAGTTATCTTTGAGTGAAGACGTATTCAAATTACGAAAGTCGACACACAATATTATTTCACCATTCTTTTTTCTAACAGGTACTAGATTTGCTACCCATGAAGAATATTGAAGAAGAACAATAATCTTAGCATCCAACAATTTTTTTACCTCCTTTTCTATAATGGGGAATAAAGCAGGATTGATTCTCCTTAGTTCATGTCTGAATGGTTTGACATTTGGTTTCAAAGGTACTTTATGCTGTATAATAATAGTATCGTAATTCTTTAAATCCTCGTATGACCAAGCAAAAATATCAACATATTCTTTTAATAACTTGATATCTGTTTCTTTGCTTTGTTGTAACTGCCTTTGAGATCTTCACTATTCTGGGGTGCTCCTTTGGGCCAATATTACAATCCATTACATTTTCTTCTAAATACTGCATAGCTAGTTTTAAGGGGGTATCATCTTTCAAAAAAATCCTCTCTAAAGGCACCAAACCCTTAGGAATAAAATTACTTTTCAGCTCAATGGTTTTGTGACCTGCAATTTCATTTTGTGCAACACCCTTAGTATATTCAGTTTCATCATCCTATTCTTGGTCAATTAAGGAATTAGAGAAATCACTGGTCAACTCTAAAAACCTTTTAATCTCTGCATAATCCTTAAAAACTATCCATTGCTTTATATTATCAGGCATAGAAAGTGTGTGCCTAACTTCAATAGGATATTTCAGCTGAGTTGTTTTAGGAATCCTTATATGTGTGGCTACTAGGGCAAGAGAATCAATAGTTTTGTTATGATCCCTAGGAATGTAAGAGATATTAAAAGCCACAAATAAATTGTCTATCATATCCCATACTTCATTCCTGCACACTTTCAACAAATCTTTCTTTACTTGATAGTTATTCCTTACTTGCTGAACAACCAACTCGAAGTCGCCATAAATACATTTGCCAAAGTTCATCCTCCTATTCCCTAGTACATTTATTTGATTTTTATTTTTCAACCTGTAACATACCAACAACATCATTATCATCACTAAAGTGAAACATACAAGTACCCAAATCCTTTTCAACAACATATAATGGATGATTTGTAGGATTCCTGTCATCAGTCACAATATAAGCAAATTCTAACTCTCTATACAACCTTCTATTCTCACCTCCAAAGACAGGAATGGTTGCATATGTTAATTCCATCTGTAAAGTTCCACCTACTTTATTATCCCAAGATCTAGAAAGGATAATTCCAAATTTAGGTGTGATATCCGTCACTACTACATCCATAATAACACTTTTCATTGGTACCTGCGCTAAGCTAACAACCATGTCCTTTATCACTCCTAAACATTTTACAGCTCTAGAATTGAAAGCATACAAATCATGATAAGGTTTTGTTATGCTCAATCCTAAAGCGTCCAAGACTGCTTTTGGCATTAGATTATGAGATGCTTCTGAATCCAAAAGACAATTATGTATCATCTGCTCATGAACGGTTAATGTGATGTAACATGGTGGGGATGCACTTGCATCATGTTCAGTTGTCTCTGCTAAAGATAATCTAATAAAAATTTTGGGATTTTCCTCCTGTAAATTTACTGTGTCAGAGGGTACTTGATTGCTTGCTGAACCTATCATTTTCAAAACTGAAGTTTTGTAAGAAGGTTTTTTTATCAATTCAGTGAAAGGCATTGGAATTTTAATTTTGCACAATTCATTTTTGAGATTAAAATTCTGCATGTTTCTATTCACTTCTTCAACTTCAATAACCTTCTCTGGTTTATCTTGATTCTGTCTTTTCCCTAATGCTGGATCAGATTGCTGTTTAGGAGGAAGAATTGCCTTCTTTTTAGGGTTTTGAACCACCTGTTTTTGCCATGATCTTAAATTTATGGTTTTCTTTGGATCAGACTGATATATATATCAGAAATTACTTCAAGTTTTAAATCATTTTCTGTCTGAAAAACATCTGTATCATAATATTCACAATTTAAATAATCTTCCTTAGTCACTAAACCTTCAGTCAACTGTTCTCCAAAATAATTAATGTCTTGATCTGGATCCTCAAATAGCTCTTCTTCTTCTATTTCTCCTTCATCAATGACATTGTTTTGAAGTGGGGTTGGCACCTTTTCATCTTCAACTTCTCTCCTCTCTCATTGTATGTCATTATTTCTTCTCTCTCTGGGAATAAAACGAGGTGCAAACTGTCTTCTAAACTGATTTGGATTATTAGGGTTTCTGTCCCCCTCTTGAACAGGCCTATTGGAATTTTTTTCTAATTCCAATTTTTTTTATTTTTGTTGTTAGGATTTTCACTAATTTTGCCATCTCATCAATTTTTCCATCTGCAGATTGTTATGTTGAAACTACTGGAGCTTCCTCCTTCTTACCCTTTATGTCATAAACTTGTTGAGCTGAGTTTCCCTTCAGTCTGTTAGAAGCAAGAATATTAGATTCCACTTCTAATGCTACTTCTTGCATAGTAATTAAAGTAACAGGTCTTCTTTCTCTCAAGAGTAAGGAAAACTCATGGTAAAAAAAATTAGCATAAGTGAGTTTCGTAGAAGTTTTAGAAGGTTTAATCTCTGCAGGGATTCTACCATTCATTTTATTGAACCCCTTAGAGAAATCAACTATAGTTTTAGCTTTCTTCCTTCTTAGGGCTCCGAACTCTATAATGTAATATGTGTGATCCTTAGTATCACCCCACTGTCTCATGAAAACATCATGAAGATCTTCTATTAAAGTAATAGAGTTTGTTGGTGACTCTCTAAACCATCTTCTGACCTCTCCATCGAGACTCTGTACGAACATCCTCATCCACATATCTTTTGCCTCAATATTCTAATTATCTGCGTAGATGAGAAATGCATCCCAATGCTCCTCAGCTGTTGTCTCACCTTGTCCATTAAACCTAGGTAATTACTTTTGGTAATCTCCACCAGGAAGAAAATTTAAGGGTTGAGGTAAAACTAAAGGTGCATACCTAGCTGCTACCATTCGATCAATCATATATAATGGTTGATGTTGGGCTGCCATTTTTAAACTGACTGGTTTAGATGAAGGAAAAACTTGACTGGAACTTGGCCTAAAAGGACTCTTACTGACTTTAAGGTGAAATAAAGGGATTTTTCTAGGAGATAGGGGTTTTTCTTTCTTGAAATACTGAGGATCGGTAAAAATCTGAAAATTGCTAACAAGGATTGTAGGTTTCAACCAGGATGAATCTTGTTCCTCTTGCTTTGAAACAGAAAATGGTGACAATAAGTCTATTTGGTCAGGATCACATATATAAGGCTGGAGATGACTATGACCTTTTGATTTTCCTAGCTGTTTTCAGAATTTGCTTTGTATCTGAGACACCTAAGTGTAAAGGTGAACTAGGTCTACTTCTTGTTCCAACTCCTTTAGTAGCCACTGTGAACTATTTGGTGAAATGTAGTCTTAAAAATTTGTTGGTTTAAGTCCACCTCTCAAACCCAATTGAATGATGAATAACCTAGGGAAAGTATGCTTCAGCTTCATCCCCGACAATGGTGCCAAAGATGTTAGTGCCAAAAATTGTTCTCGGACTACTAAAGAACAATCCAACACAATCTCGATAAATAAAAATAAGTAAAAAAAGTTTTTTAGGGTTTTGGTTGTGCGGTTTGTAAACAAGAGGGTAAAAATTCATAAGGCTAAGACAAACATGAAATCCTGCAACAATGAAAGACTGAGATGTATCATATATGAAACATAAACCAAAAAAACATAATCACGTTACTGAATTTCATCCACATCTCACAAGCATTCCATGAGAAATAACATTAAACAAGAAATGAATTTATAAACTGAGTGATTACACTAATAAAAAATGAAACCAGTAGATAAGATAAAAGGGCTTATAGCTTGCATATATACCATAACCAGTAATTGAAAATACAGAAGAGTTTTTTAAACTTAGCTCTGTATAGTAGCTGAAATCCTCCCCTTGTACACAAATTCGAACCCCCCTCTCATTCTATAGTCTCACTTTTATCTTAGTTACCACAAATAGTTACATAACTGAAAAACTACTTTTTTAGGTCATACCACCGAATTATTTAACCAAATAAAGTCATTCATACTAAACTAACTTCTTTACAAAAATTAACTAATAACACCTATCATTTAAAGAATTTTAAAAATCTTTATAAGCTTTTGCCAAAAGAGCTATCCCTTCCAATCCTTGAGTCTTTATCCTTCTTTTCTGATGGTTAGCTTCTAGGTCTTTGACTCTTTTTGAAAGCTCCTGATTTTGCTGTGTTATGTCTTGAACAATTTTCTTTAATTCTGCACACAAACTTTGTGTCTATCTTTTCCTCTTCAAAGATTCCTTGGAGATTGCAATTAACTCTTGGTAATGGCTATTGACCTCCTCTAAATCCTCTCTTAATCTTGTTTTATCAAATACTAACCCCTCATTTGTTTCATGTACGTATTCTATCTGATACTTATACTGTTTGATGCTTCTCTGTAAGTTCTCATTCTATGAATCAATACATTGTCCTTCTAAGGATGAATGAATTCCTTCTGGCATCCAGGGAATCTTTAATTTCTTAAAGATCTCCTCATCCTCCTATTGCTACTCTGTCATAGTTACAGGAGCCCCTGGAGACTCATTAACTTCAAAACTGCATTGAGCTGATGAATCTGCAATATTTTATTCCTCTCCACAAAAAGTTTTCATGACTGAGTGCTACTTCATTAAATCATCCTAATGATGGTCTAAAGTTACTTTCTTTTGAACCTCTTTTAATAGCTCTGAGATTTTAGTTTCAGTTAACACTGACTTATCCTTTAAAGTAACCTGTTTCTTTCCTTTCATCTCTTTTACATCCAATCCTTCATCCTCTTCTAAGTCTTGTTGGGATGAAGAGTCTTCTATCACTGTGATTTTCTTCTGAGCGAACTTAGGATTTAACAATTTATTCATGTTCAATCTCAATTTATTCTTGGGTCTAGTCTCAGGTCTCCAACCTACCCCAATCTCTCCCATCATGCTCCAAGTTTTTCGATGGTGTTTTATGGATGCTAGCTGAAACACCTTTGATATAACGATTAAACCTTGTACTAAAAAGGTGGAGCTGTCAAGTGATGAGGTTTAAAGGTTTTAACATGTCGCATGGGCTCATCTACACACAACAAAACTTCACAAGTTTATGAGATAACGGGGTTTTATCCCTTCAATGGAGTCGCCATGTGAAAAAGAAAAATAAGCATTTATAAATCTTTTCAAAAAAATTATTTTTTGCTTTTATTTGTAAAAATAAAAACTGGAAAATGTCAATGGAGTTTCCAGATGAAAATTTAAGATCTACTCCAAGCATTCATCAAACAAAGCAAAAAAAAAAAGGAAAAAAAAAAGTCGTACTTGGTAATAAAAAGATCTATCCCCGCCAACGGCGTTAAAAAGTGTTGCTTCCTTACACACATCTGGGTCATGTGGCAGAAATCTTCAAGCCACTCGGTGTGTCCTTGGGGGCAAGTCTCGAGTCAAGGCTGTCACCTTGTTCTTGACTCCTCCGTTTAGGCTCAACTCCTAATGAAGCCAAGGGGGGTAGACCCTATTAAGTTACCAAGGCTAAATTACTTAGTAAGGTGATGTTGAACTAAATGAGTTACTTAGGAGTTTGAAATTTAACCATAAACAACCATAGATGACAAGATACAAAAATGAGCACACGAAAGCACAATGCTAAGACACAATATAAATATATAGCAAGAAAATAACCAGTGCCTTAAAAATGGAGTAAAAAAGAAATCAATATACTTGCATGTGCTTAGAGTGAATATTTTGCAATTGTCTCTTGGTATGTTTTAAGTTAATGTGAAAATATGAGTTGATTAAAATTAGGCGAAGGGGTGGACTCCAGATATACCCAAGAGTACTTGGAGTATGTCCAAAACTAAACCTTCATGGCTACCCACAAGGAATATGTGGGATGAATGGAATCTCTGGGGCTATTGTTCATAACACACCCGTTAGGGTGTGATAGAGATCGGCGCCCCGAGGTCACTTTTCAGAAGTTCCCGCTTCCTTTGGGTATTTTGCCACCGTAATGGTTTGATCTAGGTTTTGGATTTTCAGTTGATGGTTTGTCAATTTGGGAAAGTGAATCATACTTATACTAGTCACTCAAATGCTTTTGATACAGCTTGACCGATCGGATGAACTGCAGCCAAGTGTAGAGCATACACACCAGAGTCTTGTCAATTTTAGTAAATTTTGAGATGGATGTTCTTGTTAAAAAGAAAACCCTCCAGGAACCTCTTTCGGTCCAAGTGGACCTCAATCGGGGAACCAAGGAGGGGTAGATTTTATTATGGTTACTGAAACAAATGATGATAGAAAATGAAACATAAAAATATGAGCAAACCACAGTTTTCTAATTAGACTACCACAAACCTTTCTTCACCTTTCGGCTCAAATGGAGGCTCATGGGGTAAGTATTAAAGTTACTTTTAAAACACTAGAAATGGAATATGGAATTTATTTTATGTCAAAGTATAATACCCCATAGATTAATACTACGCTAGATTGAAAAAGATGAACGAAAAGCAAAAAATGACACGGAAGCAAATCCCCCCAACGGGGATGGGGAATGGGCTCGAAAGAGCCTATTCAAAAATTATTTTTATTACCAGTGGTTACAATATCAGCAAACTGATATGATGCCTCTTGATTCTTATATAGAATGAAATCAAGAGCTTACAAAGTATGAAAATTAAAGACTTCAGTCAAAAAGGGAGACCCCTGGGGGGATTGAGAGGCCCAAAAGTCACTTTTGAGCAGCAGCTCCTCCTTTTTTCTATTATGCCTGCTAAAATCCAGAAATATTACTAGATTGAAATATTCCCAAAAGCACTCTGAAAGTACCTTTGGTTCAGCTTACTTTTAACCAAAAAATGCTAAGTAAAAACTAGTTAAAAAAGGTAAAAAAGGAACCAAGGAAAGCAAGCTTTCCTTTTAGGCAGCCAATATTATGTGCACTGATTGCTATATTTATATTTTATAACAGCAAACAGAAATCTAATGCATGCAAGCTACAAATTCTCTTTAAAATTCCATGCAAAAATGACGATTTCCCTAAAGCTAGATCTAGAATGCTTATGAAACCTTTTAAGAACAAGATCTATATTATAGGATTTGAGGAGATAGATCTATGTTAAATTTAATTTAAGATGATAGATCTAAACAATATCAAAGCTGTGAACAAAGTAATCGGGTAAAAGAATTGATTTTGAAGGAGGAAGAGGAGGAGAGAAATGCTGGTAGCCTTGAAGATCCACCATGGAGCTTTCAGGTGGAATGTCGAGGGACTATGCCTTCGGAAGGTTTTGGGGAGAGTGAAGAAGAAAACTAGATCAACATCCTATCCAATCTAGGAACCTGCAGCTTAGCTGAAATTAAAAAAACTTACTGAAATACTTGTGAGATCCGATTAGTACATACACAGAGATTCAGAATAACATGCATATAAGCTTATGGAACATGTTGGATCTCGATCTCTAACATGCATCAAAGGAAAGATATGGCCAATAAAATTATTGAAAAGCACCTTTCCTATCAATATTATAATAAGCTTATTATCAATCTTAGCAATGAATCCACAAGGAATCAGCAAATTATGAACACAGATACAGGTTACCTCAGTAAAAAATGGCTATGATCATCCACACATGCAATGGCATAACACCATCTTGCCTCCAAAGCTTCGCTTTATTTCAAATGAACAATAAAAACAGTACAATAGTAGCAACACCTCAATCCCAGTTCTAACTAGCTTGGAAGAGGATGTTGTGCTTGGATATATACAAAAACTAGGAGATCTAGCCCAAGGGGGAACAAATCCCAAGGAGACAAATAATCAGCTGATGGAGAGTCAATCAATGCAGATATGAAGTTGAACTGAGCCTACTTGTCAACCTGGGGCCTGATTGAGCTGACACATCACCCCATAAACCGACACATCAGTTCACAGAGCATCCAGGAGAGTCCACACGTGTGGAGGAGAGAGAGAGAGTGCAATTTCCCATATATATTGCTAAAGATCAACTCCGGATCTGATTTGATCACCTCCTTCAATCAAGGATTTGTCAGATCCAATCAATCTACTTCAGATCTGACTGATTTCAATCAAATCGGCTGAGAATCCATTGATCTATGATTTTGGATTTGCTCCATTATTCATCAATTTATTAATTAAAATCATCAATAATTGATTTTTTGGGGCTTTCTCACCTGAGTGATGGAAAATCACTCAAAACTAGGAAATAGTGGGTCCATGGGTTTACATGGTGCTCTTAGCTTGAAAATGAGCACCTACATGACTGAAACTGATTATTTGGCTCACTTTTATTACAAAATCAAATTTTCCAATTAAACTATTAAAAAATAGCCTAAGTTTTGGAAAAATTAAATTTTAATAAAAAACACTAAAAAAAATATAAAAATGAAAATTTGAAAAAATATAGGGGGACTTAGACATGCTCATATGACTCGACCATGATGCTTAGCATGTTTATACATTGACACATAGACTCTGATAACCTCAATAGGCCTAAATGCCAAGCCGACCACCCCAACTTTGGAGGTATGGCGTGAAAAACTCAGAAATTATCAGTCGTTTATTCAACAACTAATAATAACCAAGGGAAAAAACACCCTGGGATGATCGGATTGATAAATAAAGTCTAAGAGACCGAGTCTTTTACAGACACTATCATGCTAGAACATCTATTATAATGCCCCCATGGGGTATGAACATGTGATATAGTACAATAAGCACTTCCCAGAAGTACTTCCAAAGGTCTTCTTAAGTCCAAACACGTTATTCTTGTCCGATTCACTAGGATCACTTAATAAAAAACCACTAAGTACAACTTAGGTGGTAACACGCCCTTAGTTCTCTACAAAATTGAACAAAAATGGATGTGTCAATCGCATGGAATCCTCCAGGTCGCATGTAGCCTATTTAGGACCGTACTTCTCTCTCTGCACCTTCACCTAACTAATGGCTCAATTCTGGAGCACTGTGACCTTTCGATCAAGGATGCACAATGGCTCAGTTTGGAACTCTCCCTCAGGTTCCATCTGAATCACATCCCAATAAATCACATGGTTAGTATCATGTACATATTTATTAATCAAAGAAACATAAAAAACATTATGAGCCCTAGTGCTAAAAGGAAATGCAAGTCTATATGCAACTGGCCCTATCCTTTCAAGCACTTAAAATGGCCCACAGTATCTAGGAGACATCTTGGCACAACTTCCAAGCTTCAAGGAACTCTTCATTTCCCTCATTCTGAGGTAAACATGATCCCCAACACTAAAGTCTCTATCCACCCTATGCTTATATGTATAGCTTTTCTGTCTGTCCTAGGATGTTTTCAGATTATGGCTAACCTTTGCAACCTTCTGCTCCATCTCCTTGAGCAATTCTGGACCAAGCACAATCCTGTTAAGTGGGTTATCCCAAGTCAAAAGTGTCGTACATCTTCTTCCATACAAATCTTCATATGGACTGATCTCCATGGATGCTTGTTGTCCATTATTATAAGCAAAATCTACCAAGTGTCAATAATCCTCCCACTTGGATGTTTTTTCCATCACATACATGCAAAGGATGTCTTCAAGCACTTGATTCACTCTCTCTGCCTGTCCATTAGTCTTAGGATAGTAGTAAGTGCTGAATTTCAACATTCTACCCAAATCTGCAAACAAACGCTTGCAAAAATTGGAAGTGAACTTAGGATCCCTGTCAGAGAATATTACCTTAGGCAATCCATTCAATTTGAAAATATCCTTCATGAAGATTTTTTCAATGGCACCAGTCTTATAAGTAGACTTGAACGGTATAAAATGTGTTTCCTTTGTCAACTTGTCCACCAAAACCATGATGGAATCATGTTTCCTCCATGTCATTGGAAAACCTGTAATAAAATCCATGGAAACAACTTCCCATTTCCATTCTGGAATTGGAAAGGGATGCAACAAACCTACCGGGTGTTGATGCTCAACCTTCACCCACTAACATTTCATGCACTTTGAAATATATTTAGCCAAGTCCTTTTCCATTCCTGGCCAAAAATACTGCTTTCTGGTTGTAGCAATTGTCTTATGATATCTTGGGGGAGCAAAATATAGCACTTCATAGATTTAATCCATAAAAATTCTCCTCAAATATGCTACATTTGGAAAATAAATTCTATTTTTATAAGTAACAAGTCTATATTCTTCCAATTTATATCCCTCATACCTCTTCTCAAGAATTTTCTGCTGCAATTTGTCCTTTATCTGTACATAGATTTCATCTTCAGCAGTATGATTAACAATATGCTATCTCAAATCTGATTGGCAAATACTAAGAGACGCCAAGTGCATTTCATTCACATTCTAG
>LPNX010444889.1:19632-41902 GCA_001517045.1 Pseudotsuga menziesii
ATAGCATGTGGTTGTCTTGCATAAGAACTCCTCCAAGTCCTTGACCGCATGCATCAGTGCACACCACAAAGTCTTTCTCTGGGTTTGTAATCTTCAAAACTGGCGCACTTGTGAGAATATTCTTTAGCTGATAGAAGCTTTCTTCACACCATGGTTTCCATTCAAACTTTATCCCTTTCTTTTGCAAAGAAGTGATGGAATGTGCAACCCTGGAGAATGTCATGTCACTCACTTGAAGGGACCTTTAAAGTGTTGACCTTGTAAAGTGTCTAGGCGTTAAACATTGCATTAATTAATGATGTCTAGGAATTTTGATTATTTAAAAATATGGAGGCATGTAATTTCTAAATTCATTTTATCTGTAATTAGTTAATTATTATGAAATATAATTAATGTTGGAAATGAGTTGTCAAGGAAAGAGGGTGCATTAAAAAAATTTCCTAGAATGGGAAAATGGAAACAATGCAAAAGAAGGAAAAAGAAACATGTCATAGAAAAGATAGAAACTATCCAAATTAGATTCCAATTTGGTGCAAGGATGAAAAGCAAGGATAGATTACCTTATGCACAAACTTGCTAATTACTCAAGGAGGGTGCAATTTCTATTTTGGACTAAATGATATAGACATGGAAACATTTACTAAGCTTCATACTAGATATTTTTCTCAAGGAGTTCGAATTTCCACTTTGGGTTAAGTTATACAAACAAGGAAACATAATTTGCAAACCAAAATTTCTAATCCCATCAAGGAGGGCCACTCATGGATTTGGAACAATATTGGAAAGTGGGTTACTTGTTCAACGAGTGAAGGACTCGCTCATTATTCAGTTTGGTTCTTATGTGTGATGAACCATGCTTATGTGAGTATTACTTCTGAGTGTTGTGCCTCATACTACTGGGAGATGAGCCCCAGCCTTCCATTCCCCTCTCCTTCTATTATCTTCTCTTCAATTGCAGGTATGGAGAGATATCTTGCATAAATTAAAATATTATCAGAGCTATTTTTAGCGTCCATCAATTTCAGGTCGATCTCTAGTGAAGTCCATGCTTCACCTATTCTCACAGTCCCTTGTTGGCCATGATCCGTGCCTCCTGCCCCTTAAGTTTGAAAGTAAAATATTTGTAATGGTAATTCAATAATGTAATTTATGTTATGTAGTGTCATAATATTATGAACATTACATTTATCAGGTCTATATATATCTTCCCCTAAAGAATCTTGTCTCGGTTTCATAAAAAAGGGCCTATTTTATCAATGTATGGGGGGATCGAGTAAATTTGAGTGATGTAGTAAATATTATATGCTGGGGAAGTTATTGAAGAGATTATTAATGTTCATATATATTATATTCATCTCTTTTACAGATATAATTTTTTATAGAAATGGATTTGAGTTGATTTAACTGCTTTTAAGACCCTAGCTATATTACTAGATTTTAATAACTAGTTTTACTAAAACTGACGTAAAACAAGTTCGGTAAACTAAATATGAGATATATCAGTTCCTATGGGTCCTTAATAGTCCTATATTCCCATATCCATATCCATATCCAAAACCATTTTTCATTGGGTTTGTACCACCTTTTGGGATCCTCCTTTGTGCAGGGTTTACCTTGACCAAAAGTGCCAAAAATCCCCAAATTCGTCCAAAACTTCTTAGAAATTTCCAGAACCTGAGAAAAATTTCCAAATAATTTATTCATGTTATATTGATTCTGGTAAAAACCTCTGCAAGATTCCAGAATCCTCTGGTTGAAACAGATCGAACGACTCTCCTTAGTTTCACGGTTTGGCTGCCCAGAGGCATGGTAGTAGGTTTCCACACTATGGAATCTGAAGCATAATTGGAACTAGATATAAATGTGTTAATAGAGAGGATATTCCATGTCTAACATCTAACTCTTTTAGTTTCCATTGATCACTCTTTTTCCCTACAAAATTTCCCATAAGAAACCCCTATTTTGTCCAATCCGAGAAGGCTCTACGTGAATTAATTAAAATTACAGAATTGTTAAAGTAAAATTACAGAATTAAAGTGTTCAAGTATGCACACCAGACTTGTGACATTACAGTGGTATCATAGCACTTTCCTTCACTCCTGTGGAAAGAAGGCTCTCTGTTGATTAACATTGCAAATCAATAAGTCAAAATTGCAACCATGAGGTTGCTACTAGTGATTGAAGAAGAAGAGGTGATCTATATTAATGATGGATTGCAAATGTCAAGAGACCATGATGTTTAATTTTTTGAAAATGAGGAGTATGAATATAGAATGGTTGAACCACCAGTGGATAATCCTAAGAAGGATTTAGCAAAGATGATAGATGCCAGTGAAAACTTGCCCCACCACTACAAAGAGTATCTTGCATTGGGGGAAAACATTTGTAAATTCATTCCTTTCAAATACTATTTTTATTATATCTGGATTTGAGCCCAAAGATGTGGATTAGCATTTAGTAGAATATCATAAGGGGGAACTGATCAACTTCTGACGAATGTAGTAAATCACATGCTCTTGAAGAGGATCATCCTCCTAGAAAAAAACGCTAGCGATGGCATTTTCAGATGTCGACACATAGTAGATGAAGTCAGATGCAGATAATAACTGGGTAGAAGCGAGAGCTTGTTTTAATGCATCAAAATCATCTTGGGAATGCTAATACCAAACAAATGGAACGTTCATATGAAGTAGGCATAAGAAACTGTGGACTTTTGTCACATGTTCTGGTATGAAGCGGCGAAGGAAATCGACCTTTCCTTGGAGACTCTGAAACTGGCGCAAAGTCTGTGGTTAGGGTAGGTCGAGAATGGCTTGAACTTTGAGAGTGTCAACTGCAATCCCTTTGTAAGAAATGATGAAACCAAGTAGACGACCAGCTGGGACATAAAACAAACACTTGAGAGGGTTCAACCATACTTTGTACTTGCGACATCGTAGGAAGACTTGTCACAAGTCGTCTAAGTGTTGCGAATGCTTCCGTGAGTGAGCAATGAGGTCGTCTAGGTAAACCAACATGATGTGGACAAGTTCATGGAAGTAGTATGTCATGGCTTGTTGAAAAGTGGCTCTATCATTTTTAAGTCCAAAGGGAATCACTCAATATGCAAATGTTCCCTAGGGTGTTGTGAACATGGTCTTGCACCACTCTTCTTTCGAGATCTGAATTTGGTTATATTCGAAGAAACCATCCATGAAGGAAATACCTCATGTCCATCGCAAGCATCATTGGTTTTGTAAATGAAAGGGGTAGGTAAGTTTTCCTTGGGACATGCTAAAATCAAATTGCAAAAATCCGTATAGATGTGGATGGTACCTTGTTTTTAATTCACGCGAATAGGTTTAGAAACCCAAGTGGTATACACAATGGGGTATATAAATCTTGTTGTGCGCAGATTCTCAATCTCAGCTTTGACCACGACAACCTTTGAAGGGTGAATGGGTTGTTGATTCTGATGCACATGTGCCACATCCAGCCATGTATCAATGTGATGTTCCACGATGGATGAATCCAACCCAGGCATCTCGGTATAAGACCATGCAAAGATGTCAAGAAACTACTGAAAAAGTGCTTTGTAGGAAGTGACTTCTTCAGGGGAGCATTATGCTCCGAGTGTGATTTCTTCAACCACCTTTGAGTTGGTTGAGATGTTCACCTTAACAGTGGTTGAAATGTTGTCCATGTTTCCCTCTTCAATGACATCCGAAGCTGGGATGGGGTTTTTGAACCAATCCACCTTACCATTGATGAAGTCCTTAGCCTTAACTGAATATTGATCTGATGTTGACGAAATTTCCCCGGGGATAAAGAATGAGTGATGGTGCATATCATCCTATGGGTATTCAGTAGCTTACAGGGATTCAAGGATCTCCTCATCCTTGTTGAAACAACGACTGGATATATCATAGGGATCATCTATGGTGCAACGTTGGAAGGGTTGGTGGAGCTCGAAATCATGTAAATGGTTGTGGTGTTTGAGGAAGAAATTGGGGGGTGAATCTCCTTGATGACAGCGATCTTAGACTTAGAAGAGTGCTTCTGAAGATTGTGAAGTACACACCGAGACTCGACCAAGTATGAGAAAAAGTGTGAATAGTGATCGTATAAACAACAAATCGTGCATGAATGGTTGGTCCTTAAATACTTAATCTTGGTCGCTCGTGGAGTTGAGATGGTGACGAATTGAATGCCATCCGCTGTATCCTTAACGTCTATGTGTGTGCACAAGATAGGTATCTCTGGGATGTTTTGAGTTGCATGTCTGTGGACATTATATAAAGTGTAAGGTGGATTTGGCCGAGGCTCGACTGCTTCTTTGGAGGCCTTGCCCCTAGTCTTCTTTGGGATAGGAGGGGCAGGTTTGGGGGTGAAAAGTGTGCTTGATGGGCCCAAAGGAGGGTGTGACTCTACCATAATTGGTTGGACGTGAGTCAAGATATCCTGAGCCATTAAAGGTGGTGTAGGTGGTTCAAGGTACCACATAGGAATCCCCAACGTAAAATTTGATAAATTTAGAGTAGCCATAATAGGATTACTCATGGTGCCAGATGGTGGGAAAAGGAAGGGAATTGTATGGATTGAGAAAGAACCCCAATAATTCTAGGGTGGTAGAGGTTGGGGTTGCTACTATTTTTGTGGTGGGTTCGGGATGGTAGTAGATGAAATAGTACACAACTTAGTAGTGTTAGTCGGAACAATCGGAGGTGGCAGAGATGGTAAGGTGTTCACCATAGGCGCTTCGATAAACAATCTTGGTCCTATAATGAATACCAACAGGGTGGATACGCTGCTGATAGTAGTATCAATGGTTGGCATGACATGTTTGGGTGTGGTTGGTCCTTGTGGATCATAGTAAGTTAATTGATCGACCGCTGCGATCTTTCCATCACGAGGGAACATGAGGATTCGAAAGATGGTGGATTCCATGAGTCTCATGGAATACATGTAGCTGCGTCCAAGGAGGAGGTTATCATCAAGTTGGGAGTTAATAACCTCAATGTCAATCAAAACTATTTTACCCTCTAAGGAAATAGGCACATCCGAGAGAATGCCCTTAGCCTTCGTAGAGCGACCATCATAGGTGCGAAGGGTGGTAGTGGACGATTGGAGGGTAGGGGACCCGATTTTATTCCAGAAGAAAGTTGACATAACATATGTTGATGCCCCATCATCAATGATACATCGATGCACAACCGAATTCCAAATTGAAATCAGAATTTGGAAGGTGATGGTGGATGGAATTATGGGTTGGCCTTGGTCCAGATCAAACGTGATCAACCTAGAATTCGAGGGATTGATGGAACCTAAAGTGGATAACAACACTTTTCACTACATTGGGAAATTTTTGAGCACCTCTAGAGCAGACAAGGTTGTAGGTGATTGGTCCAAGTCGTCAACAATGTTATAATTTAGTTAAGCTCGAGTAGTCACATTGTTGGCAATAAGTCGTATAGGAAACTGTGGACCTCTGGGCGCCCCATCAATAGGGGGTGTAGGTAAGTTGAGCGGCATGCTGGAAGTGTAAGAAATAGATGTCACTGATGGGTCAATGGTTCCGATGGTGGATTCGTACTAGTTTCAACTAGTCTAAAGGTTTACATCTTCAATTAATAGTGTCATCAAGGGATGGACACCAGCCTTTGTAGGCGGAGCTGCAATAGGGGTTGCGGGAGCTTTAGGAGCTATGGGAGACGGTGGGTACAAGGGTGTGATGGCAACCAATCTTTGGAGTGGCAATGGATTTTTGAGCACCATGGGTGGAGGACTTTGTGGTGCAGGGTTGATCTGAGCCTGGGTCACAACATTGGCAGCTTGTTGAGCCTCATTTTGGAGAGACTAACGTGCACCATCCATGTGAGGGAACACATCCATATAGTGACCAAAGGTGTTACAAAGGGCATACAGATGATTAGTCTATAACTATGGATTGTTTCCCTATCAGTCAGGTTGTTGGGGGTTTTGTGTCGGTGGATTGGAACCGTTTTCTTGTGGGGGATTAGGACGTTGGAAGCCTCCTTGCGGATGATTGTTACCTCGGTTTGTCCCTTGATTTATCTTACCCTTCCCTTGTTGGTTGGTTGGGAAGGTTTTGCTGAGCAAAAACCTCTCCTGTGGACATCAGAGGGGATGGGGTGTGAGTTGACGCTTGTTTCACTGGTGGTGCGTAATAGACCAAAGGGGATGGGGGAGCTCTAAATCTATCCATTTGGACTGAATATGTCTATGCCAGCTAGGTCAGCGCATGGGCGGGATGATTTGGAATGGGATGTACATAGGAGTAGGTGGCTCCAGACTGGGCGACCATCCGTGAGTAATCGGGGATTTGGTTTAGTTGTGAAATATTTTGGGCATTTCGTAGGTGTGGTGGCATCACAGGGGGTGCCACATAGTATTGAGAATGTTTTGTGATAGACCTGATGACACCATTCGCAGCATGGGATGCCCCTGATGTATTGTGGTGGGTGGTGCTGGCATGGGGAGCATATGGTATGATGGTATATAAATACCCAGACTAGGCATAGATTAAGTCAAATTTTTGGGACTTTAAGATGGCCTCATCCTCATTTTGGGGTCAGTCAGAGGCAACGTCCTTGGCTATGGGTGGGAATAAGTTCTTTAGAAAAAAATCTGGGAAGATCCCGTCATTTAGTTAGATATTTCATAGGTTACGTCGCCGCCACCACTCATGGATGTGGTCTGTGATGTGGGTATCTATTGTTTTCTAGCAATATAGAAGGATCTCCACTCCCCCTTTGTATCAGACTAGTAGTTGAAAGTACTAGAGGAACATGGAGGGAAGTGGGAAGAAAATAGGGATAGGAGGTAGGTGGCAATTTGATGTGCCATTTTGCAGCATCACCTGTAAGTGTGCACTGTAATATCCTTAGTCTCATTGAGTCATCCACAATGTTGTTTGAGGAACGCCATAGGTGGAATGACATGAGATAGTTTTGGGAGTCCTCTCTCACCTTTCCTTCAAACTTTGGGATTGTCTGAAGGAAGTTTGGTTAGCATGGGAGGCCAGTGAGGTTGATCAGTGATGGGGTCATTCGTGATCCTAGCTAGATATGGAAAGTTAAGATGAGCCATAAAGGGTAGGTTAGACTTGAAGTTGGCTTGGGATGGACCGCTGATGGTGGTAAAGTTTGTGGTAACATGATTCCCATGCCTGGATGGGGGTATGTGAGGCTACCCTCCCATGAAAGGGATGGTTAGAATGGTCATGAAAGGCCCACTACCCCCAAGCATGTAGGGTGTTATGGTGGAGATTGTGGGGCCTATACTAGTGGGTAGTAAGCCTATAGGATCATGACCAGTGGTGGTGGTACTGCTGGGGGGGATAATCATGATAATGGGAGGCAAGGACATGGGTCTACCATTGATTATCCCTCTAGAGAAGGGATCAATATTTGTTGCAGCCATGGGGCTAGACAATGTAGTGACCAAATTCGGTTCGAAGTGGTAGGAGTCTGAATAGGAATTAGAGGCTATGTGCCCTTCTGAATGTGAGGAGTGTTGTTGAGAAGGATTCTGACGGTGACAGTATAAGGAACCAAATTGAGGGGAGTGTCCCCTAAGTCGATGGGAAAACCATGGTGAAGCAATGATGGTTGTAGTAGTAACAAGTAATGATTTTGGACCCAGGTTTAAAATGACTTCCTATTTGATCAAAAGAAGTCACTTACCCACCAAGACTGCCTCAAGACATCACTTTGGTTTTTTCCCTACATGTCGGTATCTAGTCAATCTAGATGGGGTCATTACCCATTTCGCTTGGCAGGTCCTCTCATTGGCCAACTACTTTGGGGTTCCTGTGGTACTCCTCACAATGAGTTTTAGGGAAAATACCAAGTACTTCCCATAGTTTTTGTAGATGAGACTTATGTCCCAAACTGAATGTTTGTTAAGTAAACTTGGTTACTTTTAAGGTTTCACTCGGGGTCATGAACTGAGTTTGGTTGATTATTTGGTGTGATTGTGTGCACTTGTGTATGAAACTGTTACTTTTACTTTCAAATATGACATAGACACATAATAATGGACTTCCTGTAATAAACAAGAAAAGGGCTATAACAAAGAAGGCTTGAAAGGTAAAAGTAAATCAAAACAAAGTGGAAGATAGACAAGGGTCTGAAATAAGTGATTGAATATGATGTTAGAAAACCAGTAATGTGACTACCCCAACTTCATATTCTTCACATCAGAGAGGGGGTGCTGGGATCTCATCAATGTGGAAACAAGTCCACTCGTAGATCCACAGGTCACACCCGAAGTGCTTAGTGCTCAACAAGGAGGACGCAAAAGTCGTGAGACTCCCAACGATCTCCACTCCTTCTATCCTCCAAAGTCACTTGTTTTTAATTGAATAGAAGAATACTAAATTCAATTCCTTTTACTAAACTTACTCAACCCCCCATCATATCTCAGAAGACCACAGAGGGTCTTGATTATAAGCTTGGTAAAGTTGACAAATTCCAAGCATGGAAGTATATGATCTCTCTAAAGAAAATGAATTGGACACCTACATAAGTAGAGAGGTTCCAGTTCCATATGAAGATGAGGCTCAAAGCCTTACACAAGAAGAACTTGATCAAGGCCAAGAAGATCATTGTTGATTCAATCACGGATCAACTTGTACTACAAGTGTCTTCCCTAAAGACACCGAAGATGTTTGATTTCTTGATCAAGCTATTTGAAGATAAGAACTTAAATCAGAAGATGGCTTTGAGAAAACAGTTGAAGAATGTGAAGATCCAGAATGTAGAACAACTTGAAGCAGTAGAAGAAGAAGTGGAGATTGCAGAAGTGGTGATAGCCACCTTGAATGGCCTCCCAGGATCATGGGATTCATGCAAATAATGTATACCAGAAGGAAGTAATTGCTTTCAGCTCGACTCATAAGAAGAGAAGAAGAAGATGGGAGCAATTGAAGATCAAGCTCTCACCATTCAAAGAAGATCCCTCAAGCGATGAGGAATATGAAGAACTCAATTCTTGTCATTTGGATAAGAAATGATGATTCCATGAATGACGAATATGATAAAGAAGAATGATCAAGATGAAGTCTACCCACAAAAAAATAAAAGATAAGTATTCAATTGTCATTTCATGATATTGTTTTGTTATATATTTGATGTGTTATGCATGATAGATTGTTTGCATTAATGACTGTATACTACTAATATGCATGTGATGGGTAAGTAGCTCATGGTGCTATACAACTCTCCATTTCTACTTATCAAACCTCTTTGCTGACATATTGGATTAGTGCACAATCTCAATAATGTCATGGTGGAGATGGAAGGCATCTAGAAAGTTTATGTGAGATATGGATGAATGTTGTATTGACTAAACAATTGCATGATGCATAAGAATTTGTCGTTATGCATATGTTTTATGAAATAGTTCTAACCATGCAACTGGTGCATTTGAATTGTAGGAAAGGTCATGAACAACCTCCTACAATAAAAGAAGGATGAGACTTGTTCTGAAGAACAAGTGATGACAATTCAAGATTCACTCCAATAAACATGACTCTGAAGCTCCCAGGGTCAGAGACACCATGACAGAAGAAAGAGCTTCAGAGAGTGGTAGATCCACCTTGAATGATGAAGACCACCATGGGTACAAGAGATAACTCAAGATGAAGAAAAGAATGCTATGAAAGAAGCTATGATCAAAGAATAACAGTTGATCATGGGGAATGATGTATACGATATGATGGAACAAGTGTACAAAGCAAGGTTTGTGATTCTCCCCAGAAAGAATAGATTATGACATGACATACTCTATTGACCAGTATATATCAAGCATAGAACCACCTATACAGAATGAAGAGGGAAGATGATACTCCACTTCAGGGGGAGTGACTACAGAAAATTTATATTTGAGTTCGACATGGTACGACATGATGGATAGCTTTGTGATGGATCGAGACTTTACCAAGAGTAAAGTGGGTTCCAACCTTCAAGGTTGAATGCAGAAGACTAGGATATGTTGATGACCTGAGAAGACAAAATCATAGAAGATGTTATGATACTAGAATAATGTTTGGGATATAGTACTCAAACCAGAAAGCAAGAATGTGGTATCTTCCAAATGGATTTGCAAGATAAGATATGTTGCTGATAGAAGTAAGGTAAGATTTGTGGCTAGAGGTTTCTATCAGAAAGAGGGAATTAATTCTGAAGAGACACTCCAGGAAGCAAGGTACACTTCCTTCAAAACTATCATGGTAGTTTCTTCCATAATGAAGTAAAGACAAGCCTTCCTTAATGGTATGATTGAGGAAGAGTTTAACATCAAATAGTCATGAGGATTTTAAGTTGAAGATAGATGGAATCAAGTATGCAAGTTGAAGAAGGCCCTCTATGGCCTGAAGCAAGCTCCCAGAGCTTGGTATGGAAGAATAGATAGTTTCCTGATGAGCATGGGCTTTGCCAAGAGTAAAGTCGATCCTGACCTTTCCTACAAGGTTGTAGAAGATGTACCTATCATTCTATTACTATATGTGGATGACTTATTCTTGACAGGGAATGAGAAACAGATAATGGAAAGCAAGAAGAAACCAACAAAAGAATTTGAGATGAAAGACCTTGGGTTAATGCATTATTTCCTAGGTCTGGAAGTATGGAAAAATTCAGAAGGAATATTTCTCAACCAGGGAATGTATAGAGATATTGAAGAGATTCAATATGTTGGAATGCAAAGTCATGGCCACACCCATGGACTCCATCTTGAAGCTGTTAGCTGATGACTCATTAGAGTTAGTGGATGTGACTCACTACAGACAGATCATTGGGTCATTGATATACTTAACAAATACCAGACCAGACATTTGTTTTGCTGTGAACAACTTAAGTCAATATCTTGTTCAACCAAGACGGGTTCACCTAGTAGCTGCAAAACATGTGATGAGATATCTGAAAGGGACTATAGACTTTGGTCTATACTATGATGGTAGCCATGAGTATAGATTGTATGGCTACATAGATGCAGATTGGGCTGGAATTATCTCAGACAGGAAAAGCACATCAGGTAGATGCTTTTGTTTGAGGTCTGCTATGAGTTCATGGTTTAGCAGGAAACAGTCCAATGTTTCTCTTAGCACGGTTGAAGCAGAATACATAGCAGATTGCTCTACTAAGTTGTGAAGCCATATGGCTTCAGAAGTTGATATCAAGTCTCTTTGACCTGAAGATGGATACTGCAATGATTCTATGTGATAACCATAGTTGTGTTGACAAAGAACCCTGTGTTCTGACGTAACACATAGAAATCCGGTATTTCTACAAACAAGATAAGATGCAGATGATGATACTGTAGATGCAGATGATAGTGATTCAGTATTTCTATACTGAATATAGAGATGATGATATTTCAGTATTCCCATACTGAAGATATAGATGATGATGATTTCAGTATTCCCATACTGAAGATATAGATGATATTTCAGTACTTACATACTGTAGATATAGATGATGGTGATTCCGTATTTCTATACTAAATATAGAGATGATGATGCTTTCAGTATTTCTATATTGAAGATATAGATGATGGTGCTTTTAGTATTCACATATTGGAGATACAGATGGTGATAGATTAGTATTCAGATACTGAAGATGTAGATGATGATGGTTTGGATGATGATGTACTGACGAAGCCTCTGCCTCGAGTAGAGTTTGAACACTTTCGAGACAATCTTGGTGTTGTTCGGAAAGACCTTCCTCGAAAGGGAGAGTAGTGATGTTGCAGTGGGATTATATCATCCTTGAGCATTTGCTCTAAAGTGATCCGAAGACCTCGGTCGTCGAGAATGAAGAGCGATTGTATCATCCTGGGACATCTGTCCATAATAGATCTGGGGACCTCGGTCCTCGAGAACGTGGTGGGATTGTATCATCCTTGGGCACTTGCCCTAAAGTGATCCGGAGACCTTGGTCTTCGAGAATGAAGAGGGATTGTATCATCTCGGGACATCTGTCCATAATAGATCCAGTGACCTCGGTCCTCGAGAATGTGGTAGGATTGCATCATCCTTGGACATCGTCCTAAAGTGATAGGGACTGATTCTCCCGTAATCAATCCAATGGCTTCGGTCCTTGAGAATGTGGTAGGATTGCATCATCCTAAAGTTATAGGGACTGATTCTCTCGTAATCAATCCGATGGCTTTGGTCCTCGAGAATGTGGTAGGATTGCATCATCCTTGGACATAGTCCTAAAGTGATAGGGACTGATTCTCCCGTAATCAATCCGGTGGCTTCGGTCCTCTAGAATGTTGTAGGATTGCATCATCCTTGGACATAGTCCTAAAGTGATAGGGATTGATTCTCCCGTAATCAATCTGGTGGCTTCGGTCCTTGAGAATGTGGCAGGATTGCGTCATCCTTGGACTTAGTCCTAAAGTGATAGGGACTGATTCTCCCGTAATCAATCCGGTAACTTCGGTTTTCGAGAATGTGGTGGGATTGTATCATCCCTAGACTTTAAGTCCAAAAATGATCCAAAGACTTTTTGTCTTTGAGTTGTGGATTGCAGGTTGTTGCTGATGATGATGATGTCGTACTGATCAAAAGATCAGAGTATGATGATGATGACATACTGATCGAAAGATCAGAGTATGATGATGATCACGTACTGATCGAAAGATCAGAGTATGATAATGATGTACTGATCGAAAGATCAGAGTATGATGATGATGACATACTGATCGAAAGATCAAAGTATGATGATGATGACATACTGATCTAAAGATCAGAGTATGATGATGACGCACTATGATTATGATGTTTCTGATCGAAATATTAGAGTATGATGATGATGTTTCTGATCGAAAGATCAGAGTTTGTTGATGATGTTTCTGATCAAAAGATCAAAGTATGATGATGATGTTTCTATGTTGATGATGTTTCTGATCGAATGATCAGAGTATGATGATGATGTTTCTGATCGAAAGATCAGAATGTGATGATGATTATGATCGACAGATCAGAATATGATGATGATGATGTTGTTGCTGATCGAAAAGTCAAAGTGCTGAAGATGTTGCTGATCGAAAGGTCAAAATGCTGAAGATGTTGTTGCTGATCGAACACTCAAAGTGCTGAAGATGTTGCTGATCGAAAGGTCCATGTGCTGAAGATGTCGTTGCTAATTGAAAGATCAAAATGTTGAAGATGTTGCTGATCAAAGACTGAAGAGGTTGCTGATGATGAAGACTGAAGATTGAAGATGAAGACTACATGATGTTGAAAAGCTTCTAATGATTTATAGGTGTGTTACCCTGCTGATGTTGATGATGTCCCCTATCTCTAGTCTTGTTGTTTTTGATGTTGCTGTAGAATACCCTTCTTGTTAAGGTGGAGTGTTGAAATATTGTAACTTCGAAGAATATTCTATATGTATCTTTTTGTGGTCCCCAATGGTCCTACCGGGAGAACCACTTGTATTACATTGTACCCCCATGCTCCTAATTGGAAGAACTAATAAGAGTCATGAGGTAGTCCCCTCTAATTGTAAAGGTGGGTCATCAGCACCCCAGTGTGGTTACTTGAGCTTACATGTGTAACTCGAGCCTACATGTCAAATGAGTTAACTTAAGTGAACAGATGAATATAAATAGAGGTGTAGTGCTCCTCATTTGAGACACACACACTCTCACTTGTGTAGCGCATTAGTGGAGAAGAGAAGTAGCTGGAGAAGGAGGAGGATCACGCTTTGATCTTCTTGCTGGTTTTATCTTTTATCTTTTTGGGGCATCTATATTGAGGAAGCTTTTGCTAGGTTTTTCCCTTTAGGGTTTTCCCAGGATAAATCTTTGTGTTTCTTTATTATGGTTGTGCTTGTCTATTTTTCAGTGATTCATTTTTGGATCCCTACAATATTCATCATTCGTCATGAATTGAAAATTCAACTTCTTCCAGAAGTTGGTCGTGGCAGTTAATGGATTAGGAATGGAGAGGTAAGGCAGTCAATTTCGTATTGGGGCAAGTCATCAATTTGGAAAATCGTATTTTTTCTTGTGAGTCAAGAAACACCGAGAAATTTGTTCCCAAACCATTCCTCACCCATGTGTTTCACTTCCTCACACAGCTGGAGCTAGTTGGGGCGTTTTCCCCCCCGTTTTTTTGCTGGTTCCTTCATTTTCTGTTGCTAGAAACCTGTTTTTGTGTTGCACAGTGGATGGGAAGAGAGACTCATGATTTGGGGATTTGTAGAGGTCATTTCTTCCCCATGTAATGCCCATAAACGTTTTTGAAGCTGAATTTTCTCTCTTGGGTTTGTTTTCCCCTTATACCATTTTGTTTTTGTTTTCCCACGAATTTTGACACTAATGGAAATCCCATCTTGGGCATCCCACAACCAAAACATTTTTCTTCATATCTAGCACTTGTGTTTTGCCGTTATGTGCATCCTTTTTTTGGTATGAATTAGGAGTGGAAGAGGACCAAAATTAGCTTGATAAACCTAGTGAAGAGAGGAACCTCACAAAATATAAAATGGGGCTGGTTACTTTTCTATGAATACCTTGGAGAACAATGGAAGGGAAGGCATGGTCTAAGGGACTTTGTACGAGTGAAGGGAATACTTCCTTGTGTTGGGTGTGTAGGTATTGTGGAGGCCAAGCTAGAAAGATCTTGTAGAGGTGTCCATAGCTCTGTGGTTGAGCTCACTAGCTTAGCAATTCTTCCTTTCCACTTCCTTAGCGGTTTGATAAACCCAACTATGGATTGACTTGGATCTGTATTTGGCTATATGTGAGCTTGATGTTCCCTTTCTTGTTGTGCAAAATATGCAAAACTCGGGGGTGGAAGTTGTGCTGAGAGATTGATGAGAAAAACTGGCCTATGGTTGCGTGGAATGTTGAAGCGACATATCTAGTTTCTTAGGGATGCTCATTTTCAAGATAAGTACTCTTTGTATTAATTCTGCAAAGTATTTGTTTTATGAATTGTTATGAATATGTCGAAAGAGATTTGATTCTATGGGATTTTCATACATTATACATTTTCATATGTTTTTACTTTCAATGCATTATTGATTATGTTCATGGGGCTAGATGCCCAGTTAGATAGCATCCTAGTCGTTACCTCTCTTCGGCGAGAGGGGAGTGGAGCATGACATAACAATGATTTTGCAGGACGTATTGACGATAGGAAAAACACATACGATTATGCTTTTCATTTGGGAATCTCATAAATAGCCCATTGTCAACATGCCATCAGCATAAGCATAATATGTAGCAACCACTGCTTTCCATAAATTTTTGGTAAGAATACTTTTATAGGATATGGGACACACAAAAAAGAATCCAACTCATATTTTTTTTATAATAGTTATTCAATAAAATTGTGTAAACATAATGTATTTCATAGAAAGACCAAACATATTGTGAGGCCCCCACCCTTCTACCAGCGAGAGGACGTGACTATAATGCTGAGAATCCAAGAAATTAAGCCCCATGAATGTAAAATAAAATGCATTGGAAATAAACATACGCATATGCATAAATTACTTGGCAAACAATGGAAGCATTTACATTTCATTCAACACATTAACATGTTCATCATATTTATAAATTAAACACAGTTGCAAGGATTTAAACACAAGAGATACTTATCTTTAACATAAGCTTGTCCCGCAACCAGCCTACATCGCTGCAATGTTCCACCCAACCATAGGCCAGTGTTCTCATCAATCTCTCAGCAACACTGCCACCCTTGAGCTGGGCATGATTCCACAAGGAATAAGGGGAAACTAGCAGGCTCACATGTAGCCAAGGATACGCAACTCATCCAGGCCAACACTGTTGGGTTTATTAGGCTAACAGGGAGCTCGAAAGGTTGGCTGCTAAGCTAGTGAGCTCAATCCAAGAGCTATGGACACTTGCAACAGAAATAGCTTGAATTCTAAGACATCCACACACACCCAACACAAGGAAGCATCCCCTTATCTACTGCACATTCCCTCTGGCCATGACTTCCCTTCCTGTGCTATTCAGGGGGTGTAGAGAAGAAAGCCAACCCTCTAGCTCCGTCTATGGGGCTCCTGCACGTACTAGGTTTATCCAGCAATCTCAAATCCCATTTCCACTCCCAGTTCAACTCAGGCTAAAGCTAAAATATGAATCCACAACCCAATATGATTTCTAGGTTGGATGAAAAGCAGTTCCGACAACAAAAAATAATTTCCAGAATGGGTAAAAATGGCCCTTTATCCCCAATACGAATTCCAGAGACGTTTTGGCCCTATCATGGCCAAAATGGGCTCAATAACACCCCAAATCATGGGCCTCCTCTCCCACTCACTAAGCATTTCCAAAAAAATGATTTCCAGCTTCAAAACAATGGAGAAAAATGTAGCAAAATGTGGGGAAGGAAACTCAGCCATTGATAATCACTAAAACCAATTTCTTAGCCTGAGCAAAGTGAGGTAACAACAAAAAACGTGGATGGTTTCACACAGAGGAAGTTCTGAATGCTTGAGAGAGCTCACATGAAGGAAAAATGGGTGAGGAAAACATGGCAATGTGAAATCATGGTAGAATGGTTGCATTGAAATCATGCCCCTTATCCTTAGGAAATCATGCCCCTTCTCATTATGGTTGCATTGACATAGCTAGTTGTGGGTATTTTAATTAAAATTCATATATACATGGTGTCTATAATTATAATGTGTTGGGCTAGCACAAAATACCATTGACAACGATTTTAATCACTGGAACATCAAACGATAATCCATGGTGGGGATTTGAGCCTTTAGCTCCGTACCACGATTAATTAGTCCATTAATTAGTTGGTTAGTTGAGTAGTTGATTTTGTCACCTTATCTTGATCAGTGATCCATAGTATTTTCCCGAGGTTTTGTTGTTATGTAGTCCTATATATGTTGCTGCTTAATAATGAGAAGGAAAAAAATATGCCCACTGATATTCCATAATTTCTGATTCGTTGCTTTCTTTAACATTTTAACAATCTTGCTGATTTGAGAAAAGATATTGCAAATAAATCAATAGTTTCAACATTTCCAATATCTATATGAAACCAATTTCATGATAGAAAGATGAAAATTAAATAAACATAAGGGAGCCTAACAACTTCATGTGAAAAAGAGAGCTAGCTTTTTTCAAAATAAATAAAAACCTACTTGGGGAAAAAAAATTATTACAAAAATGAGCTAGTGTTTTCAAAATGAATAAAAACCATTACGAAAATATCTTTATGCAAAATAATCATGGCATCCAGATCTTGTTAAGAGCATATGATCACTTTAAGAGCATATGATCAAGTCGAGGATCTTATGACATCTACATCTTCTTGAAGACCACTAACTATATGATCGAGATGACGATCTTAATTTCTAATTAGAAGTTGTCCATGATTTATTTTCCTCCCCCAAATGCGGGTGATAGGGAGGCAATCGGTACCCAAAGCAAGGATGACGTGCCCCAGCATAGAAGAATACTCCTTCTATCCTCCAAAGTCACTTGTTTTTAATTGAATAGAAGAATACTAAATTCAATTCCTTTTACTAAACTTACTCAACCCCCATCATATCTCACAAGACCATGGAGGGACTGAAGGAGTAGAGGTGGACGGGCTAAATATGTGGGTTAATTTTTGACTATTTAAAACATAATACAAAATGTAAATTATAGAAATCAGCTCAGAAATAGACAGGTCACATTTAATCAAACTAACAGCCGTGAGTGGGTCCCTCAAACACGAAAAACATAGGCGATTGGGTTCAGAAACAAACAGGTCACACTTAACAAGTTGACAGCCTCGACTGGGTCACGTAAACAGGCCAAGCAGAGGTGACTGGGTCACTTAGGTTGAAAAAATAGGAGCAACTATTCCCTCGGAGCCAAGTTACGATTTTCAAGCTAAGGTCGGGACATGGGTCATGGGTTTTAGCCCAAAAGGTGGAAGCGAGTCGTAGGTTTGGACCCAAAAGCCATGACTCGGGCCAAAACTAGAGAAATTAAAAAAAAAATCGACAGGGGCCAATAGGGACAAGCACTGGTGCCATACAGACTCAAGTTAGTTGTGTGATAGGCGGATCAACAAAGACTATGAGAAAAAACAAGCTGAACACCCACAAAACAAGGGATCCTTGGGGATCAACCAATGGAGTTGCCAAAATTGTAGTGGGGTTTTCACCCCTACTACGGGAAAAAGCACCTCGCTTCCGTCAATGAGACAGAAGGGTATAGTTCATGAAATAAGAGCTACAGTAAACAAATGATATTAGTAACATAAAATAAACAAACGAATATGGCTACACTAAAGCTAAAATAAAAAGCAAGAAAATGATACCCTTCTTCTGAAAATGAGCTACCGTTCCCTAATATTGGATATGGTTCTTCTCTCCACAGGCTGTTTAGTACGAAGGGTGTCTCAACGTACAGGATGAGAGATGGCATGGATATGAAAAGATGGCTATATGGTGTGATTATTTTGAGAATGATGGCTTCTCAACGTATGCACAGGAATAGAATAATGAAAAGCGATAAGAATCCTCTTGATGGACACCTCCACTCTCTTTTTATTATGATTTTTTGACCTTTTCTCTCTTTTTAGGATTTTGGAACCATATTTAGGGTTTTAATCCCTATTTAGGGTTTTTAGTCCCTTTCTCGGGTTTTGGCTCTTTTTTGGGTTTTTAAGCCCTTTCTTGGGTTCTTAAGCCCTTTTTGGCTTTTTAGGCCCTTTTTGATGTTTTTTAAAGCATTTTGAGAGAGAATGAGGACAAACCATGGTTGTGGAGGTCAAAAATAAGGGAAAATGGTAGGAAAGTAATGTATGTATATGGTTTAGGCCATGTATAGCTAGTTGAGCATATTTTTACGATAACGAGGTCTATTTTTCCTCAATTGGGAGGGTGTTTTTTTCTTAAAACTTGATACTTAGTTAACTTCTTTTGCTTGGTTGGGTTGGTGGTACCACCTTCTCAGACCACCATGATATCTAGATGTAAATTCTTCTGTAATTTGTCTTTTCCTATGATGATATACTATACTTCTGCAACTTACAAAAGAGAAAAAAATATCAACATTAAATGAGCAACTTTTGTATATTTCGGTGGCTAGGGTATAAGGTTTGTAAACACTTTCCATCAAAAGCATATTAGTTTACTATGTTAGTTAATTCCAGTCAAACACTAATTAACTAGAGAGTTATCATCATGTGTGTTAGCCTATTCTATTCGATGTTATATAAGAGACTAATGTTTGAAATGCATTGCTAAGCTTCTTTTTCTTTTTATCGAATTTGATTAAGATTGTATCTAATTATCTCAAGATCAATGCCTTCTGAAGTACATAATTCTTGGAGGTTCTATCGACCTTCAGTATTGGGTTATGGAGTACATAAACCAAGTTATTGCACCGAGAGGCGCTCTACAGCCTAGTCTGGGGGAGATCTTTTAACGTGATGTAACGTTAGTAACATTTGTAACATGTCCGCAAAAAATAATAGTGCTGGTGAATATTATGGGAGAGATCTTGTAACATGATGTAACGTTTGTAAGGCAAAAAATAATAGTGATAGTGAATATTATGGGAGAGATTTTGTAACACAATATAAAAAACGTAAAGTTATTTTTATTAATAAAAAATAAATTTCCTAATAGGCCAAAATAAATGTGGGCCACAAAAACAATCTAATATGGGGGAGATGTTGTAATCTTCCTACCTACAATAATAAAAAAGTAAAAATTTAATTATTTGTACAAAAAATATGTGAGTCAAGAAAAAAAACACAAAATTGAATTATCCCCCAAAAAATGTTGGCCTTTCACGTGGTTTTAAAACCATGTGCAAGGCATTCTAACCAACCCATGGTTTTATTGTACATGGTTTAGGAGGCTTCACACATGGTTTTTAAACACTGTGCAAGGCCTCCTAAACAACCCATGGTTTTATTGTACATGGTTTAGGAGGGACTTGCAAATGGTTTTAAGATCATGTGCAAGGCCTCCTAAACAACCCATGATTGTAGGAGGGTCTTGCGTATGGTTTTAAAACCATGTGTGGGGAAATGATGCAATGCTCGTTCCTAACAAAATAAAAAATATTATATGTCAACCATAAATAATATTAAATAATAATAATAATAAAATTATATGTGAACCTTAAATAAAAAAATGTGTCTTTTGGTTTGAATCAAATCAATGGATACCTAAGAAGAGGTTTGCACCTATAAAGATTTGATCCATCTTGGTGCTTGATAGAGCCCAGGATTTGGATCTATGCTGATATTCTTATAAGTTCCACAAAGACAAGGTATTACTACCCAACTTATTCCTTACTAGAAAACAAGATAGGATAATAACCGAGTTAGATGGAATTCATATTTAATTCATTTCCTTTCACAAGAATAATTGTACGTTATTATTATGCAATATCTAAAAGATATCCTTAGTTTAATAGTCATATATCTATCATATGTGAGTTACAATTAAAAATATATCGCCTGACCTTAAGCTTGGTTTTGAAAAGTAACATCATAGTTGTTTTAAGCCTCACCATAATAACAACTTAAATGTCAAGCCAACTTCTTCACAGAACCATAAGTATAATTTATCTATAATTAACACCAAAACTAGGTTTTAAGCAACCATGCTCCACCTTGGGTTAATATTTTGAAGTCATCAATGACATACAAGAATTTAGCCCCTTACCCAGAAGATAGATTTAAAATGAGTGTGCTTTTCTTTTCAAGTGCCAGCAAACACCATGGGAATTTTTTTTGCAAGTGCCAGCAAACACCATGGGAAATCCAGTGCCAAAGACTGAAACTCTTAGAGCCTATGAGATCTCTTTTGTGAGAGTTAAAGACTCTTCAATTTCCCTTATTTTAACTAAGCTCACATAAAACCACACAAAGCATGGAGACTCAACAAAGTTTGTCAAACTTGTTACTCACTCTAGCCACAGAGCCTAGTAGCTCATTTTTCTTTCTTGAAATCATTGAAAAATATTTATTTGCCTTGCTAGTTAAAGTCATCAAAATCCTAAACTTAAGAGTTTAAATCATTTAAATGTTTTTTACAGTAATTCTAATTAAAATGTAACCCTTTAATTAGAGTTTAAAGAATTTAAAACACATTTGTTTTTTTGTTTAAAACAAGTTAGCTTTTAAGACCAAAAAACAATGTGTAGAATGCTTAAAAAATTTTGTTATTTGAGAATGAATAAGGTACCTTCCAAGCATGATTGTTCTACACAAGTCATGGATTTTGTTTTTGGTTTAAGGATTATGTTTATGATTTAAGAGTTTGTTGGGATGGAAATATATTTTAGAAAAGTTGGTTTATGATAAATCTGAGTTAAAATATATTGATAAATAGAGGGATACCATGATCATGAAATGAATCATCTTTGCTATATTACCCTCATGAAATAAATCTCTGCTATATTAACTTTGAAACTGATGTGTCTCAGTCATCAAATATTTATGACTCTGTAGTCAGTAACCGTAACCTCATCTTCTGTCGGAGGATCGACATCATCATATCTGTTTGCAAACAGAAAACAAAAAGATTGTGTTATCAGACTTACTTGATTTGAATCAAGTAACCAAAAGCAAATTCAAAAACAAATTGTAGTTACCTTGGAAGACTCCGAGAATGTTGAACCGTTGGAATTTTCAGAGTTTCATTTGCTATCATTTCCCACGTTACCTCAACTGGTGCAGCTACGAATGGCCCCAAGGGTCTGGAATATTGCATAAATTAGTTAGTTACGGGAGACAGTTAATGACTAAAATACTTTTAAAGCTGACGAAAAACATACATACTCACCCAGCCCCTTGAATAGGCACGACCACTGGTGGAAGACGCTGTAAGTCGTTCATCTGTATTAAGTGCATCCAATGTGCAAGCTTAGCGTAAGCAAATATGATAGAAAGTGGAGCCTGATCATAATTAATAGTCAATAAAATAATGTACCTGTTCTGGAAAAGGGTCATATGGATGCCTGTAACCAATCCAGCAAATAGATAATTCAACATCATATTTACTAGATACAAATCGAAATATATTAGAAAAGAGACGTATTAATTTATATCATGCCTTATATTCTCAGATCAATTTTACTTACTTCATGAAGTGTTCATAATACACTTGGTCACTTGCAGTTGCTGTGACAGATCGTACTATCTCAGCGTGTTTGCTCTGCAAGTGATTAAGTACAAATTTAAGAGCTTGAAAAGCCTTCGGACAATTCCGGGCTTTACACTTGTATACACAGTTAGAGGAGTTTCCAG
>LPNX010444889.1:42647-62377 GCA_001517045.1 Pseudotsuga menziesii
CTCTCCGTCACTGCCCACATCGTTCGAATTAGTCGGCCTCGTCTTTCAATGAATTTATTCTATTAATCATTGTTAGAATTTCGAGTAAAAGGAAGCATGGAGAATTTATTCTATTAATCATTGTTAGCATTTCGAGTAAAAGGAAGCATGGAGAGGTTGTAATTAGGGAATTAAAGCTTTGTCATTCATATTTATGCTATTAATCAGTGTTGGAACATCGAGGAAAATAAAGCATCAATTTTTTTTTAGTTTTGGTTAATTTCTTTTTAGTTTTGGTTTATTTTATTAAAAAGAAATAATAATACATACAAAAGTAGTACATGTCACCGTGTCCATCATGGAGGTAAGCAAAAACAAAGGAAGCACACCATTCTACCTAAAGGGGACATGGAGGTTGATATTGTTAACGTGATCCTCCGATGGATAGGGAAAACAAATCTTACAAAACAAGTTTAATGTTGGAAGGATTATAGAACCTTCTCGCGTAGCCTAAACAAAACTGCTCCGAAGAGCACTATTCCTAATGAGAACCCAAAATGAGAAAGATTGGAACATAAAACTTGGACTTAATACTTGACGAAGCGAACCTCGATGATTAGTGTACCAAAGCGTGTACCCAGTTGCCCATCCTGTTCTTTGCTGGCATCAACTTCTTCACACGAACTATTGGCACTGTGGCTGCCTTTGGAATTGTCCATGCTATCCTTCTGAACAGAATTGGGACGCTTGACTCGTAAAGGGGCCGTTTTTCTCGGTGGAAGAACTTTGGTCATCTTTCCCTTTGGACGAGCGAACTGTCATTGAGGAGGAGGGGGAGAAATATGGGCGATGTCCATGGGATTCGGGGCAGAGGGAATGCACGGTGCAGGGGTGGAAATGGGGTGATGAGGAATAGAGGAGGAATGCGGGGGGAAAGGGGTTGGATGCACCGAGGGAGGTGTGGGCTCAAGAGGAGCATTGCCAACAGGTTGGGCTTCAGGAGCTGCATAAAAATTGATCGAACACAAAATAAGGTGAGTGAGCAAATTTTTTATTACCCAGTAATTCCTTCTGAGGTCTGGAGTGCGCTTGGCCGCCGAGAGTGAGCTTGAAAGCTCATCCTCCCATCCATCCATCATAGCACGCACAGGCTTCGACACCTCAACATCGAATCCTTCTGAACTTTCGTGAGCACTGAATGGCGTCGGTCTAAATTTGCCGGCTCTTCCACAACCTCTTCCCTGCCTGGGAGTGCCCCGCTAACGTGGCGGCATGCTTATCACCGTAAACAAGGGAGCGGAGGGAGAATGGGTAATAGGATGGATGTCAAAATGGTGCATAGAGTCGGGCGTCTCAGGTTTGGGTGGAGGTTGACAGAGGGTTGCATCTAGCCTGGATCGGGTTTACGTGTAAGTCTTGTCAGATCCACCATGTGGGATGGGTTGCTGATGACGTGCTGGGCCATGTCATCCCTGCATTGGGTACCGATTGCCTCCCTATCACCCGCATTCGAGAGAGGAAAATAAATCATGGACAACTTCTAATTAGAAATTAACATTGTCAACTCGATCATATAGTTAGTGGCTCTTCAAGAAGATGTAGATGTCATAAGATCCTCGACTTGATCATATGCTCTTAACGTGATCATATGCTCTTAACAAGATGTGGATGCCATGAGTATTTTGCATAAAGATATTTTCGTAATGGTTTTTATTCGTTTTGAAAACACTAGCTCATTTTCATAATAATTTTTTTTCTCGAAGTTGGTTTTTATTCATTTTGAAAAAAGCTAGCTCTCTTTTTCACATGAAGTTGTTAGGCTCCCTAATGTTTATTTAATTTTCATTTTTCTATCACGGGATTGGTTTCATATAGATTTTGGAATTGCTGAAACTGTTGATTTCTTTGCAATATCTTTTCTCAAATCGGCAGGGTTGTTAGAATGTTAAAGAAAGCAATGAAGTAGAAATGATGGAATACCAGTGGGCATATTTTTTCCTTCTCATTATTAAGCAGCAACATATATAGGAGTACATAACAACAAAACCTTGGGAAAATACTATGGGTAAGGAAATACTATGGGTCATTAATAAAGATAAGGTGACCAAATCAACTACTCAACTAACCAACTAATTAATGGACTATTGACCATTGGGATTACATTTTTTAACACACCCCCTTAGTCTCAGGATCCTCAATCCCTAAGTGTTTTCTCTTAAACTCAAATTCATTTGTTCCTAATGGTTATGTAATATGTCAATTATTGACTAACTCATGAAATGATAGCGAGTGTCAATATGTGTAACACCCTGGTTTTGAACCTGTTTGCATCAAATGTATATGATGCATATATTGTAATTAATCGTGGTGCAGAGCTAAAGGCTCAAAGACCCGCCATGGATTATTGTTTTATGTTCTGGCGATTGAAATCGTTGTCGATGGTATTTTGTGCTAGCTCAACACATTATAATTACGGACACCATGTACATATGCATTTTAATTAAAAGACCCACAACTAGCTATGTCAATGCTACCATAATGAGAAGGGGCATGATTTCTTACGGATAAGGGGGGTGGAATATTTAACCTTTGGGGCCAATGGGAAAAAGCCAAATGTCAATGGGAGAACCCATCAAATTGTCAACTACCTTTCTTCTCTAACTCAACCAATCGTTTATTACTGCCAGAAGTTGGTTGAGTTGGTTATTGCATGTGATGGGCATGGTATGACAACCCAAATTCAAATTGGAAAAGCCATCAATTTTTAGGAAATGCGTTTTGAATCCTTAGGCAAGTAAAAAACCCAAAAACGTAGGCCATTCTACCATGCTTTCACACTGGCATGTTTTCCTCACCCATTTTTTCTTCACGTGAGCTCTCTCATGCATTCAAAACTTCCAATGTGTGAAACCATGCACGTTTTTTTGTTGTTACCTCACTTTGTTTAGGCTGAGAAATCGGTTTTAGTGATTATCAGTGGCTGAGTTTACTTCCCCATGTTTTGCTGCATTTTTCTCCATTGTTTTGAAGCTGGAAATCATTTTTTTGGAAATGCCCAGTGAGTGGGGGAGGAGACCCACAATTTGGGGTTTTATTGAGCTCGTTTGGCCACGATAGGGCCAAAACGTGTCTAGAATTCGTATTGCAGCTAAATGGCCATTTTTACCCATTCTGGAATTTCGTTTTTGTTGTCGGAACTGCTTTTCATCCAACCCAAAAATCGTATTTTGTTGTGGATGCATATTTTGGCTTTGTCCTGAGTTGAATTGGGAGTGGAAATGGGATTTTAGCTTGCTTGATAAACCTAGTGTGTGCAGGAGCCCCACAAATAGAGCTAAAGGGTTAGCTTTCTTCTCTACACCCCCTGAATAACATAGGAAGGGAAGTCATGGCCTGAGGGATTGTGCAACAGATAAGTGGATGTTTCCTTGTATCGGGTGTCTGTGGATGTCTTAGAAGTCAGGCTAGTTCTATTGTAGGTGTCCATAGCTCTTGGATTGAGCTCAGTAGCTTAGCAACCAACCTTTCCATATCTCTGTTAGCCTGATAAACCCAACTGTGTTGGCTTGGATGAGTTGTGTATCCTTGGCTACGTGTGAGCGTAATAGTTTCTCCTTATTCCTTGTGGAATCATGCCCAGCTCGAGGGTGGAAGTGTTGCTGAGAGATTCATGAGAGAACTGGCCTATGGTTGGGTGGAACGTTGCAGCGATGTAGCTGGTTGCGGGACAAGCTTCTGTTAAAGATAAGTATCTCTTGTGTTTAAAGCCTTGCAACTGTGTTTAATTTATAAATATGATGAACATGTTAATGGTTGAATGAAATGTAAATACTTCCGTGGTTTGACAGTAATTTATGCATATGCGTATGTTTATTTCCAATGCATTTTATTTTACGTTCATGGGGCTTAGTTTCCCAAATTCCCAGCATTATAGTCACGTCCTCTCGCTGGTAGAAGGGTGGGGGCCTGACAATATGTTTGGTCTTTCTATGAAATACATCATGTTTACACAATGTTATTGAATAACTATTATAAAAAAAAATAGGAGTTGGATTCTTTTTTGTGTGTCCCATATCCTTTAAAAGTATTCTTACCCAAAATGCATGGAAAGTGGTGGTTGCTACATATTATCCTTATGCAGATGACATGTTGACAATGGGATATTTATGAGATTCCCAAGATATTATATTTGCACCCAAATTAAAAGCATAATCGGATGTGTTTTTCCTATCGTCAATACTTCCTGCAACATCATTGTTATGTCACATCCCCCTCCCCTCTCGCTAAAGAGAGGTCACGACTAGGATGCTATCTAACCGGGCATCTAGCCCCATGGACATAATCAATAATGCATTGAAAGTGAAAACATATGAAAATGTATAATGTATGAAAATACTACAAAAGCAAATCTCTTTTGATACATTCATAACAATTCGTAAAACAAATACTTTGCAAAATTAATACAAAGATTACTTATCTTGAAAATGAGCTGCCGTGAGCAACTAGGTATGTCGCTTCAACATTCCACCCAACCATAGGCCAATTGTGCTCATCAATCTCTTAGCACAAATTCCACCGCCGATTTTTGCATGACTTGCACAAGGAGAAAGGGAACATCAGGCTCACATATATCCAAATACACACCAATATTCATCCAAGTCAATCCATAGTTGGGTTTATGAAACCGCTAAAGAAGTGGAAAGGAAGAATTACTAAGATAGTGAGCTCAACCACAGAGTTATGGACACCTCTACAAGATTTGTCTAGCTTGGCCTCTACAATACTTACACACCCAACACAAGGAAGTATTGCCTTCCCTTCCATTGTTCTCCAAGGTGTTCATAGAAGAGTAAGTAGCCCCATTTTATCTTTTGTGACGTTCCTCTCATCACTAAGTTTATCAAGCTAGTTTTGGTTCTCTTGCACTCCTAATTCATAGCAAAAAAGGATGTGCATAACAACAAAAAACAAGTGCTAGATATGAATAAAAATGTTTTTGGTTGTGGGATTCCCAAGATGGGATTTCCATTAGTGTCAAAATTCATGGGAAAACAAAAACGAAATGGTAGAAGGGAAAAACAAACCCGGGAGAGAAAATTTGATTTCAAGAACGTTTATGGGCATTACATGGGGCAGAAACGACCTCTACAAATCCCCAAATTGTGAGTGTCTCTTCCCATCCACTATGCAACACAAAAACAGACCCAGGAGAGAATTCATGGGAAAACAAAAACGAAATGGTAGAAGGGGAAAACAAACCCGGGAGAGAAAATTCGATTTCAAAAACGTTTATGGGCATTGCATGGGGCAGAAATGAACTCTACGAATCCCCAAATCATGAGTCTCTCTTCCCATCCACTATTCTCCTTTGATAACCATCGCCCCAATTGGAAAATCATTGCTCTCGGAGTCGCTTAATGAGACAATGAGGGTCTTCTTCCCATCCAAGCAACGTGCCAGCCAGTAGTCAGTGTGTCATTGATTGTCTCTTGGGAAACCACTGTGTATATGTGCTCTGCATAAAATAAAGTGGAGACCTAGGAGTCAGCTAACTAAGAACAACTAGTCCTCAAACATTTCAAAGTGATCAACATAATAGTCGAACCTGGTTGTATGAGATCTGAAATGTGGTCATAGTCATGTGAAATACTTGACTAGCCCTCCTCCAACTGGAATAATTCTGAAGTTATTTGTTGACCAATGCGGAGTGGTAAACGATCCCAGCTGTCAACCCAGTCTGTGGATTCATAGTTGTCCCATTCACCACTGCTACATGAATAACAAAAAAAAGAGAGTTTTCTTATCCACATTTCAACTATAGAATTGTATGACGTCCTAACTAAATGGAATGCATGAGTTCCTTAGACGATCTTACACTCATATAGGTGTGATTGATCTACATCGACCACCTCCCAAAAAATCTATGTACATGTGCTTTTTGAGATGATTGGTCTTCTTTCCTTCTAGCTCCCTGCCCCATCACTAAAGAACACCATGCAACAATGGTCTTTGCATCTCAAATGAGTGAAATAGTTGTGAATTTCATCTCTTTCCTACATAATGTAGTTTTGATGCATGCACCTACTCCATCATGTTCCCCTTTTCCGTTTCCAGTCTCAAAATAGTTCCAAATATGTGGCACCTTGTGCCTCTTGTGGAGAATACACAACCATTGGAAGACACGAGAATTTTTTAATTGCCCCGCACAACCATCGGACCAAATCCAATGTTGTTCCATCTATGTATTGTTATCCTCCAAGTGTTTGTAGAACAATTGAAAGCTGTGTTGTACAAAATCCAAGTCATGACACCTGTCATCACTTATGTAAAAGTGATACTCCTTCAATATAACGTTGTTCTCTTTAGTACTATCTACCCCATGTCTATAAGTGATATGGACCATTATGCTGACCTGATCTGAGTGATAATATTGACTTTGAATCTCATTTTGTGGTTGAAGAGTGTAGTTTTTAGCAAAATCGACCACTGATAATATAGTTCAAATAGGAAATGTATCCTTGAATGCTCTAAACTGCTCATCTTCCCAACGAGCCACATGCACATGCTTTACATACTATTGTGTCTTTTCAAAGAATTCCTCCATGAAGTTGCATACCAATACCTGGTAGATCCACAATAAATATGTACAGATCAATAGGTTGTTACATATATCAAGTAGCAATAGATATCAATAGGAAAAAATATTATTTACGAACTCATTGCTAACCTGAGAGGTGACCAATTGTATTTTTTTCTTTTCATTCCCTCCAGCGATATCATACGTGACATATTTGAATGACTGCAAGTTCTCTTCATGTCTCCCAATTTCATGCTCATCGGTGACATGTATGCATTTGTCCACAAATGCCATTCCACCACACCTGAACAATATTGAAGGGGAGCTATTTCATTTTCAATTGTGTTTCATTAGCTGTGAGAGCGTTCTAACTTTCTGAACCTATGTTCTTGCCTGAATGTTCTCTAGTATATTCTGTGATATTTTCCACTATGAGTAATGGAGGTTTTAACTGTTGATGAGCTATCTTGTCGTGTATATATTTATTCATGCTTATGTGTTTGGTTCTAGGAACAGTTATCTGTGATTTTCCATAACATGTGAACCGTATTACATTACTCATGAATTAATATCTAGCTCTCTATAGATAGCTTAGTTAGTATTTGTTTTCTAGTTGTGTGTGATTTAGATGTGAGAGAGTTTAAGACAAGAGGTAAGAACCCGCGCATCACATTGTGAACACTCCTTGCATTCTCAATCAATCTGCATGTTAGGTAGGCACTCGCATATCATACTTAAAATCAAAAAAATACAAAAATATATATGGTGGACCGGGTCACAACCGATAAAACCTTTTATTTTTGTTACTTGACCTACGGTAGCCGAACCACAAACCCGACGGATTCCCTACACCAAACAGTCATGGGCTAGTTGGGAACGTTGACTGGGGAGAATCCCTTGCTATTGTTGCCTACGAATTTCTAGGCCTCAATAGTTTTTGGCGCTAGAAGGAGGGCCGCTAGTGCATGGATGGTCGAGGAAACCCGTTTTCCTGAGATTATTCCACCGGTAACTGTTCAGAAGGTAGTGTGTTGCATAATCTGATTCCGGAAGAAAAATGTAGAGAACATTTGTATTTAGTGGATAACGAAGTTGTTAATAATCTGAGAATACACACTATGGCATACGTGAAGAAGATTGGAGGATTACCAATTATCCCCGAATTACCCAGATGAGAATATAAAAGCAAAGATCATCCTATATTGGAGGACTCAATGTTGGTTGAAGATTTGGAAGAACTTGTAGAAACAGCCTTACAAGAAGTTATACAACCTTTGAATCAAGTAGGCCTAGATACTCCTTACGGTTCCCCTGTGCATACTCCTATTCAGTCACCACCTCACTCTCCACCCAGAGTCATGGTAGGCATAAACGCTAATCAACCACCCAATCCACCTAACCCTCCACCTGCTTGGAAAGCCAGGTCGCCTTTGAACTTAACACCTCAACTACATGACTTGCCTCAAGCCTTTGAGAAGATGCTGCCTAAGTTTGATCCAAATGAGAAGATGCTAGTTGATGACCTATTACAAAGTTTTTATTTGGAAATAGAAGGGTTAAGAGCTGGGGAGCATGAATATGTAGTTTGTAGACTGTTCCCACACACTCTTAAAGGCGCAACAGCATCATGGTATTTTGGTTTTCTTGCAAACTCTATCCCAGATTGGGATACCTTTGAAAGGATTTTTATAAGTAATTATGCAACCCAAAAGATGCATGCAACACTCATGAAAGGACTATGCTCTTTAAAGAAGGAAAGAAAAGAGAAGGTGCATAGTTTTACCCAAAGATTCGTGGCCTATCTTAAGAATTTTTTTGAAACTGACAAACCCTCAGACAAGGTCCTGATTGAATATCATACCTCAGCTCTGGGGCCTAAGTTGGCCATGTTTTCCAAAATGAAGGCCAAACCTACATTATCAGAGACCTATGAAGAAGCAAAGAAGGTAGAGGACGAAAAATAAAGCATTGAGGATTATCGTGAACGGTCAGGAGAAAAAAATGTTGGGGGAAAAGCTTTGTTATTTACTAAACCTAAAGAGGAGCAGTCATGTGATTTTGAGGAAATGTTAAAGATGATGCAAACTATTTCCAACAGAATAATAAATTTAGAGAAGGACAAGGAAGTGCATAAGTTCTATAAACCTTATTACAGGAAAAGAGAAGACAACAGTCAACCCCAAACCCCTCCGCACAGCCCTACATCTATGAATCTAATGGAGGTAGGAATGGATAACTTCTGCACTTTCCACAACAACCCCATTCTGAAAAGAATTGTCCTCAATGGATAAATTCGATGACGTTGGTTATGAATCAGCTGTTGGATTCTAAATTAACAGAAGATAAAGATGAAGAAGCAAAAGATGGCAATACATCAGTGGAAAAGCAGGAGGATGAGACCATGTTTTTATGGGACTGTGTTTCTTTGTTTGATGCCACTGAAGAAAAGGATTTGAAGAATGAGAGCATCCTGGAAACAAATGTAGCAACAAGAAGCCAGGGGTTACTTAAGGAGAATAGTTTTATGCTCCCGAAGATCAAAAGACTTCAAAAGAATGTTAAGAAATTTCCGAACAATTCCTCAACTAATAGAATTCCGATATTTTCCATCACCAGTCAAAGTCCAAGGAAGACCAACATGTTTGCTAAACCCAATGAAGAAAAAAAATGCTAAACCGAAGCTCATGGAACATCAGATGGACTATGACATTGTGGAGGATATCAAAAAAGTAAGGGCAAACATCTCATTATTTGAAATGTGCAATCTATCACATCAAAAAGAAAAGCTATTAAAAGCACTTGAGGTGTCAGAGGAGAGGCTGCCTACTGGCAATGAACCCCAGGAAGAATAAATTGGTGAGGCAAGTATAGGAGGTAAGCTAAAAAACTAGAACCCACCTTTTATTCTTACTTTTGAGATTTTCAACCACAATGTGCATAATTGCTTAGTAGACTCGGGGGCATCAGTTAACATCATGCCACTGTCGGTCTGCAAGAAGATAAATGGGAAGCCTAAACCATCCACCTGGAGGGTTGTTCAGTTGGATGGAATGAATGTGAAGGTAATTGGGGAAATGGAGGATGTTCTAGTCCGCTTGTCTTCAAATGATAAGGTGTGTCAATTTATTGATATTGTGGTGGCTGACATACCGGAAGCTTATGGGCTTGTTCTGAGCAGAGACTGGTCGGCAAAGCTAAATGGATATTTTTCCTCGGACTGCTCACATCTACGGCTGTCGTATAAAGGAATCCTGAATCAAATTAAAATTTTGAGGGACCCCACATGAATGAGAATGTTACTTAGTTCGAAGAAAAAACAAACTAGTGGATTCTATTTTGGGAAAGTACTTTATTGAGTTAGAACTAGGAAATTACCAAGCAGAAGAAGCCAGCGACACATCAGACGCTCAGCCTAATCTCCTTCGGTTGTCACAGGCTGCTGAAATCGATTGTAAAATAGTAGACTTACCAGTAGAAGTAGATGTAAATTCCTGCATAGTAGTTAGCGATTTCTGGACACTTTTTTTTTATGATTCTAAAACTTTAGAAGGATGAAAGCCAGCTGTGTCCTGATCGACCCTGAAAAAAACAAAATTTTTCTTTCATGTAGGTTAGAATTTGAATGTACAAATAACATAGCTGAATATGAAGCCTTAGTTCAGGGAATAAGGAAAGCAATTGAATTTAAGGTAAAAAATATGAAGGTGTTTGGGGACTCTGAAATAATTGTAAAGCAAATCTGAAATCAAATACATTGCATTTCTCCTCATTTAAAAGCTTATCAAAGTGAAGTATGGGATTTACTTAAAAATTTTGATGCATTTAACATTGTATCGATTCCAAGACTTAAGAATGCCGCAGCTAACTTGTTAGCCACCTCAGCTGCAAGGCTTGTGCCTTCTAATAATCGGCGCTCTGTTGAACTACTTTTCAGACCTTCAGTTCTAGACATGATAACCAATCTACAAGTGTTCGATGATGATAAGCAGATTATAGAATGCTTGACAAATGACGAGACTTTCAAAGGGGCCATTATTGATGATGAAGAACATCAAGCCGAATTTACATTCGATAACTTCATTCCTAAAGGATTCAGGACTTTAGAATGAATGTTTGATTTAAATGAGAAATTTAGAAGACTAGCGAATATGAAGACTCATAGCTCATCTCTACAGTTCGAGTTAATCAATTTGGGGACTGGAACAGAGCCCAAGTACATGAGTTTGCGAAAATGTTGCTCCCCAGATGAAAGGAATAAGTTTATCAATCTTTTCAAACGATATAAGGACGTTTTTGCTTTGACGTATGAAGATCTGAAGACGTATGACACCAATATTATCCAACATGTTATTCCCATCAGATCTGGAATCAAGCTGTATCAGTAGCCTTTGAGGAAAATGCATCCAAAATTAGAACCTTTAATCTAGAGAGAAGTCAAGAAACTCTTAGATGCTAGGATTATCTTCAAGGTGAGACACTCAGAATGGGTTTCAAACCTGGTTCCGATAAGAAAGAAGTCCGGAGAAATCAGGCTATGCATGGATTTCAGAAATTTAAACCGCGCTTCGGATAAGGATAGTTATCCTAACCCACATATGGAGCAGATATGGCAAATAGTTTCAGGTTTTGAATTGTTCTCTTTATTAGATGGATTCTCAGGCTACAATCAAGTATTAGTAGCTGAGGAAGATAGTCTTAAAACAATGTTTAGAACCAGGTAGGGAAATTTCACTGACAGAAGAATGCCTTTTGGGAATTAAACTACATTACTCTGTAAATTACTATCCTTAGGGAAATGGGTTGGCTGAATCTACGAATAAGAATCTGATTAGGATCTTAAAAAAGATGGTGATAGAAAATCAGAGAAGTTGGCACTCAGCATTACCAAATGCTTTGTGGGCCGATAGGGTCACCCTCGGGACTGCTTTAGGTGTGTCCCCGTATACCCTTGTCTATGGAAAAGAGGCCATTCTACCCCTAAACATCATGCTACCCTCTTCCATAATCGCCCAAGAATCCAGAGGATCAAATAATGAAGTTTTGTAAATAAGGATACACAATCTTTTGAAGGCAGAAGAGAATAGAGCCAAGGCCAAAGAGCATTTTAAACAACAACATGAAATAGTAAAGAGATGTTTTTATAAACACAATGCTGGTACAAAAGAATTTGAGGTGGGGGACTTGGTTCTCAAGTGGGATCATCCCCATGATGAGAAAGGCAAACACACAAAATTTCAACAGTTATGGGTAGGACCTTTCAAGATTGCGGCCAAGCTTGGCCCCTCGACATATAAATTGCAAGATTTACAGGGGTAGGAGGAGAACTTACCAGTAAATGGTCTAGTTCTCAAACCTTATTTTTCCTGAGTTTTGTTTTGGTCTTTTATCTTGTATATAAATAATTTGACTTGGCTGTTTACTTTGATTTATGTAGTTTTGTTTTGTTTTAGTTTGAATTGTGATTGATTTCAATAAAGGAGGCAACTCGTGGTTGCATGGAGAACATCAGAACTCTGGGATGATTAAAGTTCTTGGGTGTAAGACTGTGTATTATTGTTTATTTGAAAGAATTTCTTCTATTTTAGAAGTTTTCCTGAATGGCTATGAACACATTGAAGTCCTTTTTAATCCTTGTAAAATAAACCAGAATCAAAAGGTCTAGAATACTATTTTGAGGCTCCGTCCATCTCACATTTTAAAATGTCCTAGGGAGTGACAGCAAAGGGCCCATGGAAAGGAAGCAGGGTAAATATTATATTATATGTAAATGATCCCATGCCAAGAATTGAATGCTAAAAGGAAGATAAGAGTTGAAAGCTCCTATGAAAGCATTATGTCTCAAAGCAAAATACTAAACCATATAAGTACTAAATTGCCAAAAGTTCCTCTCCGTTTGTGAGCTGAAAATTGAATACATCTCTCACACAAAAGGGCATTATGGATAGAGGAACTTGAATCAAAATTCAGAAAGAAAGGCATGTAGGAGGACTCATATTAAAAGGACAAAAGTTCAAAAGCACAAAATGTGTAAAATGGCATGGGAATGAGGAACAAATGAATATTTCTGTTTACCATATGCTACAATCTTGTGGTGTCCAAGCCGACAGCTACTTGAAGAAAGTGGTAACAAATGAAATTCATCTTCCCGGCCTCAAAAGAGTTTTCTTGGCTTGAAAATCCTGGTTTCCACTCTCCTAAATCAAACTATCATCAATGATTAAAAGTACATATATTTTCCATTTGAGAAATCCAGATATCTGGAAGAATTCAACAGATTCGTTTGTTGTTAAACAATTTGTTACTCAAGAAATAATCGTCCAGAGATCTAGGTCCACCAGGTAGTCACCAATTGTTGCAGCCGCAATTGTTTCCCCAAATTTTCAAATTTTGGACCCCCTTTGTTAATTTTTAGCATTGCCTAGAATAGTTTGGATCCATGAACTCTTTTTTGTTTTGCTATGATTTTGGACTATTTTGAGGTCAACTCTCTTCATGCTTTTCGGAAAATTGCTTATGTTTGAAAATGTTGTGGGTTGCAGAATTTAGAGTTTGGTTTTTGCCCTTTGAGCTGTGATTGCTTTCTTTGTTCTCAGAAGCTTATTTCTCATGCTAGCCACTGTTTCAAAGGCCATTTAAACAACGTATCGGAGCCATGTTCCCTTAGGGAGCCTCCGTTGCGAAAGCTGAACGATGATTATTTTGCAGGAGGATCTTGACTTCTTCGATGTCATGTCGTATCGTTTGACTTGTTTATATGATCAAAGGCTGTATTCTGTTTATTTTCCGCCCTTACGGCTCCCAAGCGAACTAGGTATCCGCCATATAACTGCTCCACCCACCGATGCTTCGTCTGGTTTTCGCCGTGATGTATTTGGACCGGGGGGTCTATAGTATTTTCTTCCTCCGCCCTTGCGGCTATGTAACGTGCTAATTTTCTGACATTGATGTCTTTCCGCTTGTCGACTGGGAACTTTTCCACCCAGAGTTTGGGGTTTAGCTCTTTCGACTTCGATAAACTTAATGGTCTCACGGAGCCCGTTGCCTATTTGAGACCCGCTGAGGTGGCTGTGAGTGAGACTACCCAGCCAATGTTTTAATGTTTTAAGCCGCCGATAAGTTTTCTCCTCCCGTCGTTTTGTGAGTGTTTTAAACCCCCTGTGTGGGAGACAGTGGTTTTGGTGCTTGTTAAGGTTTTCATGACCAGAATGCAGTACAGGGCCTCTTTTGATGACTAGTCGATTTGTTGATGTAGTTTGATTGAAAAGATGCAGTCCTAATTAATGGTAAATGTCGTTTAATTGTAGACAGACTCAAGAGACTTTTTCAGATTACTACTGCAAGAAGGAATAGCTGGGAGACAAAGCAACAGAAATTTGGCTGGACAGTGTTAGGCAGAGTTCGTACTGAAATCAACGGGATCTCAAGGAGGACAAATTAAACACAAAGGCAGAATCGATGGTGACAAAATCCCAGGCTTGGAAAGATCCGTCAGTTACCGAGCGGAACCCATTTTGTTAAGTACTCATAAGTTGAAATCTGAAAATGTAACGCATGAAGCGAATCATGAGTACTCACAGAAAAGACAAAATGGTGATATTAGATGGTTTTGAGGAACCCAAAGGTCAGATGGTTGGGGTAGCCCAAGGGGTTGGCTGATTTGGTTTGAATATAGGAAAGTTATAGTTTACAAGGGCTTTTTCCCTGGAAAAACTTGTGAACTATTGTTTGTAAGAGGAACTACTTTGTTTTACAATAAGAAATTGCATATTTTGCCTATTGGAGAAGGTGCTGTGTGGAATGTTTAAATGTGATAAAATGAACAATGTTGAAGGGGAACTATTTCGTTTTCGACTGTGTTTCATTAGCTGTGAGAGCGTTCTAACTTTCTAAACCTATGTTCTTGCCTAAATGTTCTCTAGTATATTCTGTGATATTTTCCACTATGAGTAATGGAGGTTTTAACTGTTGATGAGCTATCTTGTCGTGTATATCTTTATTCATGCTTATGTGTTTGGTTCTAGGAACAGTTATCTGTGATTTGTCGTAACATGTGAATAGTATTACATTACTCATGAATTAATATCTAGCTCTCTAGAGATAGCTTAGTTAGTATTTGTTTTCTAGCTGTGTGTGATTTAGATGTGAGAGAGTTTAAGACGAAAGGTAAGAACCTGTGCATCACATTGTGAACACTCCTTGCATTCTCAATCAATCTGCATGTTAGGTAGGCACTTGCATATCATACTTTAAATAAAAAAATACAAAAATATATACGGTGGACCGGGCCACAACCGGTAAAACCTTTTATTTTTGTTACTTGACCTACGGTAGCCGGATCGTAAACTGGCTGGATTCCCTACACCAAATAGTCATAGGCTAGTTGGGAACATTGACTGGGGAGAATCACTTGCTGTTGTTCCCTGCAAATTTCTAGGCCTCAACAACATCTTAAATAAAGTTATTTTGTTATTAATAATGAAATTTTATTTTTAATTTTAAAAATTGAATAAATATTACTTATTATATATAAATATGGATTGTAGTTTTATTTTGTTGTTAGAAATAAAAATAAAAAACAAATTAAATTTTAAATGTATAGACAACTTGCATTTTTATAATTATTTTAGCCACAATTAAAGTCGTTAAGAACTTGTTCAGACTCATCATGTTTGAGGAAACTGTGTAATATGGTATCGGCGCCTCAGCAATACAAAACATCCCCAATGAGGATACAAAGAGCATCTTTGTGTCGGATGCGGCGTCTATCTTCTCAGATTAGGTGAGACACAAATTTTTGGGTGTGCAGGTATAGGAGAATACACACACACCATGAATCCTCCTTGGAAATGAGAAATAAGAATTCACTAGGAAGGTTGACCGTAATCGGTGGTGATGCAGACAATGGAGGAAGTTATTTCTTAACTGAAGCTAGTGCTAAAGATTTGGTTCTCTTGGGGGAGACGAATTATAAGTGGAACTTATAAAGGAAAACAATCCACTTGGTTGGGCAACCTTGTAGGAGACAGCAGCTGAAGAGGTAGTGCATAGGGTTGGAATCAGCCACTACTCGAGTATGGTTTGCAAGAATGTAATGGCACAGCTTTTGGACCGAGAATACGACGGTGAGTTCCATATTTCATTTAGTAGAATATCGTAAGGGGGAACAGATCAACTTCTGACTAATGTAGTAAATCACATGCTCTTGAAGAGGATCATCCTCCTAGAAAAAAACTCTAGCGATGGCATTTTCAGATGCCGACACATAGTAGATGAAGTCAGATGCAGATAATAACTGGGCAGAAGAGAGATTATTTTAATGCATCAAAAGACTCTTGGGAATGCTAATACCAAACAAATGGAACATTCATATGAAGCAGGCGTAAGAAACAGTGGACTTTTGTCACATATTCTGGTATGAAGCGGCGAAGGAAATCGACCTTTCCTTGGAGACTCTGAAACTGGCGCAAAGTCTGTGGTTAGGGTAGGTCGAGAATGGCTTGAACTTTGAGAGTGTCAACTGCAATCCCTTTGTAAGAAATGATGAACCCAAGTAGATGAACAACTGGGACATAAAACAAACACTTGAGAGGGTTCAACCATACTTTGTACTTGCGACATCGTAGGAAGACTTGTCACAAGTCGTCTAAGTGTTGCGAATGCTTCTGCGAGTGAGCAATGAGGTCATCTAGGTAAACCAACATGATATGGACAAGTTCATGGAAGTAGTATGTCATGGCTTGTTGAAAAGTGGCTCTATCATTTTTAAGTCCAAAGGGAATCACTCGATATGCAAATGTTCCCTAGGGTGTTGTGAACATGGTCTTGCACCAGTCTTCTTTCTAGATCTGAATTTGGTTATATCTGAAGAAACCATCCATGAAGGAAAATACCTCATGTCCATCGCAAGCATCATTGGTTTTGTAAATGAAGGGGGTAGGTAAGTTTTCCTTGGGACATGCCAAAATCAAATTGCGAAAATATGTATAGATGTGGATGGTAACTTGTTTTTCATTCATGCAAATAGGATTAGAAACCCAAGTGGTATACGCGATGGGGTATATAAATCTTGTTGTGCGCAGATTCTCAATCTCAGCTTTGACCACGACAACCTTTGAAGGGTGAATGGGTCGTTGATTCTGATGCACATGTGCCACATCCAGCCATGTATCAATGTGATGTTCCACGATGGATGAATCCAACCCAGGCATCTCAGTATAAGACCATGCAAAGATGTCAAGAAACTACTGAAAAAGTGCTTTGAAGGAAGTGACTTCTTCAGGGGAGCATTATGCTCCAAGTGTGATTTCTTCAACCACCTCTGAGTTGGTTGAGATATTCACCTTAACAGTGGTTGAAATGTTGGCCATGTTTCCCTGTTCAATGGCATCGGGAGTTGGGATGGGTTTTTTGAACCAATCCACCTTACCATTGATGAATTCCTTAGCCTTAACTGAATATTGATCTGATGTTGATGAAATTTCCCCGGGGATAAAGGACGAGCGATGGTGCATATCATCCCATGGGTATTCAGGAGCTTACAGGATGTCAAGGATCTCCTCGTCGTTGTTGAAACAATGACTGGATATATCATAGGGATCATCTATGGTTGCAACGTTGGAAGGGTTGGTGGAGCTCGAAATCATGTAAATGGTTGTGGTGTTTGAGGAAGAAATTGGGGGGTGAATCTCCTTGATGACAGTGATCTCGGACTTAGAAGAGTGCTTCTGAAGATTGTAAAGTACACACCCAAACTCGACCAAGTCTGAGAAAAAGTGCGAATAGTGATCGTATAAACAACAAATCGTGCATGAATGGTTGGTCCTTAAATACTTAATCTTGGTCGCTGGTGGAGTTGAGACGGTGACGAATTGAATGCCGTCAGCTGTATCCTTAACGTCTATGTGTGTGCACAGGATAGGTATCTCTGGGATGTTTTGAGTTGCATGTCTGTGGACATTATATAAAGTGTAAGGTGGATTTGGCTGAGGCTCGACTGCTTCTTTGGAGGCCTTGCCCCTAGTCTTCTTTGGGATAGGAGGGGCAGGTTTGGGGGTGAAAAGTGTGCTTGATGGGCCCAGAGGAGGGTGCGACTCTACCGTGATTGGTTGGACGTGAGTCAAGATATCCTGAGCCATCAAAGGTGGTGTAGGTGGTTCAAGGTACCACATAGGAATCCCCAACGTAAAATTTGATAAATTTAGAGTAGCCATAATAGGATTACTCATGGTGCCAGATGGTGGGAAAAGGAAGGGAATTGTATGGATTGAGAAAGAACCCCAATAATTCTAGGGTGGTATAGGTTGGGGTTTCTACTATTTTTATGGTGGGTTCGGGATGGTAGTAGATGAAATAGTACACAAATTAGTAGTGTCAGTCGGAATGGTCGGAGGTGGCAGAGATGGTAAGGTGTTTGCCATAGGCGCTTCGATAAACAATCTTGGTCCTACAATGAATACAGAGAGGGTGGATACACTGTCGATAGTAGTATCAATGGTTGGCATGACACGTTCCGGTGTGGTTGGTCCTTGTGGATCATAGTAAGTTAATTGATCGACCGCTGCGATCTTTCCATCATGAGGGAACATGAGGATTCAAAAGATGGTGGATTCCATGAGTCTCATGGAATAAATGAAGCTACGTCCAAGGAGGAGGTTATCATCAAGTTTGTAGTTAATAACCTCAATGTCAATCAAAACTATTTTACCCTCTAGGGAAATAGGCACGTCCGAGAGAATGCCCTTAGCCTTCGTAGAGCGACCATCATAGATGCGAAGGGTGGTAGTGGACGATTGGAGGGTAGGGGACCCGATTTTATTCCAGAAGAAAGTTGACATAACATATTTCGATGCCCCATCATCAACAATACATCGGTGCACAACCAAATTCCAAATTGAAATCAGAATCTGGAAGGTGATGGTGGATGGAATTATGGGTTGGCCTTGGTCCAGATCAAACGTGATCAACCTAGAATTAGAGGGATTGATGGAACCTAAAGTGGATAACAACACTTTTCACTACATTGGGAAAGTTTTGAGCACCTCTAGAGCAGACAAGGTTGTAGGTGATTGGTCCAAGTCGTCAACAATATTATAATTTAGTGAAGCTCGAGTAGTCGTATTGTTGGAAATAAGTCCTATAGGAAACTATGGACCTCTGGGCATCCCGTCAATAGGGGGTGTACGTAAGTGGAGCGGCATGCTTGAAGTGTAAGAAATAGATGTCACTGATGGGTCAATGGTTCCGATGGTGGATTCGTACTAGTTTTAACTAGTCTAAAGGTTTACATCTTCAATTTATAGTGTCATCAAGGGATGGACACCAGCCTTTGTAGGCGGAGCTGCAACAGGGGTTGCAGGAGCTCCAGGAGCTACGGGAAATGGTGGGTAAAAGGGTGTGATGGCAACCAATCTTTGGAGTGGTAATGGATTTTTGAGCACCATGGGTGGAGGACTTGGTGGTCCAGGGTTGATCTGAGCCTGGGTCACAACATTGGCACCTTGTTGAGCCTCATTTTGGAGAGACCAATGGGAACGATCCATGTGAGGGAACACATCCATATAGTGACCAAAGGTGTTACAAAGGGCATACAGATGATTAGTCTATAACTATGGATTATTTCCCTATCAGTCAGGTTGTTGGGGGTTTTGTGTCGGTGGATTGGAACCGTTTTCTTGTGGGGGATTAGGATGTTGGAAGCCTCCTTGCGGATGATTGTTACCTTAGTTTGTCCCTTGATTTATCTTACCCTTCCCTTGTTGGTTGGTTGGGAAGGTTTTGCTGAGCAAAAACCTCTCCTGTGGACATCAGAGGGGATGGGGTGTGAGTCGACGCTTATTTCACTGGTGGTACGTAATAGACCAAAGGGGATGGGGGAGCTCTAAATATATCCATTTGGACTGAATACGTCTATGCCAGCTAGGTTGGCGCATGGGCAGGATGATTTGGAATGGGATGTACATAAGAGTAGGTGGCTCCAGACTGGGCCACCATCTGTGAGTAATCGGGGATTTGGTTTAGTTGTGAAACATTATGGGTGTTTCGTAGGTGTGGTGGCATCACAGGGGGTGCCACATAATATTGAGAATGTTTTGTGATAGACCTGATGACACCATTCGCAGCATGGGATGCCCTCGATGTATCGTGGTGGGAGGTGCTGGCATGGGGAGCATATGGT
>LPNX010444889.1:67381-94710 GCA_001517045.1 Pseudotsuga menziesii
TTTCCTTTCAACATAATGTATTCTGATCCAAAAAAATTTGTAGGCTTAACCTGACTTTCTAGTAAGAAAAGATGTATTACATTTGTGGTGCCTCATAATTCGGAAGTATCAGACTATCAATTGATCGGTTACACCTCTCGGGTGAGGGGGTTAAAGTCCGACGTCGTCGTCTGCTCTCTCTCTCGATATTCCTTGGACGCTGGGCGGATTGAGATCCAGAAATGTGTCTTCTGTCGGCCATTTCTTTTCTGGTTCTGTGATCGCTTACAGCGAAGAATGTGGAAATTTCAATTGAATCCTCTTTTCCTAAAACAAATGAAGATATGATGTTGTATGAAGATGTATTAAGGCATAAATACATGCGCGCTATCCGTCACTGCCCACATCGTTCGAATTAGTCGGCCTCGTCTTTCAATGAATTTATTCTATTCATCATTGTTAGAATTTCGAGTAAAAGGAAGCATGGAGAGGTTGTAATTAGGGAATTAAAGCTTTGTCATTCATATTTATGCTATTAATCATTGTTGGAACATCGAGGAAAATAAATCATCATTTTTTTTAGTTTTGGTTTATTTTATTAAAAAGAAATAATAATACATACAAAAGTAGTACATGTCACCGTGTCCATCATGGAGGTAAGCAAAAACAAAGGAAGCACACCATTCTACCTAAAGGGGAGAGGGAGAGGGAGAGGGAGAGGGAGAGGGAGGTTGATATTGTTAAGGTGATCCTCCGATGGATAGGGAAAACAAATCTTACAAAACAAGTTTAATGTTGGAAGGATTATAGAAGCTTCTCGCCTAGCTTGAACAAAACTGCTCGGAAGAGCACTATTCCTAATGAGAACCCAAAATGAGAAAGATAGGAACATAAAACTTGAACTTAATACTTGACGAAGGGAACCTCGATGATCAGTGTACCAAAGCGTGTACCCAGTTGCTCGTCTTGTTCTTTGCTGGCATCAACTTCTTCACACGAACTATTGGCACTGTGGCTGCCTTTGGAATTGTCCATGCTATCCTTGTGAACAGAATTGGGACGCTTGACTGGTAAAGGGGCCGTTTTTCTGGGTGGAAGAACTTTGGTCATCTTTCCCTTTGGAGAAGCGAACTGTCATTGAGGAGGAGGGGGAGAAATATGGGCGATGTCCATGGGATCCGGGGCAGAGGGAATGCAGGGTGCATGGGTGGAAATGGGGTGATGAGGAATAGAGGAGGAATGAGGGGGTGAAGGGGTTGGATGCACCAAGGGAGGCGTGGGCTTAGGAGGAGCAGAGCCAACAGGTTGGGCTTCAAGAGCTGCATAAAGATTGATTGAACACAAAATAAGGTGAGTGAGCAAATTTTTTATTACCCAGTAATTCCTTCTGAGGTCTGGAGTGCACCTGGCCGCCGAGAGTGAGCTTGAAAGCTCATCCTCCCATCCATCCATCATAGCACGCATAGGCTTCGACACCTCAACGTCGAATCCTTCTGAACTTTCTTGAGCACTGAATGGCGTTGGTCTAGAGTCGCCGGCTCTTCCACAACCTCTTCCCTGCCTGGGAGTGCCCCGTTGACGTGGCGGCATGCTTATCACCGTAAACAAGGGAGCGGAGGGAGAATGGGTAATAGGATGTATGTCAAAATGGTGCACAGAGTCGAGCGTCTGAGGTTTGGGTGGAGGTTGATAGAGGGTTGCATCTAGCCTGGATCGGGTCTGCGTGTAAGTCTTGTCAGATCCACCATGTGGGATGGGGTGCCTGATGACGTGCTGGGCCACGTCATCCCTGCTTGTGGTATCGATTGCCTCCCTATCACCTGCATCCGGGAGAGGAAAATAAATCATGGGCAACTTCTAATTAGAAATTAACATTGTCAACTCGATCATATAGTTAGTGGCTCTTCAAGAAGATGTAGATGTCATAAGATCCTCGACTTGATCATATGCTCTTAACGTGATCATATGCTCTTAACAAGATGTGGATGCCATGAGTATTTTGCATAAAGATATTTTCGTAATGGTTTTTATTCATTTTGAAAACATTAGCTCATTTTCACAATAATTTTTTTTCCCGAAGTTGGTTTTTATTCATTTTGAAAAAAGCTAGCTTTCTTTTTCACATGAAGTTGTTAGGCTCCCTAATGTTTATTTAATTTTCATTTTTCTATAACGGGATTGGTTTCATATAGATTTTGGAATTGCTAAAACTATTGATTTCTTTGCAATATCTTTTCTCAAATCGGCGGGGTTGTTAGAATGTTAAAGAATGCAATGAAGTAGAAATGATGGAATACCAGTGGGCATATTTTTTTCCTTCTCATTATTAAGCAACAACATATATAGGAGTACATAACAACAAAACCTCGGGAAAATACTATGGGTAAGGAAATACTATGGGTCACTAATCAAGATAAGGTGACCAAATCAACTACTCAACCAACCAACTAATTAATGGACTATTGACCACTGGGATTACATTTTTTAACACACCCCCTTAGTCTCAGGATCCTCAATCCCTAAGTGTTTTCTCTTAAACTCAAAGTCATTTGTTCCTAATGGTTATGTAATATGTCCATTATTGACTAACTCATGAAATGATAGCGAGTGTCAATATGTGTAACACCCCGGTTTTGAACCTGTTTGCATCAAATGTATATGAGGCATATATTGTAATTAATCGTGGTGGAGAGCTAAAGGCTCAAAGATCCTCCATGGATTATTGTTTTATGTTCTCGCGATTAAAATCGTTGTCGATGGTATTTTGTGCTAGCTCAACACATTATAATTACGGACACCATGTACATATGCATTTTAATTAAAATACCCACAACCAGCTATGTCAATGCTACCATAATGAGAAGGGGCATGATTTCCTAAGGATAAAGGGGGTGGAATATTTAACCTTTGGGGCCAATGGGGAAAATCCAAATGTCAATGGGAGAACCCATCAAACTGTCAACTACCTTTCTTGTCTAACTCAACCAATCATTTATTACTGCCAGAAGTTGGTTGAGTTGGTTATTGCATGGGATGGGCATGGTATGACAACCCAAATTCAAATTGGAAAAGCCATCAATTTTTAGGAAATGCGTTTTGACTCCTTAGGCAAGTAAAAAACCCAAAAACGTAGGCCATTCTACCATGCTTTCACATTGGCATGTTTTTCTCACCCATTTTTCCTTCACGTGAGCTCTCTCAGGCATTCAAAACTTCCTTTGTCTGAAACCATCCATGTTTTTTTGTTGTTACCTCACTTTGTTTAGGATGAGAAATCGGTTTTAGTGATTATCAGTGGCTGAGTTTACTTCCCCACGTTTTGCTGCATTTTTCTCCAATTTTTTGAAGCTGGATATCGTTTTTTTGGAAATGCCCAGTGAGTGGGAGAGGAGACCCACGATTTGGGGTGTTATTGAGCCTGTTTGGCCATGATAGGGCCAAAACGTGTCTGGAATTTGTATTGCGGCTAAAGGGCCATTTTTGCCCATTCTAGAAATTCGTTTTTGTTGTCGGAACTGCTTTTCATCCAACCCAAAAATCGTATTGTGTTGTGGATGCATATTTTGGATTTGTCCTGAGTTGAATTGGGAGTGGAAATGGGATTTTAGATTGCTTGATAAACCTTGTGTGTGTAGGAGCCCCACAGATAGAGCTAGAGGGTTGGCTTTCTTCTCTACACCCCCTGAATAACATAGGAAGGGAAGTCATGGCCTGAGGGATTGTGCAACAGATAAGTGGATGTTTCCTTGTATTGGGTGTGTGTGGATGTCTTAGAAGTTAGGATAGTTCTATTGCAGGTGTCCATAGCTCTTGGATTGAGCTCACTAGCTTAGCAACCAACCTTTCCATATCTCTGTTAGCCTGATAAACCCAAATGTGTTGGCTTGGATGAATTGTGTATCCTTGGATACATGTGAGCCTAATAGTTTCTCCTTATTCCTTGTGGAATCATGCCCAGCTCGAGGGTGGAAGTGTTGCTGAGAGATTCATGAGAGAACTGGCCTATGGTTGGGTGGAACGTTGCAGCGACGTAGCTGGTTGCAGGACAAGATTTTGTTAAAGATAAGTATCTCTTGTGTTTAAATCCTTGCAACTGTGTTTAATTTATAAATATGATGAACATGTTAATGTGTTGAATGAAATGTAAATGCTTCCGTGGTTTGACAGTAATTTATGCATATGCATGAGTTTATTTCCAATGCATTTTATTTTACGTTCATGGGGCTTAGATTCCCAGATTCTCAGCATTATAGTCATGTCCTCTCGCTGGTAGAAGGGTGGGGACCTGACAATATGTTTGGTCTTTCTATGAAATACATTATGTTTACACAATGTTATTGAATAACTATTATAAAAAAAATAGGAGTTGGATTCTTTTTTTGTGTGTCCCATATCCTTTAAAAGTATTCTTACCCAAAATGCATGGAAAGCGGTGGTTGCTACATATTATCCTTATGCAGATGACATGTTGACAATGGGATATTTATCAGATTTCCAAGATACTATATTTGCACCCAAAGTAAAAGCATAATCGGATGTGCTTTTCCTATCATCAATACTTCCTGCAACATCATTGTTATGTCACACCCCCCTCCCCTCTCGCCAAAGAGAGGTCACAACTAGGATGCTATCTAACCGGGCATCTAGCCCCATGGACATAATCAATAATGCATTGAAAGTGAAAACATATGAAAATGTATAATGTATGAAAATACTACAAAAGCAAATCTCTTTCGATACATTCATAACAATTCATAAAACAAATACTTTGCAAAATTAATACAACGATTACTTATCTTGAAAATGAGCTGCCGTGAGCAACTAGGTATGTCGCTTCAACATTCCACCCAACCATAGGCTAGTTGTGCTCATCAATCTCTTAGCACAAATTCCACCACAGATTTTTGCATGATTTGCACAAGGAGAAAGGGAACATCAGGGTCACATATAGCCAAATACACACCAAGATTCATCCAAGTCAATCCACATTTGGGTTTATCAAACCGCTAAAGAAGTGGAAAGGAAGAATTACTAAGATAGTGAGCTCAACCAAAGAGCTATGGACACCTCTACAAGATCTGTCTAGCTTGGCCTCCACAATACCTACACACCCAACACAAGGAAGTATTCCCTTCCCTTCCATTGTTCTCCAAGGTGTTCATAGAAGAGTAACCAACCCCATTTTATCTTTTGTGACGTTCCTCTCTTCACTAGGTTTATCAAGCTAGTTCTGGTCCTCTTGCACTCCTAATTCATACCAAAAAAAGGATGCACATAACAACAAAACACAAGTGCTAGATATGAATAAAAATGTTTTGGTTGTGGGATTCCCAAGATGGGATTTCCATTAGTGTCAGAATTCATGGGAAAACAAAAACGAAATGGTAGAAGGGGAAAACAAACCCAAGAGAGAAAATTTGATTTAAAAAACGTTTATGGGAATTACATGGGGCAGAAATGACCTCTACAAATCCCCAAATCGTGAGTCTCTCTTCCCATCCACTATGCAACACAAAAAGATGTTTCTGGCAATGGAAAATGAAGGAACCAGCAGAAAAACAGGAGGAAAAATGCCCCAGCTAGCTCCAGCTGTGTAAGGAAGTGAAACACATGGCTGAGGAATGGTTTGGGAACACATTTATCGGTGTTTTTTTTTCTCATAAGCAAAAATATGATTTCCCAAATTGATGACTTGCGCCAATACGAAATTGACTACCATACCTCTGCATTCCTAATGCATTAACTGTCTCAACCAACTTCTGGAAGAATTAAATGATTGGGTGCATAAGACAAAATGGGTAGTTTAGAGTTGATGGGCCGTCTAATTGACATCTTGATTTACACTCTTGGCTGAATGGTTTGAATAATTTCTCTTCCTATTCGTTCTGAAAATCATGCCCCCATCTCTTGTTGCGTTGCATAGCTAGTTGTGGGTATTTTATTAAATTGCATTTTTACATGATGTCTCAATTTATATTGTGCCTGGCTAGGACGAGAACCGTAGATATAATTTTTAATTGCTGATACATAAAACACTAAATCGATGGTGGGGCCTTGGCCTTGAGCTCCTCACCATAATTTAATAATGATAATTACATCATGTATACTTTTAATACAATAGCGGTCAAAATCAGGATATGACATGTTAGTGTACCCGGTGAGAGTATTTTCTAGTGAAAGAGTGTACCAAAGGCCACATCCAAGTTTTCCTGCAACATATCTCATAATTATTTTTTCAACTTTTGAGTGACAGGATTTGAGAGACTCCATAAATATAGAAATAAGACTAACATCATACATCAAATAAGGTATAGATGTAGTCAAAGACATTAGAATTCCTATTGTTCTTTTATAGAGTGCAGAATTTACTGTTGGTCTATTATCATTTTTTGTTAGCTTGGTGCCTAGAGAAATGGTGGTTTTTGTTGGTTTACATTTATCCATTTTCAATATCTGTAAAATATTAGTATCATACTTATGATGATAAATGAAAATAAGTTAATTAGTTTGAGTAACTTCCCAACCAAGGAAGTACTTCACCAGGCCTAGATCAGCCATCTCAAGTTCATTTTTCATGATTGTCCTAAATTATTCAATAATCAATTTACCAATGTAAATCATGTCATCAACGTAAAGACATACAGTTAACATTTTGTTAGGATTATTATTAATCCTCCATTTGACCACATAGTCTATTTGTTCGTTTCCCTAGCTTAGAGAGTCTTCATCACTTCACTAGTGCATGGGGGACACATCTAGTGGACACCTACTACTAATTGCACCTGTTTGCATGAGTTTTGATGCTCCAGAGATCAATTCCTGTATATTAGGAACCCACTCTGAGTACCACCAGCAGTGTCCAACAATTGACTGCAATAGGTATTTAGTTATGTCCAGTTATGTTCTAATTCCCATCAATTATATCACCCTAAGTGTCTCTAGCATGGATTTCCATAATATAAGGGAAGTATGGATCCTTTGTTCACCTACCCTCTACATTTAATTGGTTTTGAACTCTTTCAATGATACCAAGTTGCATTAGTGAGTGCTAGTGATGATTTTCCCACAATGAGTTAGCTCTTGGGTCAGTCTAGGTTGGTAGATTCAACTGCATCCTTAGATATTAAAATTATTCTTTGATGTTGTATTATATATTCATCCATAATGACGAATAATATTGTATGGAATATTTCTCATATTGTTCTTCAACTCATTGTGTAATATCAATTTTTCTTCTTCGTTATGTTTCCTTTTTGCAATATAAGTGAAGACTATTTCTGTCCCAATATCTTCCTGTCCTAATCAAATATTGTAGAGCGTGTTCAACCTATTCTGATCTCCCTCGGAAACTTCCATTGATGCACTAGAAGCAACTAGCTTCTGCATAATTCTTGGACTAATTGCATGCTACCTCTAGATTATGTCCAAAGGAGTCTATCGAGGTGTTACGAAACTAGAGAATGTGTTCATTGTCGAAGTAGAGGTTGAATTGTCTTACATAACATTTCTTTCTAGTTGTGTGCAGGTATTCAGTTCTCTCACTAGTAGTGCGTGAAGATATAATGGATTTATCTAAGATATTAACCTTGACTTCGTTCAATTACCATGAGTGGAAAGCCAAGATTTAGATACTTTTGTGTACAAGAGGTCTCTACAGAGTTACTATGGCCTTAGAAATTGAGCCAAATGTAGTTCTTGAGAAAGCAAAGTGCAATAATAGGAACGGTGAAGCTTATTGCTCTCTCTCTCTCTCTCTCCAAAACATATTTTCCATCTCGATGTCTTAACCATCTCGAATGAAGTGTGGGTCAAACTTGAATCCCTCTTCAGAAAGAAAGATGATCTTAGAGGACATCAATTGGAGAAAGAGTTGATCTCATTAACACCAAGTGAATTCGAAATGGTTGAGGAATTCATCACCAATTTTAATTCACTAGTGATTTTTATCAAGAAGTGTGGGATTGAGAAAAAAATAAGATCACTTAATCCTCTCCATCGTATTGAAACTAGGTCCAGAATACTCATGTTTTTCTCTCAACATTCCATGCTACTAAGCTTGCAGTTGGAAATTGGAGTATTCCATCCCTAGATGCATTCATAGATTCTCTCACTCAAGAGAAAGTCTAGATGATTAAATGGGGACTATCAAAACCGCAAAGAATCATGTGCTTTCAACTCTTGAAAGTAAGAATGTCAAGTCCAAAGGAAATAAAAAAGTGAAGGAGAAAAATCCAAAGTCAAAGTCTAAACATGAAGGCTCTTATTCTACCGATGAAGGCGTAAATTCCAAGAAGGGAAACAAGAAAGGAAGATAAAAGTGTACCTATTGCAGTAAGCCTTCTCACAATGAAAAATATTTCTTTAAGAATAAGATGGAAATCATGACTCAGCTTCTCAAAAGGAACAACATTGCTGTTCCAGATTTTGCAACAAAGGAAGGAAGGGAAAATTATGTTGATCCCTAGGAGCACTGCCATGTTGTGCAATTCAAAAGTAATGATTATCATGCTTTGGTTTCCATAAATAAATATTTTCTTGATGTATCTGATTTTTATACTCAATCTGATATATCCGAATCAGAAATCTATTTTCCTCATTTGGAAAATATACCTATCATTTAACTAGAGCCATCTCCTCTCAATACTAGTTTTTTTTCCATTAGTTTCTGACTTTCCTTCGTATTAACTATTTAAAACTCCATTCAGATTTCATATTTATATGATTTATAAGGTGATTTGCAGGATTATATGCAGGTTACGACACCCTTATCCCATCGACTTGATGCTAAAAATACCCTACAACTTCCAAATTCTCTAGTTGGTAAACTAGAGAATTTCATGGTTTCCTATAATGTATCACTAGTACAAGTTGTTATTATGTCTTTGTTTTCTGTCATTGGTTGGTTTTCCATGTAATTGGATATATGTGGGATAATTTTACATACATTTGGATATGATATAACCTTTAGTAGGTCAATTCATAGATCCTTATACTCTCCGTATTAGCCAAATTGTCAATGTAGACTATTTGCACCTAGTTTTCTTGATGTGACAAACCTGATTTTGGAGATACTATACCTTGGTTGTTTGATTCTCCATAGGAATTAATTTCTGATATTTTACAGTCTTGTAAGCTCTATTACAAAATTAGAATGGTTTCATATCAGTTTGGAAATAAGGTTAATGATTGGGTTCGTCATTTTGCAACTACACTAGAAATTGAGCCTGTCGATTCCATTGATGCTATTTGGTTAGGAGATGATTGCATAGATATCTTTTACATCTCTGATTTTATGTTCAAGTCTAATATTTTATGTTGTCACATCAAGAAGCATTTATATGATTCTCCTTCAGGACTAGAAGATGATATTCAATGGATTTCTCCTCATGTTTTTTGTCTACACAACATTGGAAAACTTATATATGATCAAGGAATGTAGAAAAACTCCACAATGATTTTCACCAAGAAGTGGTACATTCCACTCATTCAAGTGAAGAACAATACATAGTGAAGATATTCATTTAAATTATTTTCCATGTCCATTTTTTAGGAATGATTTTTCCCATGTGGTTTTTCCTTTTTTCCTTAGTTTACATGGACAAATAATTTTTACATTTGGATTATATGTGTGGCCTTTGGTATCAGTTACCAAGTCTTGGGATGTAAAATTTAGGATTGAAGGTGGGTGTTAGAATTATTATTAATCACCCATTTGACCACATAGTCTATTTGTCCATTTCCCTATCTTAGGATGTCTTCATCACTTCAAATATGCATGGGGGACACATCTAGTGGACACCTACCACTAACTATGCCTATCTGCATAAGTTTTTGTGCTCCAGGGATCAATCCATATATTTTAGGAACCCGCACTCAATGGAAATAGTAGTGTCTAATAGTTAAATCCGATAGGTATTCATTTATGTCCAGTTATGCTATGATTCCCATCAGTTAGATCACTCCTAATCTCTCTAGCACCAATTTCCATGATTCAAGAGAAGTAGGGTATATTTGTTGACCATCCCTCTTCAGTTAACTGGTTTTGAACTCTTTCAGTGATCCATAGTTGCATTAGTGAGCTGTAGTGGTGATTTTCCCACATTGAGTTAGCTCTAGAGTCATTCTAGGTTGGTAGATTCAACTGCCTCTTTAGGTATACAAATTATTCATTCATGTTGTATTATATATTCATCCATAATGATGAATAATATTGGATGGAATATTTCTCATATTGTTCTTCAACTCATTGTGTAATAGCAATTATTCTTCTTCTCTATATTTCTCTTATGCAATCTAAGTGAAGATTATTTCTATCCCAAGATCTACCTATTGGAATCTAATAATTTTACCTTGCTAATATGTTTTTACATACAGAGTGGCATCATTGATGTTTTTATTGAACCCATTGTTGATGAGATATGAGTCAGTATTACTGTACCCATCACGTGGAGCTTGTTTTAGACCATACAAGGCCTTTTTAAACTTAAACACTTTGTGTTCATCACCTTTGACATTATATCCATTGGGTTGGTCTAGATAGACTTCATCTTCAAGAATAACATTGAGAAATGCAGATTTCACGTCCATTTGATAAAAATGCCAATTTGTGTTGTAATGGAAAGTACAACTTTGATGGTATCTATAATTGCTACAGAAGCAAAGGTTTCATCATCATATACTATATATTGTTTCACATATCCTTTGGAAACTATCACATCCCCTCCTGTCCGAGAGGACATGGCTACAACACTACTGCTATCATTTAAGCGGGGATCTAAGCCACATGAACATAAACAATAAAAATGCATTGAACATAAAATATTTACAGATGCATAATTAAATCTATAGTGGAATCTAATACATTTCATTCAACACATTAATGATGTTCATCATAATTCATTAAATCAAATACAGTTGCATAGATTAAACACAAGAGATACTTATCCTGAGAAGAAGCTTGTCCCGCAACCAGCTATGTCGCTGCAACATTCCACCCAACTATAGGCCAGTGTGATAATCAATTATTCAGCATCACTTCCACCCTCAAGATGGGTATGATTCCCACAAGGAATAAGGGAACTATAACATGCTCACAAATAGCCAAGGACATATCAAAATTCAACCAAGCCAGAACTACAGTTGGATTTATCAAGGTGCTAAGGAGGTGGAAGGTTGAATTTATAAGCTAGTGGGCTCAACCACAAAGCTATGGACACCTACACAAGATCTAGCTAGGATTTCCAAAAACCTACACACCCAACACAACTAAACATCCCCTTCTCTACTACATAGTTCGTCAGGATATTCCTTCCCTTTCAGTTCCCTTCAGGGTGTGCAAGAAATAATAAAAAACCCCTATGAATTTCTCTATGTGGTTACTTTATACACTAGGTTGATCAAGCTAATTCTTCCCTCTTACACTCCCAACCGGTTCATACCAAAACACAGGATGCACACACACAAAATACAAGTTCTGGGTTTGAGGAAAAACATCTAGAGATCCAAAAATGACAATGGTAAATGGGTAAAACAACCCTATTATAGAAATTTGATTCCCAGAAACACTTATGGGCTCCACATGGAAAAACAACCTCAACAAACACCAAAAAATCATGGGTCTCTTCTACCATTCGCTGTGCAAGTAAAAATGGGTTTTCCCATCCAGTTAATTACGAAACAATAGCAAAAATGTCAAGGAAAGATCCCGGCCACTGAGCATTTCCAAATCGACTTCCAAGCCATGGGGGGAAATGAAGAAAACTGTCAAAATGTGAATGGGAAAATGAACAGGAGCTGAAATAACGTGAGGAAGAGGAGGACGTGAATGCATTATGGGTTAGAAAACATTCTTGGGCATTTACTTGGCCCCTAAGTCAAAAAAACATTTTCCAAAATATCATGGCTTCTCAAATTCGAATTTGAATGACATACTCTTCCCATCCCCATGCATTAACTAACTCAACCAATTCTGGGAGAAATAAATGATTGAGCACAAAAGACAAAATGGGTGGTTGAGAGTGTTAGTGTCAAAATTTGTTCTCAGACTACTAAAGAACAAGCAAACACAATCTCAATAAATAAAAATAAGTAAAACATGTTTTTTAGGGTTTTGCTTGTGGAGTTTGTAAACAAGAGGGTAAAAACTAATAAGGCTAAGACAAACACTAAATCATTCAACAATGAAAGAATGATATGTATCATATATGAAACATAAACCAAAACAACATGAGAACATTACTAAATTTCATCCACAGCTCACAAGCATTCCGTGAGAAATAACATTAAACAAGAAATGAATTTATAAACTGAGTGATTACACTAATAAAAAATGAAACCAGCAGATAAGATAAAAGGGCTTATAGTTTGCATATATACCATAATCAGTAATTTAAAATACATAAGAGTTTTTGAAACTTAGCTCTGTATAGTAGCTAAAAGCCTCCCCTTGTACAAAAATTCGAACCCCCTCTCATTCTACAGTCTTACTTTTATCTTAGTTACCAAAAACAGTTAAATAACCGAAAAACTGTTTTTTTAGGTCATACCACCAAATTACTTAACAAAATAAAGTCATTCATACTAAACTAACTTCTTTACAAAAATTAACTAATAACACCTATAATTTAAAGAATTTTTCAAATCTTTAGAAGCCTCTGCCAAAAGAGCTATCCCTTCCAATGCTTGAGTATTTCTCCTTGTCTTCGACTATTTTTGAAAGCTCCTGATTTTGCTATGTTATGTCTTGAACAGTTTGCTTCAATTCTGCACACAGACTTTGTGTCTATCTTTTCCTCTTCAAAGCTTCCTTGCAGACTGTAATTAAATCTTGGTAATGGCTATTGACCTCATCTAAATCCTCTCTTAATATTTTGTTAGCAACTACTAACCTCTCATTTGTTTCATGCAGGTATTCTATCTGATACTTATACTATTTGATGCTTCTCTATAAGTTCTCATTCTCTAAATCAATACATTGTCACTCTAAGGCTGAATGCATTCCTTTTGGGATCCAAGGAATCTTAAATTTCTTAAAGACCTCCTCATCCTCCTCTTGCTGCTCTGTCATAGTTACAGGAGCCCTCGGAGACTCGTTAACTTCAAATTGCATTGAGCTAATGGTTCTGCAATCTTTTCTTTCTCTGCAAAAAAGTTTGTCATGACTAAGTGCTGCTTCATTAAATCATCCTGATGATGGTTTAAAGTTACTTTCTTTTGAACCTCTTTTAATAGCTCTGAGATTTTAGTTTCAGTTAAGGCTGACTTATCCTTTAAAGTAACCTGTTTCTTTCCTTTCATCTCTTTTGCATCCAAACCTTCATCCTCTTCTAACTCTTCTTGCGATGAAAAGTCTTCTATCAGTGTGATTTTATTCTAAGCTAGCTTAGGATTTAACAATTTTTTCATTTTCAATCTTAATTTATTCTTGGGTCTGGTCTTAGGTCTCCAACCTACCCCAACCTCTCCTAGCATGCTCAAAGTTTTTCCTTGGTGTTTTATGGATGCTAGCTGAAACACCTTTCTTTTGACTTCTTGTGACACAAACTTCTCTTCAGACTGTTCCTGTAAATCCTGTACACTATCATCCATAGCTTCATCAATCAATGGGATTTTCTTACCTTATGATTGTACTCCTATAGGGACTTGTTCCAATTCTAACAAACTTTCATCTACTCCCTGATTTACTTTTTCATGAAGGCTATCTTCTACATGATCTAAATCCTACATTTGGCCCTTTGATATTTCATATTCATCAACTTTATTCTGCTGTTCATTTTCAGCATTTTCATCCCTTTGTGTCACAAAATTTCCTGGCACACTATCTTCTTCTATCTTGACTATGACCTTTTTCTTCAATTATTTAACTAAATTCTGTCCTTTGTTCAGCTGTATTTTCTTTGATTGGTCTTCTTTCTCAGATTGAAGCCCAGAACAGAATAGAAAATAGTCCCAGGTCTTTTCCTTCTTTTGGAGCATCGTACTTATGATTAACTTTATCAGACCATGATGAAATATGGACTGTTGAGTATGATCTTGATGATATTCTACTTTGCTGGACATCTTTTGCAAACTCTTTCGGAAAAAGAAAGGAAGGTTCATATTTGCTTCATGATTTAGATGCTGCAGAAACCTGAAATGATATTTAAATACAAATGCATATCTTCCTTCACAAGTTACTTAGGTTTGTAGAATGTTAATTGGTTCTCTTAACTCTGGTTAGAACTTTTGTATATGCACTCGTTTACCCAAGTCTGCAACAACATTTTGAAGCAAGTAATTCTATGAATGAAAGGTAAAAGGTACCTTCTTGAACCAATATTCACATTCATCAGAATGCCTATAGCCTCTGCTATTAGCTCTCTAGCCAGCTCAATCTTTAGGGTGTCAAAAGCAACTATGTCATTGTCCAATCCCTGAGTAAATTTATATGAAACCTCTGTGTGGTGCCCATCAATATTCTCAAAATAGTTCAGCCATCCTGCCTCTGAAAATAACCTTGCACAGTCAAGGAAAGCTTGAACCCAAGACATATATGAGGGTTCATCTCTGTTTGTTTTCCCACTCCTCTTCATTCTGGATGATTGATCGTAAATGTGCTTCCTTCAGTAAAGAGTTTAACACTATTCGAATATTTACAAATTTAATAGTCAATCATATGATGAGAAAATTAAACCCTTGGCATGAATTTCACTTCTAAAACTGATAAGTATTTCGACCCTACTGACATAAAAGATTTGACATTGAGCAAAAATTGAGTTTAAGAACTGGCATTCTTAGTTAATCTTAATAACTAATCCTCTGTCAATGTGAACCCGAACTCATGGAACATGTCAATAATTCGCTTCATACCTATTTGAATAATAGATTCGGTTGCTAGAAATATGCTTTCCTATCTTCCCAGGTGTCCAATTTCCTTCTTAAATCTATCTCTAGCTACCACATAGTGCTTAGCAATTACCCTACAAACCCTATATAGCCTACCTTCTTCAATCTTTAATCACAAACTGCTGGGTCTTCCAACAACTTCTATGATCTACATGCATTCAGGAAATGCATAGCTGATGGCAAATTTTCGTCATCGTGCATAATCATTATCATTCCACTACTCTGTATCCCATAACCTCCGGACAACCGCAACTCACCCAAATGATTCTTTGCCCGATCTCACAACACTTGTCACAATGATTATTGTGTCTAAAACACGTATCAAAGTCATCAACAGGTGTGAAAGACTTCTCTTATGTGTGAATTTTGAAAATTACGAGCCAAAATCATGATTTTTCAGATAGCACGATTTTCTTATAGTGCCCTTGTTTACCTTTTCCGAGGTTGCACTACAAGAATATATGTTTTAACAGTTTTTAAATCAAAACTCATAGCAAAGGGTTAAACTTTAGTTAATAGTTTTGAATAAAACTTTATGATATTTTTTCGAACCTTTAAGTCATATATACATTCGACAAGCCCCTAAAAACAATGAAATTCACTAAGTAAAACCAAAATTAAGCCTGAAATCAAGAAAAATTTAAAATAAACTAAAGACAAAACTTTAAAATAAAAAGAAAAACCACACTTTAAAAACAAGCAAATGCTTTAAAATGAGAAACAAAAACAGGCTATAACATCTGGCTCCTGTTGCAGGATGAAGTCCTCCTTGCGAGGCTTCAAGAACCTGTAGATCAATGCCTTCTGTGCTGTAACTGGAACTGCCTGCTACTCTGCAAAATATCCATTGGGCCATGGAGTCTTTATTCTAATATTCACACTGGTATATACAATGAAGATCCAATCTCTTTCCTTAAAGACTGTAAAAATGTTTGAGGAAACGTCCATTAACTGGAATAGACAATTCCTCACCATCCAAGGTCTATAACACAAAAGTATTATTCTCTAGAATCGTTGATACTATGAAAGGACCGAACCATAAATGATCAAACTTACCATGCTTTCCTTTCTACTCCTTTCTAACATCCCATCTCAAAACCATATCTCCATTAAAATATGTGTTCTCTTTGATATTTCTATCAAACTTAGCTTTGATCTTTGTTCTATATAGCTGAGCCTTTTCTTCTACTAATTCACGCTCCTCCTATAATTCGATCAGTGCATAAATTATCTTTGAATATAATTGGGTTCTTCTTGACTATCTTGAAGAAATTTCATCACTGGAATACCAAGTTGAACATGAAACACTACATCAGTGCCATATACTAGTTGAAAAGGAGAAGTTCCAATTTCATTTTTAATTGCTATCCTGTCCACCCACAGTGCATATTTTAACATCGAGTCCCATGACCTTTTATTCTTATTCAACCACTTCTTGATACTCTGAATAATGCTCTTATTGGTTGAATCAGCTAACCCATTTCCCTGAGGGTAATAAGGTGTTGAGTGTTTCAAAACAATCCCATTCTTTCACAAAATGTCACCATAGCTTTGGTCTTAAAAGCTTGAGCATTATCACTCAATAAATTCTTGGGACATCCAAATCTGCTAACAATATTTTCCTGAATTAAATTAATGATTACCTTGTCTGTTGCATTTCTTGTGGGGATTCCTTCTACCCATAGAGTGAAGAAATCTGTAGTTGTCAAAATTCATTTATGCTGCCCTGAAGAAGAAGGATTTATCTCCCCTATGAAGTCCAAACCCCACTGCTGAAATGGAGCATTCACTGCAATAGACTTCAATGGTAAAGACACTAACTTTTTCTTACCAACAAATTTTTGACATGGAATACAAGATCTTACCTGCTGATATACATCAAAGAATAAAGAAGGCCAATAGTATCTGGCTCTCAAGATTTTATAAGCTGTTTCCTTCCAATACTTATGTCCCCCACAAGCACCTTCATGTGATTCAGAGATTACCTTTTCAATTTCTGGCTTGTCCAAACATCTAAGAAGAATGCCCCCCTAGATCTTTCCAAAACAACTGTTGTTCTATCAAACAATATTTAGTAGTTCTAAACTTCAATGACCTAGCAGCCTTCTTATCTAGATGTTATGGACATTGTAAATAAAAAAGAAAGTGTACAATGTCTGCATAACATGTGGATTCTGCATACTGCTCGATTATTATTTCCTTCTCTTCCTTTGCTTGCAATTCTTCTTGTATAGGCTGTTCTGCCATCAGATGAAGACCTAAAGCTCGACAATTTGAATCAGCTAACAACTTATCCAAACCCTATCCCTTCACTAGTTTTGTAGGCTTATTGTCCACATCATATTCCATTATCTTTGCAATCAATTTCCTCATTTTCCCTTCACTATCAGGTTGAGTTAACACATCCTTAATAGCAGCATTAGAAACATAAGCAATGGCTTTAGAATGTAGAACATAAATTCTAAAAAACTTTAATGCTTTTACCAATGAATAAGCTTGTTTCTCCAAAGTGTTGTACTTTAAATCTGAGTCTCTTAGGGTCTTGCTAAAATGCAATTGGCTGTTCAAGTCCATCATTATTCTTCTGTAACAAAACAATTGCTAAAGTATCCTCTAATGCAAAAGAAAAAGTAAAAAAATCCTTTGAAAAATAAGGACTTACTAGCATTGGTGCTTCTATAAGATCCATGTGAATATTCTCAAATGAATTCTTAGCTTCTGCCGTCCACTTCACATCCTGATCTTTTTTCAACATGGATGTAATTTGTTTAATGGTTTCAGCAAAATTTGCTATGAACCAATGCAAAAAAATTATTTTTCCAATAAAAGAATCCACATCCTTCTTACTTCTTGGTAAAATAATTTTCAGAATAGCTTTTACCCTTTCTGGATCTATCCTTATGCCATCAGCTGAAACCAAATGACCCAACAACTTACCTTCTTGTACAAAAAAATGTTACTTTTTGGGATTGAGAGACAATCCATATTTTCTGCACTTCAAGAAAGTTTGTTTTAGGCGTTTTAAGTGCTCATCATCAGACTGTGAGAAAACTGTTATGCCATCTAAATAGATCACCACAAACTTATCCCTCTCTCCAACAAAATCTATGTCCATAGCTATTTGAAAGGTAGCTTCAGCATTCATTAATACGAAAGGGATTTTGTTGTACATAAAATTACTCCAAGGGGTAGTAAAGGCTGTCTTTTCTCTGTCATCAGGGTGCATTGCAATTTGGTTATACCCTGAAAAACCATCTACCATCGAGATTCTTTGTGCACCCACCACCTTCTGCAATATTTGTTCAATATTTGGTAAAGGATAGTTATCTTTAAGTAAGACCTATTCAAATTACAAAAGTCGACACAATATTATTTCACCATTCTTTTTTTTGACAGGTACTAGATTTGCCACCCATGAAGAATATTGAAAAGGAACAATAATCTTAGCATCCAAGAATTTTTTTACCTCCTTTTCTATAATGGGGAATAAAGAAAGATTGATTCTCCTTAATTTCTGTCTGAATGGTTTGACATTTGGTTTCAAAGGTACTTTATGCTGTATAATACTAGTATCATAAGTCTTCAAATCCTCATATGACCAAGAACGAATATCAACATATTCTTTTAATAGCTTGATGTACCTGTTTCTTTGCTCTATTGTAAGTGCCTTTGAGATCTTCACTATTTTGGGGTGCTCCTTAGTGCAAATATTACAATCCATTACATTTTCTTCTAAAGACTGCATAGTTGGTTTTAAGGGGGTATCATCCTTCGAAAAAATCCTCTCTAAGGGCACCAAACCCTTAGGAATAAAATTACTTTTCACCTCATGATTTTGTGACATGCAATTTCATTTTCTGCAACACCCTAAGTATATTTAGTTTCATCATCCTGTTCTTGGTCAATTAAGGAATTAGAGAACTCACCATTCAGCTCTAAAAACATTTTAATCTCTAAATCATCCTAAAAAACTATCCATTGCTTTATATTATCAGGCAAAGAAGGTGTGTGCCTAACTTCAATAGGATATTTTAGCTGAGTTGTTTTAGGAATGATGAAATGTGTGGCTGGTAGGACAAGAGAATCATCAATTTGGTTATGATCCCTAGGAATATAAGAGATATTAAAAGCCACAAAGAAATTTCCTATCATTTCCCATAATTCATTCCTGTACACTTTCAACAAATCTTGCTTTACATGATAGTTATTCCTTACTTGCTGAACAACCAACTCGGAGTCGCAATAAACATAGATTTGCTGAATACCTAAATCTTTTGCAACTCTCAAATGTAACAACAGAGCTTCATACTCTGTTGTATTATTAGTGGAATAAATTCTAACTAAAACATTAATCTTACCACTTTACCACCAGGGGATATCAGGACAACTCCTGCTGCAACACCTTCTTTGGATGATGATCCATCAAAATATATTTGCCAAAGTTCATCCTCCTGTTCCCTAGTACATTTAACTGATTTTTCTTTTTCAACTGGTAACATACTAGCAACATCATTATCATCACTAAAGTGCAACATACAAGTACCCAAATACTTTTCAACAACATATAATGGATGATTTGTAGGATTCCTTTCATCAGTCATAATATAAGCAAATTCTAACTCTCTATACAACCTTCTATTCTCACTTCCAAAGAAAGGAATGGCTGCATATGCTAAGTCCATCTGTAAAGTTCCACCTACTTTCTTATCCCAAGATCTAGAAAGGAGCATTCCAAATTTAGGTGTGATATCCGCCACTACTACATCCATAATAACATTCTTCATTGGTAGCTAAGCTAAGCTAACCACCTTGTCCTTTATCACTCCTAATCATTTTAAAGCTCTAGAATCAAAAGCATACAAATCATGATAAGGTTTTGTTATGCTCAATCCTAAAGCCTCCATGACTGCTTTTGGCATTTTATTATGAGGTGCTCCTGAATCCAAAAGACAATTATGTATCATCTGCTCATGAATGGTTAATGTGATGTAAAAAGGTGGTGATACACTTGCATAATTTTCAGTTTTCTTTGCTAAAGCTGATCCAATAAAATTTTTGGGATTTTCCACCTATAAATTTACTGTGTCAGAGGGTACTTGACTGCTTGCTGAACCTATCATTTTCAAAACAGAATTTTTGTAAGAAGGATTTTTTCTCAATTCAGTGAAAGGCATGGGAATTTTAATTTTGGACAATTCATTTTCGAGATTAAAATTCTGCATGTTTCTATTCACTTCTTCAAATTCAATAATCTTCTTTGGTTTATCCTAATTCTATCTTTTCCCTAATGCTGGATCAGATTGTTGTTTAGGAGGAAGAATTGCCTTCTTTTTAGGATTTTGAACCACTTGTTTTTGCCCTGATCTTAAATTTATGGTTCTCTTTGGATTAGACTGATATATATCAAAAGTCACTTTCAGGTTTAAATCATTTTTTGTCTAAAAAACATCTGCATCATAATATTCAGAATTTAAATAATATTTCTTAGACACAAAACCTTCAATCAATTGTTCTCCAAAATAATTCATGTCTTGATTTGGATCCTCAAATAGCTCTTCTTCTTCTCTTTCTCCTTCATCAGTTACATTGTTTTCAAGTGGGGGTTGCACCTTTTGATTTTTAGCTTCTCTCTTTTCTCATTGTATGTCATTATTTTTTCTCTCTCTGGGAATTAAACAAGGTACAAACCGTCTTCTAAACTGATTTGGACTATTAGGGTTTATGTCCCCCTCTTGAATAGGTCTATCGAAATTTTTTTCTAATTCCAATTTGTTAGTTTTGTTGTTAGGATTTTGACTAATTTTTCCATCTCATCAATTTTTTGATCTCCAGATTGTGATGTTGAAACTATTGGAGCTTCCTCTTTCTTACCCTTTCTGTCATAAACTTGTTGAGCTGAGTTTCGCTTCAGTCTGTTAGAAGCAAGAATATTAGATTCCACTTCTAATGCTACTTATTGCATATTAAGTAAAGTAACAGGTCTTCTTTCACTCAAGAGTAAGGAAAACTCATGGTCAAAAGCATTAGCATAAGTAAGTTTCGCAGAAGTTTCAAAAGGTTTAATCTCTGCAGGGATTCTACCATACATTTTATTGACCCTCTTAGAGAAATCAGCTATAGTTTCATATTTATTCCTTCTTTGGGCACCGAACTTTGTAATGTAATATGTGTGATCCTTAGTATCACCCCACTGTCTCATGAAAAAATCCTAAAGCTCTTCTATTAAAGTGATAGATTTTGTTGGTAACTATCTGAACCATCTTTTGACCTCTCCATCTAGACTCTGTATGAACATCCTCATACACACATCTTTTGCCTGATTATCTGCATAGCTGAGAAATGCATCCCAATGCTCCTCAGTTGTTGTCTCACCTTGTCCATTAAACCTAGGTAACTACTTTTGGTAATCTCCATCAGGAAGAGCATTTAAGGGTTGAGGTAAAACTAAAGGTGCATACCTAGCTGCTACCATTCGATCCATCATATCTAATGGTTGATGTTGGGCTGCCATTTTTAAAATTACTAGTTTAGATGAAAGAAAAACTTGAACGGAACTTGGCTAAAATGGACTCTTACTGAATATAAGGTGAAATAAAAGGATTTTTCCAGAAGATAAGGTTTTTGCTTTCTTGAAAGACTGAGGATCAGTAAAAATATGAAAATTGCTAACGGGGATTGTAGGTTTCAACCAGGATGAATCTTGTTCCTCTTCCTTTGAAATAGAAAAGGGTGACAATAAGTCTATTTGGTCAGTATTACATAAGACTGGAGATGACTGAGACCTTTTGATTTTCCTAGCTGTTTTCAGAATTTGTTCTGGATCTGAGACACCCAACTGTAAAGGTGAACTAGGTCTACTTCTTGTTCCAACTCCTTTAGTAGCCACTGTGAACTATTTGGTGAACTGTAGTCTTAAAAATTTGTTGGTTTAATTCCACCTCTCAAAACCAGTTGAATGATGGATAACCCAGGGGAAGTATGCTTCAGCTTCGTCCCTGACAATGGCACCAAAGATGTTAATGCCATAAATTGTTCTCACACTACTAAAGAATAAGCCAACACAATCTCAATAAACAAAAGTAAGTAAAACATGTTTTTTAGGGTTTTGGTTGTGCAGTTTGTAAACAAGAGGGTAAAAACTCATAAGGCTAAGACAAACACTAAATCATGCAACAATGAAAGACTGAGATGTATCATATATGAAACATAAACCAAAACAACATAAGCACATTACTAAATTTCATCCACAGCTCACAAGCATTCCATGAGAAATAACATTAAACAAGAAATGAATTTATAAAGTGAGTGATTACACTAATCAGAAATGAAACCAACAGATAAGATAAAAGGGCTTATAGTTTGCATATATACCATAATCAGTAATTCAAAATACATAAGAGTTTTTGAAGCTTAGCTTTGTATAGTAGCTAAAAGCCTCCCCTTGTACAAAAATTCAAACGTCCTCTCATTCTATAGTCTTAATTTTATCTTAGTTACCAAAAATAGTTACATAACTGAAAAACTATTTTTTAGGTCATACCACCAAATTACTTAACAAAATAAAGTCATTCATACTAAACTAAATTATTTACAAAAATTAACTAATAACACCTATGATTTAAAGCATTTTACAAACCTTTATAAGCCTTCACCAAAAGAGATATCCCTGCCAATGCTTGAGACTTTCTCTTTGTTTTCTGATGGTCAGCTTCTAGGCCTTCAACTCTTTTTGAAAGCTCTTGCCTTTGCTGTGTTATGTCTTGAACTGTTTGCTTCAATTTTGCACACAGGCTTTTTTTTCTGTCTTTTCCTTTTCAAAGCTTCCTTGGAGACTGTAATTAAATCTTGGTAATGGCTATTGACCTCCTCTAAATCCTCTCTTAATATTCTGTCAGCAACTACTAACCGCTCATTTGTTTCATGCATGTATTCTATTTAATACTTATATTGTTTGATGCTTCTCTGTAACTTCTCATTCTCTAAATCAATACATTGTCCTTCTGAGGCTGAATGCATTCCTTCTAGCATCCAAGGAATCTTCAATTTCTTAAAGATCTCTTCATCCTCATCTAGCTACTCTGTCATAGTTACAGGAGCCCTTGGAAACTCATTAATTTCAAAACTACATTGAGCTGATGGTTCTGCAATCTTTTCTTTCTCTACACAAAAAGTTGTCATGCATGACTGCTGCTTCATTAAATCATCATAATGATGGTCTAAAGTTACTTTCTTTTGAACCTGTTTTAATATCTCTGAGATTTTAGTTTCAGTTAAGGCTGACTTATCCTTTAAAGTAACCTATTTCTTTCCTTTCATCTATTTTACATCCAAGCCTTCATCCTCTTCTGACTCTTCTTTGGATGAAGAGTCTTCTATCACTGTGATTTTATTCTAAGCTAACTTAGGATTTAACAATTTCTTCATGTTCAATCTCAATTTATTCTTGGGTCTGGTCTTAGGTATCCAACCGACCCGAAACTCTCCAAGCATGCTCAAATTTTTTCCTTGGTGTTTTATGGATGCTAGCTAAAACACCTTTCTTTTGAATCCTTGTGACACCAACTTCTCTTCAGACTATTCCTATAAATCCTTTACACTGTGAGCCCTAGATTCATCAATCAATGGGATTTTCTTACCTTCAAACTGTACTCCTATAGGGACTTGTTCCTGTTCTAACAAACTTTCATCTACTCCCTGATTTATTTTTTGTGAAGGCTATCTTCTACATGATCTAAATCCTGCATTTGACCCTTTGATATTTCATCTTCATCAACTTTATTCTACTGTTCATTTTCAGCATTTTCATCCGTTTGTGTCATAGACTTTCATTGCACACTATATTCTTCTATCTCGACTATGAACTTTTTCTTCAATTTCTTAACTAAATTATGTCCTTTGTTCAACTGTCTTTTCTTTGATTGGTCTTCTTTCTCAGATGGAAACCTAGAGCAAAATAGAAAATAGTCTCAGATCTTTTCCTTCTTTTGGAGCACTGTACTTATGATTAACTTTATCACACCATGATGAAATATTGACTGTTGAGTATGATCTTGATGCTCTTCTACTCTGCTGGAAATATTTTGCAAACTCTTTAGGAAAAATAAAGGAAGGTTCATATTTGCTTCATGATTTAGATGTTTCAGAAACCTTAAATGATATTTAAATACAAATGCTTATTTTCCTTCACAATTTACATAGCTTTGCAGAATTTTAATTAGTTCTCTCTACTCTGGTTTGGACTTCTTTGTATGCACTCCTTTACCCTAGACTGCAGCAACATTTGGAAGCAAGTAATTCTATGAATTAAAGGTAAAAGGTACCTTCTTGAACCAATATTCACCTTCATCAAGAATGCATGTAGACTATGCTATTAGATCTCTAGTTAGCTCAATATTTAGGGTGTCAAAAGTAACTATGTCATTGTCCAATCCCTGAGCAACTTTATATGAAACCTCTGTGTGGTGTCCATCAATATTCTCAAAATAGTTCAGCCATCCTGCCTCTGAAATTAACCTTGCACAGTCAGGGAAATCTTGAACCCAAGACATATCTGAGGGTTTAGCTCTATTTATTTTCCCACTCCTCTTCATTCTGGATGATTGATCTTAAATGTGATTCCTTCAGTAAAGAGTTTAACACTATTCGAATATTTGAAAATTTAATAGTCAATCATATGCTGAGAAAATTAAACCCTTGACATGAATTTCACTTCTCAAACTAACAAGTATTTCGACCCTACTGACAGAAAATATTTGACATTGAACAAAAATTGAGTTTATGAACTGGCATTCTTAGTTAATCTCAATAACTAATCCTTTGTCAATGTGAACCCGAACTCATGGAACATGTCAATAATTTGCTTCATACCTGTCTGAATAATGGATTCGGTTGCTAGAAATCTGAATAATATGCAATGAATATCCAATCTCTTTCCTTAAAGACTGTAAAAATGTTCCAGGAAATGTCCATTAACTGGATTAGACAATTCCTCAGAATCCAAGGTCTATAACACAACAGTATTATTCTCCAGAATCTTTGATACTATGAAAGGACCAAACTATAAATTATCAAACTTACCATGCTTTTCTTTCTGTTCCTTTCTAGCATCCCATCTCAAAACCATATCTCCATTAAAAAGGGTGTTCTCTTTGATCTTTCTATCAAACATTTCTTTGATCTTTGTTCTGTACAGCTCAGCCTTTTCTTCTACTGATTCACACTCCTCCTGTAATTTGATCAGTGCATAAATTCTTCTTTGAATATCACTGGGTTCTTCTTGACTATCTTGAAGAAATTTCATCACTGGAATACCAAGTTGAACAGGAAACACTACATCAGTGCCATATACTAGTTGAAAAGGAGAAGTTCCAATTTCCTTTTTAATTGTTATCCTGTTCACCCACGGTGCATATTTTAACATCGAGTCCCATGATCTTTTATTCTGATTCAACAACTTCTTGGTACTCTGAATAATGCTCTTATTGGTTGACTTATCTAACCCATTTCCCTGAGGGTAATAAGGTGCTGATTGTTTCAAAAAAATCCCATTCTTTTCACAAGATGTCACCATAGCTTTGGACTTAAAAGCTAAAGCATTATCAGTCAATAACTTCTTGGGACATCCAAATCTGCTAAGAATATTTTCCTGAATAAAATCAATGATTACCTTGTCTGTTGCATTTCTTGTGGGGATAGCGTCTACCCATTTAGTGAAGAAATATGTAGATGTTAAAATCCATTTATGCTGCCCTAAAGAAGAAGGATTTATCTCCCCTATGAAGCCCAAGCCACACTGTTGAAATGGAGCATTCATTGCAATAGAATTCAATGGTAAAGACACTAACTTTTTCTTACTAGCAAATTTTTGACATGGAATACAAGCTCTTACTTGATGGTATACATCAAATAATAAAGAAGGCCAATAGTATCCATCTCTCAAGATTTTATAAGTTGTTTCCTTCCAATACTTATGTCCGCCACAAGCACCTTCATGTGATTTAGAGATTACCTCTTCAATTTCTAGCTTTTCCAAACATGTAAGCAGAATTCCCCCTGGATCTTTCCCAAATAGCTACTGTTCTATCAAACAATATTTAGTAGTTCTCAACTTCAATGACCTATCAGCATTCTTATATAGATGTTATGGACATTGTAAAGACAAAAGAAAGTGTACAATGTCTGCATACCATGTGGATTCTGCATACTGCTCCATAATTCTTTCCTTCTCTTCCTCTGCTTACAATTCTTATTGTACATGTTTTTTTGGCATCAGATGATCCACTAGTACAAAAGCGTGGATTTTTCCATGGAGGTTTTCCACGTTTCTTACTTTTTGGTGTAAAATCCGATGTAACAGGAACGAGGCGTCGCTGTATCCACGCCTAGCCGTCGCTGTATCCACGCCTGGACTCCTAGCCATCGCTGTATCCACGCCTAAACTCTTGGACGTTGTTGTATCCATGCTTGACCGTCTCTATATCGACAGAACCATCTTTTGTTGACTTTTTACTAAAGAAAATCAAAATATTTGGAAAAGAAACTAGAGTCAACAAGCCATGGGGTATGTATGCATAAATAAATTAACATCAAGGAAGGTATTGAAATTAAGGGGTAGGAGAAAGTAACACTCATGTTAAAGCCCTTATATTGTAATATAATTGTAAATTTGATATAGATGAGGGCCAAGTATATGTAATTGCAACTAAACAATTAGTAATAAAATATGAAGCTAGCTACAAACGGGGAGAGAACATTGAGAAGAGATGGAGGACTATAAATTCATGAGAGGGGAAGGTGTGTGAGAGGAGAATAGAGTGTTGGTGTCATGACATTGTAGCTTAACCATGTCTTGGACCCTAAAAATATTCTCTAAATCTTAACTTTTTCCTAGGACCTTGGTTATGGGGATTAACATCCTCAAACATTCAATTTAGAATGTGAAATGATTTATAAAGGATTGATGCTTATAAACCAATGTCAACATTTTATTTTACAACAAGATTGATAGGGCCTTGGACATGATGTCTTGTACCCAGCATGAGGGGATTGCCAAAGTCCATGCTAAAGCTCCCAATAGGCGTTGGAGGAAAATAAAACTATTATACCCTATATGAAGCTTCTAAGGACCAAGGTCCATGAATAAGGACACAAACCATACAACATGGTATGTGTTGGATATCATTGTCCTCGTAGTGGTATGAGAGTGTTAATATGAGGTTTTGTGCACTATGAATGAGTCTCAAACCATGGTTGGGAGAGAAATTGATGCATTTATGCTCTAAATTATGACTAGTAAGCTAATAGGCCATGATAAAGGCCTCAAACCACAAAATATATGATTTAAAAATTATGTAGAAATATGCTATTTAGTATAACTCTATCTTCAAAATGAGGGGGTTGGCAACCTCGACATAGAGGAACCCTGATATGCATGAGGCTTTTCTACTCTATAATTAAAATATTTGACA